>CAWUFW010015324.1:0-366738 GCA_963921515.1 Calotriton arnoldi
AGGCATCCAGCACCCCATGAGTGGGGATGGTAGTAGTGGCAGGCATCCAGCCCCCATGAGTGGGGATGGTAGTAGTGATAGGCATCCAGCCCCCCATGAGTGGGGATGGTAGTAGTGATAGGCATCCAGCCCCCATGAGTGAGGATGGTAGTAGTGATAGGCATCCAGGCCCCCATGAGTGGGGATGGTAGTAGTGATAGGCATCCTGCCCCCCATGGGTGGGGATGGTAGTGGTGGCAGGCATCCTGCCCCCCATGAGTGGGGATGGTAGTAGTGATGGGCATCCAGGCCCCCATGAGTAGGGGTAGTGGTGGTGGCAGGCATCCATCACACCAAGGGTGGGGATGGTAGTAGTGGCAGGCATCCAGCACCCCATGAGTGGGGATGGTAGTAGTGGCAGGCATCCAGCCCCCCATGAGTGGGGATGGTAGTAGTGATAGGCATCCTGCCCCCCATGAGTGGGGATGGTAGTAGTGATAGGCATCCAGCCCCCCATGAGTGGGGATGGTAGTAGTGATAGGCATCCAGCACCCCATGAGTGGGGATGGTAGTAGTGATAGGCATCCTGCCCCCCATGAGTGGGGATGGTAGTAGTGATAGGCATCCTGCCCCCCATGAGTGGGGATGGTAGTGGTGATAGGCATCCAGGCCCCCATGAGTGGGGATGGTAGTAGTGATAGGCATCCAGCCCCCCATGAGTGGGGATGGTAGTAGTGATAGGCATCCAGCACCCCATGAGTGGGGATGGTAGTAGTGATAGGCATCCTGCCCCCCATGAGTGGGGATGGTAGTAGTGATAGGCATCCTGCCCCCCATGAGTGGGGATGGTAGTAATGATGGGCATCCAGGCCCCCATGAGTAGGGGTCGTGGTGGTGGCAGGCATCCATCACACCAAGGGTGGGGATGGTAGTAGTGGCAGGCATCCATCACACCAAGGGTGGGGATGGTAGTAGTGGCAGGCATCCAGCACCCCATGAGTGGGGATGGTAGTAGTGATAGGCATCCAGGCCCCCATGAGTGGGGATGGTAGTAGTGATAGGCATCCAGCCCCCCATGAGTGGGGATGGTAGTAGTGATAGGCATCCAGCCCCCCATGAGTGGGGATGGTAGTAGTGATAGGCATCCAGGCCCCCATGAGTGGGGATGGTAGTAGTGATAGGCATCCAGCCCCCCATGAGTGGGGATGGTAGTAGTGATAGGCATCCAGGCCCCCCTGAGTAGGGGTGGTGGTGGTGGTGGCAGGCATCCTGCCCCCCATGAGTGGGGATGGTAATAGTGATGGGCATCCAGGCCCCCATGAGTAGGGGTAGTGGTGGTGGCAGGCATTGATCACACCAAGGGTGGGGATGGTAGTAGTGGCAGGCATCCAGCACCCCATGAGTGGGGATGGTAGTAGTGGCAGGCATCCAGCCCCCCATGAGTGGGGATGGTAGTAGTGATAGGCATCCTACCCCCCATGAGTGGGGATGGTAGTAGTGATAGGCATCCAGCCCCCCATGAGTGGGGATGGTAGTAGTGATAGGCATCCAGCACCCCATGAGTGGGGATGGTAGTAGTGATAGGCATCCTGCCCCCCATGAGTGGGGATGGTAGTAGTGATAGGCATCCTGCCCCCCATGAGTGGGGATGGTAGTGGTGATAGGCATCCAGGCCCTCATGAGTGGGGATGGTAGTAGTGATAGGCATCCAGCCCCCATGAGTGGGGATGGTAGTAGTGATAGGCATCCAGCACCCCATGAGTGGGGATGGTAGTAGTGATAGGCATCCTGCCCCCCATGAGTGGGGATGGTAGTAGTGATAGGCATCCTGCCCCCCATGAGTGGGGATGGTAGTGGTGGCAGGCATCCTGCCCCCCATGAGTGGGGATGGTAGTAGTGATGGGCATCCAGGCCCCCATGAGTAGGGGTAGTGGTGGTGGCAGGCATCCATCACACCAAGGGTGGGGATGGTAGTAGTGGCAGGCATCCATCACACCAAGGGTGGGGATGGTAGTAGTGGCAGGCATCCAGCACCCCATGAGTGGGGATGGTAGTAGTGATAGGCATCCAGGCCCCTTGAGTGGGGATGGTAGTAGTGATAGGCATCCAGCCCCCAAGAGTGGGGATGGTAGTAGTGATAGGCATCCAGCCCCCATGAGTGGGGATGGTAGTAGTGATAGGCATCCAGGCCCCCATGAGTGGGGATGGTAGTAGTGATAGGCATCCAGGCCCCCATGAGTGGGGATGGTAGTAGTGATAGGCATCCAGCCCCCCATGAGTGGGGATGGTAGTAGTGATAGGCATCCAGGCCCCCCTGAGTAGGGGTGGTGGTGGTGGCAGGCATCCAGGCCCCTATGGGTGTGTATGGCATTGGTGATGCCCATACCACCCCTATGATTGTGCTGTTGCTAGTGTACGTCATTTGGGCATCCCTATGTGTGTGTGACATATTTCGGGTACGTGTCGTTTGTTTGTGTTGTGGGTGTTTGACTTACCATCTGCGCCGTACGCGTCCGAACCGGTCCCGGTAATAGATGTAGAGTATAGGTAGGACCTGCGCGATGGGATTCATGGTTGGGTCGTCTCGTTCGGGTTTCGCGTGTCTTCGACTCGTACTCATCGCTGGCTTGTTCGTCTCGTAGCCGTGGATCTTCTTGTGGCGCGAATCGGAGCTTATGTGCGGCTCTCCCGGATGCTGAAACGTGCCGGACGTAGCGACGGGTTCGGCGCGTACGGAGCGCGCATCGTACTATCCGGCCGGAAGGTGCTGTGTATTTGCTTCCGTGCGGCTCGAATCGGCGTTTGCGGATCCGGCTCGGGCGGGGAACAGGAGCTGGATTGGGTAAGTACGGCTCGCTCGGAATCTGGGCTGTTGTGCGCATCGTACTTGTTTGTTCGGTGTGGTATTCGAATCGGTCGGAAAACACGCGTTCGGCTTGGTTTTTTTCCGGACGAATAGTGTTAGGTGCGCTTTCGGCCGAGATCGGAATCGACCCCTTAGTGTCCAGCACCTACCCTGATTAAATGGTAACTGGAGTGGGAATAGTAAATTAATTAAGTTTAGTGTCCAGCACCTACTTTGACTTAATGCTAACTGGAGTGGGAATAGTAAATTTATTAAGTTAGTGTTCAGCACCTACCCTGATTAAATGGTAACTGGAGTGGGAATAGTAAATTAATTAAGTTTAGTGTCCAGCATATCCCCTCACTTAATAGTAACTGGAGTGGGAATAGTAAATTAATTAAGTTTAGTGTCCAGCACCTACCCTGACTTAATGCTATCTGGAGTGGGAATAGTAAATTAATTAAGTTTAGTGTCCAGCATCTCCCCACAATTAATAGTAACTGGAGTGGGAATAGTAAATTAATTAAGTTTAGTTTCCAGCATCTACCCTGAATTAATGCTAACTGCAGTGGGAATAGTAAATTAATTAAGTTTAGTGTCCAGCACCTACCCTGACTTAATGCTAACTGGAGTGGGAATAGTAAATTAATTAAGTTTTAGTGTCCCACACCTACCCTAATTAAATGCGAACTGTAGTGGGAATAGTAAATTAATTAAGTTTAGTGTCTAGCGCCTACCCTGACTTAATGGTAACTGGAGTGGGAATAGTAAATTAATTAAGTTTAGTGTCCAGCAGCTGTCTTGAATTAATGGTAACTGGAGTGGGAATAGTAAATTAATTAAGTTTAGTGTGCAGCACCTACCCTGACTTAATGGTAAGTGTAGAGGGAATAGTAAATTAATTAAGTTAAGTGCCCAGCACCTACCTTTAATTATTATTAACTGTAGTGGGAATAGTAATTTAGATATGCATGTATTAATTTGTAACCTTAAAAAATTAATATAGTTTGTAGTAGTAATTATGACATAGTTATAAATGGATTTTTTTTGTATATATATAGTTAATTAAAAATATTAGTTAATACAGTAGATTTAATTAATACATAACTTTTAACATTAAATACAACATTAATAAAATGATACACAAAAACATTTCTATTTATTGATGTTCATTTATTGAAAATAATTTTGTCATCCACAAAAAATATTTGTTTTATTAAGTTTATATAATATAAATTAAGACATAGAGATAATAAATCATTTTTATTTTACAGATAGAAAACATTTTGCACATGATTACTTTTTACATTTTATAATTAGCTAAACAATGTTTTTGACATTTGTATATTTTTTATTTGTAATATCAAATAATGTAGTTTTACATTTGTTTAGAAGCATTTGAGAAAATAATATAATTATTAATAATAGTTGTTGACTTCACATTTGTATTTTGAACTTTTGTTATTTAGTTACATATATTGTTAACTTTTTAAAAATATAACAGTTTTTACATTTTTTTAATACATTTAAAATGTTATACTTTGTAACAATTTTTAAACAAATAAAAATACATTTAATTAATATTATTAATATTTAAAATATTAATATTATTAATGATTACATGGTTTAATTTTTACACATTTGTTTTATAAGCTTCACATTTTTTAAACATTAAAATTTCTTTTTACATGTTTTTAATAAACGTTGTACATAACTTGTAAATATATGGAATTATAATAAAAATATTATATGTTTAATAATATTTATTATTATAATTTTACAATGTTGGAAAAATGTTAAATAAATTTAAACATACAAGTTATAAATTGTAGTATTTTAAATAAATATTTAAGTAATTTATATATAATGTAATAACATTGTTTTAAACTAAATACATTTATTTTATATGTTTAAAGCTACCATATTTGTTTGGTGTTTGTATTTTGTAACCGCTCGCGTTTGTTTTGGGTTATTTCGAAGGAGACAAGCTCGCGGTTGGGAGCTGCGTCGCGTTGAGTAAGGTAAGATTACTTTTCTTTATTTTAACTATATTTTTAATTAAATTTGAAGGTAGTTAGGTTGTAGTTATTGTGTGTAGGGTTAGATTTTTGGAGTTGTGGCGTTTTTTGTGTGCAAGTTAGGTTTTAGCGACTTATGTATCGGTTTTTTTGAGGTGTAGTTTAGAAAACGTAAAATATGTTAGAATATGTTTGAATAAGGTGTGTATAATGTTTGTAATAGTGTTATATTGTGATGTTTGTGTGTTTTTTACAGGTTTTGGTCGATAGAAGTGGCGATTTGGAGAAGATTGCGTTTTTTATTAAGGAAGTGTATATTAGTTTAAGAAACTAATAATTATTTTACACTTCCTCAATTTTTCGGGTTTTCATGGTGCTTTTATTTTTTTAAAACACTTTTTGTTTTTTTTTATGGTTTATCGTTTGTGGATTTCCGAACGGAGGATTACTTTTGGAACAGTTGGATTTTTACATTTTTTTTTTGGGTACTTTTTCGTCTTATTTGGATTATGTGATAACTGGATTGTTTTACAACATTTGGGATTTTCTGTCTACAGCTACGGAAACTGTAAGTTAAATTAATTATTTATTGTGGGCAGGAAATGCTAAGAGTTATTGTTGTTTATATTTTCATAAATTGTATTAATATGTCTGTATATATATTTATTTTTTAATAAAAATATATTAGACAAATTAATTAATTTTGTGAAAATATAAAAATTATTTGTATGCATTTTAATTATTTTTAGAGAAAAGTATTATGTATTTTATAATGTATTGAAACTTTAGAGTAGGCTTTTGGCAATTATTTCTAAGTATTGTAGGCCTTTTGTTGTTGTGTATAGTCTGACTTGATGTTGTAGGTATTCAAACATTTGTTTAGTTTGTTTGGACAGTTTAGGCCTGATTTGTGTTACAGATTGCTCCATTCTTAGCTGTTGGTAGCTCTGTTCTTTTTGGAGGGAGAGTAGGAGTTTGTGTAGAGTAGGTGGACCTCGTCCTGTTGTTGCTTGGAAGGCATTATGCCAACCTTCAACAGCATTGTTTGTTTTTGCCTCTTGGTTTAGCGTGCTAAGGTAGACATTCCACCATGGAATTTGGTATTTTGGTTGTCTCCTATGTCTTGATCTATGGAGTCTTCCCACCCAGGTATCTTCAAAATAGTCTAGGAGGGGACTTCATTTTTGTTCATGTTGCTGGTAGTAAGGACTTTCTATTAATAGGTTGTAATGTTCGGCCACGTCAGTAACTGGGACGTAGGCCAGTGCAATACGTTTTTTTATTTGGTATGCGAATGAACTGTTTGTTGCATAATCATCACTTAGGGCCCGATTCCGATCTCACTCGGAAGCGCTCCTGACGGCATCCGCCAGTAGCAAGTCCGAGTCGTACGCGTGATTTCCGTGCGACTCGTACAGCTGTACGAGCGAGCAAGTACAATGCGATAATCGCCTCGCGCTCCAAGCGGCTCGTACGACTCAGCGATCCCCTCCGGATGACTCCGCCATGGCCGACACGCACAGCGCAACGGTGCGGATTCCTTGAAGACCAAGTACGATGCACGCGCCGAGCAGCTGGATCGAGTCAGAGCCTCCGACTTGAAAAATCTCCGGGAAGCGGACTTCGGCGGTCCGTAGCAGGCCCTCCTTAACCCGTGCCCCTACGACTCGATCACGGGGGGCCAAGGGTCCCCCTACACATGCATGCACGGTGCGAGCGGGACCGAGGCGTCCCCGCGACATGGGGCGCCCTCGTCCGAGATGTGCAGTTATTGTCTTTGGGAGCCTATGTACGCAACTTACACCAGGCTCCCATAGACTTCAATGGGGCTCCGAGCGACCCGAGTCCGTCATCGCTGCAGCGCATCATACTCTGTCGCTCGGAGCCCAGGAGCACGAGTCGCTCGGAAAGCTCTACGAGCCCGAGTCGGCCGTAGGGCTTTCCGAGCGAGATCGGAATCGGGCCCTTAGGGATTCTGATCTCGCTCGGAAAGCCCTACGACCGACTCGCGCTCGTAGAGCTTTACCGAGCGACTCGTGCTCCTGGGCTCCAAGCGACAGAGTACGATGCGCTGCAGCGCTGACGGACTCGGGTCGCTCGGAGCCCCATTGAAGTCTATGGGTGCCTGGTGTACATTGCGTACATAGGCTCCCAAAGACCATAACCGCACGTCTCGGACGAGGGTGCCCCGTGTCGCGGGGATGCCTCGGTCCCGCCCGCACAGTGCATGCATGTGTAGGGGAGACCCTTGGGCCCCTCCCGTAATCGAGTCATAGGGGCACAGGTTAAGGAGGGCCCACTACGGACCCCTGAAGTCCGCTTCCCAGAGCTTTTTCTAGTCGGAGGCTCCATCTTGATCCAGCTGCTCGGCGCGCGCATCATACTTGGTCGTCCAGGAATCCGCACCGTTGCGCTGTGCGTGTCGGCCATGGTGGAGTCTTCCGGAGGGGATCGCTGAGGCGTACGAGCCGCTCGGAGCGCAAGGCGATTATCGCATCGTACTTGCTCGCTCGTACAGCTGTACGAGTCGCACAGAAATCATGCGTATGACTCGGACTCGCTACTGACGGATGCCGTCAGGAGCGCTTCTGAGCGAGATCGGAATCGGGTCCTTAGTGTTGATTTTTGAAGGTGTCTCCATATACACTGATTAAAATGATAGTAGCAACTCTGAATTGAGGTGTGTGGGTAGGATTTTAGAATTGCATGTATCATTGCCTGTTCAAAATCAATAATTATTTTCTGTGGAAAATAATTATTTGTTTCTTGTTTAATTTTACTTAGTATTTCCATATATGTGGAATTTTGTTTATTAGGTAGTAAGGCGTAGATAAAAGGGATGTTAGTGTTTTGATATACGGCATGGATAGTATATAATTGATAGAATGGTTTAGGACAAATTTTAAAAGTCCCATCCATCATCCATGTTTCTGACTGTTGTAGTTTGATTAAATTATTTGCGGTTGTAAACATAATTATTCTTTTATCTTTAGATTTGTTGTCATAAAAAATAAAGGGTTCTTCGTTATGAGTTATAGATAGTTCTGGGGGAATTTCTACCTCTTAAAATGTTTTTGGGGCAGGTGTGGTGGTAGTTGTGGCTTTTTTTGTTTGAGCTATAGTTCTTTTTAAAGAAGAAATAGAGGGCATTTGGCCAGTAGCATGGTGGGGTACTTTGGGCAGCAATTCTTTAAGTAATTGAGTGGTAGGTTTTTGTGAGCTAGTGCTAGCTTCTTTAATGTTTTCTAGGTCATTCCTAACATCTATTTCAGTAACATTTGGGGGGTGGTTATGTTCCCTTGTATACAAAACAGTTGTTTCTCTAGTTGTTGCTCGCCCATAACACTTATTCGAATAGTATTTGCTACATTTCCAATTTACTTTAAGTCCACTTTGCTTTTCCTGGGTATAGGCATACCCCTTGTAACATAGCAAAAACTTTCCTTTCTGGGAAGTGATAAATTGGGCGCCTTCTGTCATTGTGATGTTTTAAATGCTACAAAATATGTATATCAAAATTAATAAAATAAATAATGTACAGGTTTTTTAATTAATAGATACACATTGTTATTAATATACTTACAATGTTGATTTTGAGCTAGTTTTCAATGTAGATGTTCTTTCTTTGTTAGTTGAATTTTGTTTTGGTGCTGATGTTTCCGTGGGTTGAATAAAACATAATTTTAATTATTTTGTTCAATTGTATATGGTGTGGGGTGGGGGTTTGGGATGAAGTTGGGGTTTGGTTGGGTGTTTTAGATCATTTAAAAAATGCATTTTGCTGAATACTTACTTTATTTGTTAGATGATTTTAGAAGCTGGTCTGTAATTGTTGGAATGCTTTGAGATTTTTCTGTAGAGGAGACATAGATTGCAATAAGATATATATTAATTATTTGTGCATGATAAATAGTAGTTTATTAAGATTA
Source organism: Calotriton arnoldi (assembly GCA_963921515.1). Lineage (NCBI taxonomy): Eukaryota > Metazoa > Chordata > Amphibia > Caudata > Salamandridae > Calotriton > Calotriton arnoldi. Next base: position 8,772 of record CAWUFW010015324.1, read on the forward strand.
GCATTATTCTTATATTTTAAATGGGTTTTTACTTACTTTTTGAAGTATGAAATAGATTTTTCTTTAATGAAGTTCTTGCTTCTGGCAGGAATCTGGCAGAGTTTTGTCTTTTTTATTGTTTTTGGTTTAAGGTGTAAAATAAGAATACTTTTTCGTTCTTTATATAGGGGCCGATTCCGATTCCGGCCGGAAATCTTTCCGACCGAGCCGGACCTGGAGAGAATTCCGACCGAATCGGACCCTAGCAGTCCGACTGAGCGAGTACGATGCGCACGCATGCTATCGGACTCGAGTCGGTCGGACTCCCATTGAAGTCAATGGGAGCCTGTCGTACAACGCGTACGCGGGCTCCCATTGACTCAATGGGTGCGAGGCGGACAAGGGCGCCCCCTACAGCGTGTACGCGTCCATGCGCATCGCGGCGTACATGCACAGGTAGGGGGGACCCATGGGTCCCCCCTGTGTGCGACTCGCACGCCTACGCGTACAGGGGGTCCGACGCGGACCCCCAAAGTCCGGCTCCGACAGCTTTTTCGAGCCGGACGGCGCGAGTCGGTCGGACTGCTCGCGGCGCGCATCGTACTTACCCGGCCTGGAAACGTCTCCATAGCGCGGTGCGAGTCGTGTCCATGCGAGTCGGTCGGAGCGTGTTGTAGCCGCGTTCGAGTCGGTCGGCGATTTCGCGGGTGCTTGCATCATACTCGCTCGGCCGGACCCGCGTACGATTCGGTCGGGAAACAGGGCTCCGAATCGGATCCGGTGAATCCGAATCCGATTCGGAGCACTACCGGCCGAGATCGGAATCGGCCCCCAAGTGTTTAATTAATTGTTTGGTTAACGTTATTGGTTTATTTTAATATTGTGTGCATTTGATTGGTTGATATTTATTGCTTTAATTGTTTTGGTAGTTGTTTTCCATATATGGAAAACGCTAATTAAGAGTCAGTTACTACTTTTTTTTTTTGTTAAACAGGTTGAATTATTTAAATGTGTATTGTATTATATGTGATGTAAAATAATCTGTGTATATTGTTTAAATATAAATTTTAAATAGTTATTAATAGTGTATTTATCATTTAATGTTTTATAATATGTTTTACTGTTTTCTAAATTTAATGTATTTTATTTATTTTGTATGTAGTGAATGTTTATTTATTTGAATTTATTTATGGTGTTAAGTTTTGTTTGTTTTATGTGTTTTTAAGTGGTCGATATTTTAAAAATAATGATATTATTGCTGTCTATAATATTGTGATCGATATTTTTGACATGTGGTATTTTTTTAAATAATAGATATTTTAAATAACGATATTTATGTGTTCGATAATACTGTTATTGATGTTAATGTATAACGATATTTTTGTGTCGATAATAGTGTATTGTTTTAATTAAGTATAGGGTATCGATATTAGTGTAGTCGATTTTTTTGTGTCGATAAAAATGTAGGTCGATATTGTGTCTGTCGATATTATGTCAGTGATTCCTAAGCCCCATTAGGTAGCCAAGTTCCTACTATGTGCACTCTTTGCCTCAAGACACTTAAGCCCCATTAGGATGTCAAGCCCCTATATGCATTCACTTTGCATCCAGAAACCAAAATTGCATTTATTTTTTTTGTAGTTTTTTGTTGTAGTTTTAAAAATATATTTGCGGGGAATTTAACTAAAAACTATAAAAAAGGATATCACAACTTCGAGATAGGAAAAAAACTACTGCTTCCCACACGGCTTCCATCACCAGTTTATCTGGGGCAGCAGTGCTTTGCTCACCCACGACCACCACTTAGTGACACTTCCCACTAGAGATCACCATATGTTGGTACACTGAGGTGGGGTCATGTTGATGCTGCACGACTTAAGGTGGAATGTCGTCCCAGATGCTGCTGAAGGTCTAGAGGCAGATGTTGATGCTTCTGTGTCATTTCCCTCGCACTCTGCTCTCGCCACGCATGTGAGGTGCATGACCCTCTTGTGTTTCCACATTCTGAGTGTCCATGTGAGTACTTCTTCGTGGCTCCATGGCAAAAAATATTTGACACATATATGGCATGTGACAATTTTTGCTGTCAAATTTGTCACCCCTTCAGCAATGGTGACGAACTGCCACACCAGAAATTGTTTTGTAGGAGGTCATGATTCGTTCTGCTCATCCCAAGGATCCACTCTCTCTCTCTTTGTGTAATGCAAATTTTACTGTAATTCTCTCTAAAAAGACAAATAAAAAGCAATAGGGCCAGCAGGAGATGCTTTAACAACCAAGTGCTAATCCCCCAAATTTTGCTAAATGGAGCAAGACAGTGATTTTAACCAATCAGATGTCTTTTTCATATGTACATCGTGGTTTCTACAGTACTCCCCTGGAAGTACTGCAGAACAGCAACACACACAAATTAGCCAATTTCACATAAATACTCAAGGAATCGTCATTAATTGTGCCAATAATAATAATAATGAGAAAAGTTCTAGGTTCAAACATAAAATAAAAACAAATCCTTGTAGTGAACATAACCTTTTTTGTTTACATTTTCTTCACGCGACCTAGAAACCACACGGAACTCCTGCAGAGCCCTCCATTGGTTGTTGAGGTCCCTCAGGAATAACGCTGGATCATGGAAAGAGAAAACAAATCAGTGCAATGCATGATGTACATTAAGTTGTAATATTAAAGCATACCACTGAAAAAACACTAAAACATCTAAAGGCAAAATTAACATTATCCCTATTTTTTTTTTTAAATTAAATTTTTACTTTACGTTAAAAAAAATACAGAAATTCCCTGAAAAAAACCAAAGGTTAAAGTGACCTTATAGTTAGATATGGTAATAACATCAAACTTTATGTTAAACAAAAACAGAAATTCACTGAAAAAAAAATAAAGGATTAAGTGACATTATACTTGGGTATAATAATAATGTCTAACTTCATGTTTAGAAAACTCTAGAAATGTACTGAAAAACACATCGGTTAAAGTGACATTATAGTTAGGTGAAAATATCAGTCAGAACGTCCTGTTTTAAACCTGAAAAACCACTGAAATGTACCAGTTAAGTTTACTGAGCTAACTAGAACTTGCGCCTCTGCCATGCACTGCTTATGACCTCACATATTAAATCAATTATGACATATTGAATGACATCATTGATGACATCACTGATAATGTCTCAAATAACTTAATTGATGACATCACTGGCATTTGAAAATTTTCTTTGGGAGGCATGACATTCTTGGGAAGGAAAAAACAGCGTCCACCCAGTGGTGTACAGGACTGGTCATTCAAGGGTTTTCCAGCTGAGTTGGGAACTACAAAGCATGCAAGAATACCGCATTCCTGGTAACTCCCTCCACCTGCCCAGAAATTGCTACAGCTGAAATCCAGGTGGAAGCAGACCAAAAAATGGAGCATTTCCATGGAATCAGATGGAGTATTCCAAATTAACATTGTAATTCCCCATCTCTCACTGCACCCTTGGGGGAAAAGTTGTTCTGGTCAGTATTCCCACATTACTGTTCCCTCATTCGCACATTACTGAAATTACTAATAATTTTAGAATAAGTAATTCCAGGTGCAGGATTTTTTTTCTTCGAGGGACTGGTGATGTGGCCTGTGTGTGTGTTTAAAGATTTGGGGCCAGATGTACGACGGATTTTTGCATGCGCAAATGGGTTTTAGACCCGTTTGCGCATGCAAAAATCCTGTGGGCCATGTACGAACCCTATTTTGTGAGTCGCAAATAATTTGTTCCCTTCCTAATAGCGACCCCAACAGCTATGTAAGAATGTTTTGCAACCGCAATTGAGGTCGCAAAACACTCGCAGTTTACCACTCTTCTCAGAAGGGTGGTAAAGCACTCGCAAACAGGAAGGGGTCCCCAGGGGACCAGTTCTCCTTTGGGAATGCATGCGCAAACATTTTTTAAGGGAAGGCAGTGGTCCCTGGGACCACTGCCTGCCCTTAAAAAATGTAAATGAAAAGTTACATTTTTTTTTTTAAATGCATCCCGTTTCCATTAAAAAAAAACTGCTTTATTTAAAAGCAGTCCCAGACAGGGAGGTCTGCTGACCCCAACAGGCCACCATTTCTGGGAGTGCCCGCCATTCCCAATGGGGTCGCAAATTGCGACAGCCTCATTAATATTCATGAGGCATACAATTTGCGACCCCATTGGGTATCGCAAACAGTGTCTCAGACACTGTTGTAGATTGGAAATTGCGACTCGCAATTTCCAATGGTCGTACATCTGGCCCATACAGTAAAACCATCACCCATTACAGCTCACTCTTTTCATTCATTTCATTATTTTGTACCTATGCTCCTCTTGATTTTCTGTTGATATTGCTCCTTTCACATTTCAATCCAGGCATTTTGTACTTTGATTCCATAAATGCTAGGCACCTTCATCTGCATCACTCCTCAACTCCATCCCCCAAAAAATGAATCTTAAAGTTGATGACAGTGAAAATGTTAGGCTGTATGATTTAAACTCTCTAAAGAAGCAGCCTGTAAAACTCTAAGTATATCTAAATCCTTTAAACAGCTCGCCAAACACCAGAAATCGAAAGAAAACTGTTTAGAGGCGAAGTATTTTTCAGTAAGGACATCTTACTCTACGATTATGGATCTGTCGTTGAGAGATATTCACTCCATGTGTGACCCTGAGACCCATTTGCTGTCTGCAAGAGAACTGCGGGATAATAATGGCCTTTTTACAAACTTTAAAAACACAGCAACCGGAGTATGACTGTCTGCTTTGCCATTGTTTTCCTTCACTTCAGATCAGTACTCTTCCTCTGATTGAAGTGTGTGAGTGGCCGATCTCACCTTTGTGAACAAACAACGGTTTCCATGCTTTACTCTGTGTTGTGCTTGGTTATCTGGTTGCCCTTGCTGTTTTTCTTTCATAAAATGGAAATGCCTTTTGCACTCAAAGGAACTTTTCAGTCACCAAGATACCACCTGCTCTGAAGTAAAATGTGTCTCCTGACAAATACTATCCCTAGTTTTATGTAAATATTAATGCAGCAGAATTTGACATTTTCTCGTTACTAACCCTGTGTTAATCACTAGAACCATTTACAGAAGGAAAATAATAGGTTTCAGTAATCCGAGCGACACAGGGGACATGATTGTCAGAGGTGTTCAATACATCAAGTTTCAAACCTGTTAATAATCCAAATATTAGGGGTGCCAGAGAGCCGGCGCAAAGATGGCTGCCTAACAGCAGAGCTCCGGAGGCTCGCCTTGTAAATAGCTACAAATCTACCTCCATTAACCTCAAAAACCTGTGTACGTGCAGGTTTTGTTCACCCCTTGGGGACTTTTGCTGACCTGCAGGGATCCTGAGCGCCCCTTTGGAGCCAGGGTGGACTGGGAAAGTGGTAAGGCCTAGCCGGTGGGCGGAGGTGTGGACCTGCTGCTGACCAGGAACGCGGATGCACTGAGGCTTAGCGCCTGTCGGGGCCACAGCTGTAGTAAAGGAGCTGAGCGGGATATTCTCAAGAACGTGCGATAAACATCGCCAAAATAGGCTAACGCAATTTCTCATATCGCCGTCTATCGCGGGAAAATAACTCTGTGTCAACGTCGTATTCCCAACACGGCGGTAACATGCGATAGTATCCCGATAACGCCTCAAATGTCCGCGATACAACCACCACGACGGCGATAAAAAAGGAAACCCGAACGTGAAAAAAGTTGCAATGGGCCCAACCGCGATAGAAAAATCGGCGACAAGCAGCGCCAGGCTTGCAATTTCCACGTCAGGCGGGAAAAATCACCATAAAAGCAGCAAAAAATAAAATAAAAAAAACACATAACTGCGAAGCACAATGGAGGTAGCAGGAGCAAGTACAGAGGACAACCCGGACCCCACAAGCCCCACGGAGGACCAGCCTGGGACCGCGGGGTCAGGGAAGGGCAAGGAGAAGAAGAAGAGGAAGACTCGGTTCAGTCCGCAGGAAAACAGGATCCTGATTACGGAGGTGACAGAACACCATCAACATCTGTTCGTCACCTCCACTGTGTCATTGGCAACAAAAAATGGAATATGGCAGTCCATCGTGGACAAGGTGAATGCAGTCGGAGTGCTGAGGAGGACAATGGACGAGGTCAAGAGGCGCTGGAATGATGTGAAGCGCAAAACCAAGCAGAAACACGCAGACCACCGCAAAGCAGCAATGCAGACTGGGGGTGGGAGTCCTGCGCCACAGGAGGAGCTGGATGAGATGGAGGAATTGGTGTCCACAGTCATCAGTGTGGAGACGGTGGCAGGAGTCGGGGGACTGGACACCTCTCAACATGACCTGACACAACAGCAACAGGGTGAGTAACCACCAGGGACTGGGGGAACGGGGGGAGATGGGCACAATGGCACACATGCACAATGGAGTATAGCACACTGCACAACCACAATGACTCTGGATCATGTCCATGATCTCCTTGCCATACTGCAGCACACATAGTAACAGCAAGTCCACAATGTGCCCAGAGGGGGCCCTCCCCACACATCACCACTTTCACAACAAACCCATGCACATGTGCTGAACCCAGCAAAGCTGCGGATCCGTGATCCCCACTGACAATGCAAGTGACACTGCATGACGATGAGCATGTAGTGTAGCTCCTATTTCCCTAATAGGCTCTGCGCATTGGAATAATATACCCTATAGGTTTGACATAGGACTAAGGTCAGTATGTCCCTATCGAGTATATTAAACTTAATTACTTGTGCCAGCTAGCTCAGAGGCCACTAGAAACTCCTTGACAAACAAGAAGGGAGTAGTTTCTGGCAGCCGCAAAACATGACAACTTTGTTTCCCTTTTAGAATCAGAACATGTCCCAGAGTCGTGGAAACAATAGATAACTATTTCACTCAGCTCACTCGTGCATACTTAGTTTTCCTCAAAGTTACACAGAAAGAATAGACGGGCGTTTCAATAAAAGGTTTATTGAACAGTCTTGTTTCTTGTGTAAGTAATGTGTGCAGTTACGATCACAAGACAGTATGCAAGATAAATAATGTGCAGCGTAAGCAGTAGAAATAAATAATACTGCGCTAGCATGATCTTTAGCAGATATTCAGTTACATAAATAACACAGACTAAAAAATGCGAGTACTCATACGATGCGTTTCTAAGCTAGTTCTACCCCAATGTACCTAACCTAACCTAGGTGTAGGGAGAGGTATGAAGTAGGTGAAGTATTCCTTACTATGGTATACTAAGAGTATGTTAAGCCTAGTATGCCTAGTATGCCAAGAGTCCCTCTAGGTTCTAGTCAGCTCCATACCTTAAGAATGAGAGAGGTAGGAATCTCTTGCCAGACTCGAACTCCAACACCCCGCGAGGGAAGTCAGATCACTGGAAGCTGGACTCTCTGCGTGCAGGGATGGCAGCGTCTTCTCAGTGCGTCAGGCCGGGAAACGGGCTCCTCTGAAGTCGAGGTCTCCTCTAGTTTACAAGGGCTAGGGAAGGTATATTTATACCTGAGAGGTACCTCAGAATGTTAGCATTGACGTGGATCGGACAGCGGAAGACGTCATGAATGAACCCCTAAGGTATAACGGTTCATGCATAATAGATGAGTCCTTGAAGAAATCAATAGTCCTGTGCTAGGGAAACTCCCGAAGCCTAAGGGTCTGTTCTTCAAGAACTCGTTGTGACGTTAGGGTGGACGGATGTCGGAGACCATGCCTGTATTTGGAGTGCACGGTTTAATGCCTAAATAAGGACTGGGATTTTATGCCTATATAAGGGCAGGGCGAATTGTGCCTATATAAGGACATGATACAGGAAAACCTATATACGGACACCCTAAGAGGAATACAACAAGCATGTCTGCAGGCCACTCATCATGACATGTTGCACGCCACGACACCGAGGTGGCTGAGTGTGGTCCAGATCCGGATAGGAGCAGGTCACACACTGACACATCCACGTCCACAAACAACCCCTGACTGCAACAAGACATCTGCGGACAAACCATGCCCAAGAGTCCCAACTCCCACCAAGAGCCCAATTTACCCAAGTATGCAACATCTCAACACTGCATAAGCACAGAAGTCAAAGGCACACCGCCTGAAAGGGAGTAGGCCAAGCAAAGTCGGAGCTGCAGGGGCGACTCTCCCACAATGCAGCACACACACAAGAATCAGAGCACATAAACATTGACAACAATGTGCTACAAACTGCAACACTTTCGCAACAGAACAGAGGACACAACTGCTGCCGCTTGTGTGTAGAAACTGGCCAATCACATTTGGCATAGCAGGAAACTGTGACATGATAATGGAGAAGTACAACCCCACATCCCTGATGGTGCACATATGTCCACTGTCCCGCTTCAAATAGGCAGCACATCCTAAACAGTCACAATGTACATTGTCATGCAGTCTGTTTTGAAACTTGGCCAATGCGTGAACATACATGGAACACACTGTTAAACTGCATCTCCCCTTTACATTGCAGAGGGAGAATCATCTACTCCTGCAGAGCAGACCGAATACCTCTTCACTGATGACGAGGAGGACCTCCCCACCTTCGACACCGACGCCCTCCAAGAGCTCATCGACAGCTGCGGCACCCCACCCTCAGGAGCAGGGCAGCCCAGCTGCATCGAGGAGGCCCCACCCCCTGCACAGACCACACAGCAGGAGGCACCCACCACCCCGGCTGTCTCCCAGGCCCCCCACGAACACATGGCCTTCCAACGCCGTGTGTTAGAGGGCCAGAAGGAGATGGCTGATCAGGTGCGGGTGGGGTTCGACCTCATGGCAGCCAAACTAGATGCCATCCATGGGTGTCTACGTCCCAGCAGGGACCACTTACAGTCCCTAACGAACACCCACAGTCCGCTCCATGGTCTCCAACGAGCCCTGGCTGACATCGCTGGAGTCCTGACTCGGAGACAAGAACACCTGTCTGGTCAGAGTGGCTCCAGCGATCTCAGCCGGGAGATGGGACACATGCGGAGGCTCATGGAGGACATGGTGCGGATGGAGGCGGAAAGGATGGCTGCCACGGCTGCACATCAGTGAGATGTAGCTGGGATCTACCACGCCCTGCAGATCCTCATCATGGCATTGCTGCCACAAGGCCTGGCGCAGATGAATGCTGCTGCTCATACACCATCCACATCTCCGCCCCCTGATGTGTCACTGCCACACAGTGCGGCCGACAATCCACCTCCGGCCCCTGATGTGTCAGTGCCACACAGTGCTGCAGCCGAAACACCACCACCGCCAGGTGAGGCACTTCACACATCAGGGGACGATGATGTGGATGAGACTGCTGTTGTGGTAATGAGGAGGCGGTAGCATTCATCTCCGCCATATGGCCTGTTTCTGCTTGGTTCGGCCCTTTGCATCATCACCTTCCACTGTCCCCCGATACACTCTGCGGCACTCACCTTGGACCTCGACATGGACTGCCATATACTGTTTCAATACCAATGACACAGCAATCAGACTGCGGACTGAACTCTTCCTCTTCCGATGAACTTGTCCGTCCCGAATGGACTCTGGCTGGCCCTCCACGGGGCAACAATGTCAAGTGAGGTGTGCATGGCTCTGTACTGCTCCAGCTGCTACACTCCAATGAATGTGAATAAAACAATCAAATTCACACAGATGTGTCATGTCTATGAACCTTCAAGTATGACAGTATGGATGAATGTCGGGTCACTGATTCACCCTCACGTCCATTTTGCACATGTTGTGGGGCTTGGGTCACATGGTGCAACATTGCCGATTGGGGTCCGGGTGGCGCAGACACTACAACCGAGACACACGCAATGGTTACTTCCTTGTCCAGGCCAGAACTGAACCACACCCAGAGCCCCGGGCTCATTGTTCACACCCCTACGCTGGACTGGCATACGCCAGCCCAGCCCACTCCGCTTATGCTCACAGGGGGTGACGACACAGCTACATGTCCCAGGTGTTCCCCGTAGTGATCTGCTGGTCACTGGTCTAGTTGTCAGCATGCCACAGCCACTCCCTGAGGGCTGGTTTACACCCACACCACACCCATCCAGCACAGGCGTCACGGGACATGTGACCCTGCCAATAAAAGGGGCCCACCACAGCACATTCCCCACTGCCGGAGGTGACATGATGGCGTCCACACCACGAGACTCGATCATGAGGGGGCTGTGACTTGTGTTGCACTGAGTTAGTGCCACCCGAGGGCCTGCGTCCGGCACGGGCCGTGGCGATGACTTGCATTGCACAGAGTTAGTGGCACCCGATGGCGTGCATCCGGCACGGGCCTACCACCACGTGGCGATGACTTACGTTGCACTGAGTTAGGCCCACCTGAAGAGCTGAGCGGGTGTGCAGCCTGCGATGATGTGTTGGCCTCGATACGGCGTCCAGCAGATCAAGACTCGAATTGAACTGTGAGCCCTGCTGGACCGCAGTGTACGCACAGGCAGCAGTCAGCACACACATGACTCCGCGGTGCGGTGCCGCAGGGTGCGCTGGGGGCCTGTGGCGTGGAATCCAGCGATCAGCTGAGGAGGTTGCACCGCCACGTGGAGGGCCCTCTTGGAGAGATGCCGGTGGCTGCAGGTGAGCATTGAGGCCTGGGTGCGCAGGGGCGGGCAGTCATCGCTGGGCGGTGGACCGGTCTGGGGACCAGGGCTGGGGTGCAGCAGGCGCACAGGATCGCGCAGGCACCACCAGTCATGGCGGCGGCCACGTGGCTGGGTGGGGCCGCTGCCCTGGCAGACACGAGCCTGCATGCGCTGACGAGATATACGCAGGTTGGCTTGGGACGTAGTCACCTCGTCTCCAGTGTGAATACGGCCGTTGAATGTGGTCGGGCACGTGTGTGTAGGCCTATGGTCACGATATGGCAGACACAGAGGTACACGCAGTAGTTACTGTGGTGGCTATCCCGGAAGAGGACCACGCCCAGGGCCCCGGGCTTTTCATTCGCGACATGCGCCGGCCAATGCCGCTACGCTCAGGCTTACAGGGGGGGACCACATGGCTACATGTCCAAGGTCTTCCACACTGCCTGGGGTAACCTGTTTGCGTCCACTGTCCACTACACTGCAAACACCAGCAGTAGATGTCCACATGGACCTGTCTGTGCTCTGCATACTGCAGTCTGTCCAGCACATCTCCGCCACACTTGGCATTGTGTCCTTTCTTATTGCTGGGTCACTTGCCTCCTTCGCACATTCTTGGTTCCCACCTCTCCCCACATTCTGCAATTGTGTGGCAGAGGGGCTCTGCCTTTGTGGATGGTTTGTCTACATGTCTGTCCCCTGTTACCACGGTTACTTGTGTTGTCGTGTCTGGTAGTTGGGCCTGTTGGTTGGCATGTTGTATGTGATTTTGTTGCATGTGCTCTCCCACAGTTGTGAGTTGTGTGATTGTGGAGTTGAGGTGTGTGGTGTTTTCAGTTAGTACTTACCAATGAGCAGTGCATTGCCATGGGTGCCATCCTGGAAGCGCTGGTTGATGATGGACTGTCGGAAGATGTATGTATCATGCACACTGCCTGTGAAGTTGGCTACGACATTGGGGAGCTGTCCCCGGTGGTCCACTATCGCCTGCACATTGATGGAATCTGTGTGCTTTCTGTGGCAGTTACTGTGTGCAGGGTCGGCAGGGGGCACAAGTGGTACATGTGTACAGTCAATTGCCCCCGACACGTGCGGTAAGGCAGCTATGGCGTAATTCCCTTGCATATGGTCTCCAGCTGTTCATGCACAGCGTGGGGGAAGTGAAGGTGCAGGGGTATGAAGATGATTCAAACCGTGATGTTTACAGGTATGATGAATCCTGCATGATGAGACCGTAACAGATGTTTGTGTGGTCGTAACCTTCCTTTTCTTTCCTGCAGAGGTTACGAGCACACAGACTTCTGTTACATTATGTTTGGACTGGATTCATCGTACCTGTATGCATTCCGGTTTGTCCAAGTGCAATACACTGTGCCAGATTACGTTTGTGACTATGAGGACGCTTGACCATTGTCACCATTTCTCCAACAGGTTTCTGACTACTGATTTCGGGATATGGAATGGTATTGGGGAGTTCCCGCAGCATTTACAGTTTTTGGATCCACACGTTGCCCTGGTGAAGTTCCCCGTTGGGAATGGAACGCGTTGGCTGAGCTTTACGTCTTGTTGTTTCTGTATTTGTAATAAAGTTCTGTTTTTCCACTACCGTTGACTGCTGGGCTTCATGACCTGAGGGGGAGGGTCCGGGGGGTGGTTGCGGTGGGAGTTGTGGCCCTCTTGGGTCTCAGGCTGCATGATCATTGTCTCCATGGCATCTGTTGGTCTTCAGATGTGGCTCTAGGCTGGGCTCCTTTTCATGCTGCAGGTTGTCGTCCTGCTTAACACCAGTGAGAGGCAGGTGTTGAATACCTGCTGCTAACGCGCCTTATCACCTGTTTTCGGATCGCATCGCTGAACTGGCTGCTCGTTGGGAATGTCGCGAAGTGGTGTTTTCGTGTTTTTTTGCACGGAACGCCTACTCTGCATATCATTAGCGTTAGTTGCCGCTCTCATCCGTGGCAATATGTTTTGTGGCAGCTATCGCGGGAAAACTGGTGATGTCGGCAGTTTGCACCAGCTTGTGAATGGGGCGATAAGTCTGTCGCCACTTTTGCGGCGCTAAAGTGCCGATAAATCGGCGATGGCTCCTTGAGAATATGCCCCTGAGTGTAGTGGAATAAGTGAGAGGCAACCCTTTCATGAACCAGGGGGGGGAGGGCCAGATCATTGTGAGGCCCAGCGCATGGCCCTGTGCCTTGAGCTTACTGGGGGACTGAACTGGTGGGGCAGAACCACAAGGGCGAGCTAACTGGTCGAGTTCTAGTGTGGTAGGAGGTAGACTCCCACCTGAACTTGGCCCCTGGCCTTGTGTTAAAATTGGCAAAGTGGGGCTTTTCTGCGCAGCTGGTGGGGAGGCACTCCACGGCCTGACAGCCTGGCCTCCACTGCTGTCTGGAGGCTTCAGCTGCTGGCCCGCTGTGGCCCTTGGAGAACCCCTTTGTTGGGAGGGGTCTGTGCCCTGTTGCATTTTGTAGGCCTTTGGCAGTGGGGTCGTCCTGGGCCCTGGAGGTTTGTGCAGGGTGAACCAGCTGTGTGTGGTGCCTCGCAGCTGTGGTATATTGGGGTCATTGTGCCTGCCCCTCCCCCTTAATCATGTAGCCATCAGCTGGCCCTCCTATGGTATACAAAAAGTGATAGATGGAATACTTGAATTCATCTCAGCCACAGATTATTACACGGGTCCGCATCCCAATCCATCGTTATTTTGCACACCATGTCACCTCGTTTGAACCCAGCTATATGCAAATCTGTCTTGACCCTGCTCCAAAGGGAACAGTCCAGCCTGAACTGCCAAGCCAGGTCCTCCCTGAACCGGAACACAAGCAATCCAAGGCTGGTTTTGATCTAGTTATGGGTTCATTGGCTGGGTACAGCTTGGTTTCAGTGACACAGTGTGGAAGGGATCCACATCTGGGCATACCCATCCCACTTAGGGTGACTGTGTCACTGGAACCAAGCTGCAGTGGTGGCTCCCCTGCTAAGGCTGAGGAGCGTCGCCCCACTGCTATTTGAGCAGTGCAAAAATAAAAATAAAATGATAATAGCAAGACGTTATTATCATTTTATTTTTCTGTATGGAACTGGAGCCAGGTCGAGGTGGGTGGGGCGGGGCAAGGCTGAGCTCGCCAGAGTGGTTTGCACTCCCTAAGTGCGCATGACTGGTTGGTCGGCCCTCTTGGGCCACCAAACAGTCATGCACACTTAGCATGTTCTCCACCTGGCTGTGTTGCACAGCCCGATTGAGAACATGCCCAGGCTCCCAGGCACTGCCTCAGCGACCAAACAGGCCATTCAGACCAATCAAGACACTGCATGAGCAGCGACGTGATTGGCTGGGAGAGTCTGCTTCCGGTGCTGCCAGTGCAGACGAAGAGGACAGAGGAGAGCAGAATGGCGGCAGCAGCGGCAAAGGGAAGGTAAGTTTATTTATTTTATTTTTTTATCCATCCCCTCCCCCCCAACCCCTGTTCCAAGGCAGCCGCCACTGCCAAGCTGTGCCTTGCTAATGAGTCTATGTGGCCTTAACTCAATTTACGAGGCTGTTCAGAGTAGAGATGAACTTTGTCAAAAGCTTCATTGAAATCTAAGTAGATTGCATCTTTCCGGATCCTTCAAGAATCCTGGAGATTGTCCTCTCAAGGGATCATATTCAGTGTCCTAGTGACATGGTCACAGACTTCAGGATACAAGCTTTCCATGGCTGGCCTTGGAGACTGGAGTCAAAGGAGGGTGCGTAACACAGAACAGCTCTCTCAGGCCTAGGTGGAAAGAGATAGAACGTTTCAGAAGAGTTGGAACATGCTGGAAAAGCCAGAACATTGTGAAAGGAGCCAAAAGGTTCTGGACACTTCTGATACAGTAAGAGCTGGGAATATTTAAGCACTAGTCACAGCACTACACTTTGCCTGGCAACAGTGGTTGATGAGTTCTCGACTCCAGTCGCACCGGTTGCGTTCCCTGGACCTTTTTGTTTTACTTCTCTTTGACTTCCGGTGGTTAGGGCATCTCAGGTTAACCCTTTCTTCCACCAATATGCAGCTTTGTTTGCAACCATTGTCGAATTCCTGCTCCAACTTTAAACACTCAAAGTCATTCTCGCTCCTGGTGACTCTACTAATGGAGGCAGACCTTCGTGTTTGGTTCCCGGACTGTATCCTAGCTACGTGGAGGGCTAGTAACGTTCTCTCTTCTTCCATTCCATGGCAAGCTATTCCACTGGTACTCACAAGACAGTATATCCTGTTGTACACCAGTATATTTGGATTACTGTTACCTTGTCTTATAGGAGTTACCAGTCAGTCCATTGCAGACCAAGGGTCCTTGCTGCATGCCTTCTACCACCCGTGCTAACCAGGTCAGTGGGTCGAGATACTTACAAAGTGTTCCTTTTCTCTCTACCTCCCTTCTCATTGTTCACCATCATACAGTTACTTCAGATTCTGGGATTTATTACTGATCTGATTCAAATGAAAGGGGAAGGAGTGGGGTTAGCATCGGAATCCCTGATCTGAATTCCAATGAAACCCTGACAGTTCTCAAGGCCCATATTCTCCATGGATTCTGATATTAACACAGGGTCAATGAATTGCAATCCCCCATTTCTGGTTCCTCAGGAAGCCGAAAAATGTGAATACAGGTGTTTTCTTCCCTTTTGGGATCAATGTAACCAATACGGGGAGGAACTCATAAACAGTACCCATGCCTACCACCATTCCTACCTCCTGTATGGCCCCTTCGGAATGAATTTCCAGGGGTCCCAAGTTCTTTCAAGCTTTTTTAACTCAATGCAACTTACACCTCTTAGCTTGACCTCAAGTGTTTCAGACAAGTCAAACGAGGTTACTTTCATCCTGTCATTTGACCAAGATGCCATGATATAGGCAATTCTTCTAAATGTTAACAACAGTCCCTGGTTGTCTAATTATTCTCTTTTCCTGGAACAGTTAAATAGAATCTTTGGTAACTGCCAAACTAAACAAAATACCAATATGGTGTTCTCTCCTCTCAGACAAGGATCAGG
Source organism: Calotriton arnoldi (assembly GCA_963921515.1). Classification (NCBI taxonomy): domain Eukaryota; kingdom Metazoa; phylum Chordata; class Amphibia; order Caudata; family Salamandridae; genus Calotriton; species Calotriton arnoldi. Next base: position 24,362 of record CAWUFW010015324.1, read on the forward strand.
AGATCTGATTAACTATATTAGCCATTACGATCAACTGGTTTCAGAATCAAGATGAATGAATGAAGTGGAAGCTGCAGCTTTCCAACAAGGTTTACATGACCATTTGAAAGGCAGCATCTCAATAGTGGTAAACCGACCCACTCATTCTAGCCATCTTGTAGACTTAGCCTTCCAAACAGACTCTTAGCAAAAAACAACAGCGCCAGTTGATAAGAGGAATAACTCGTAAGATGTAGCTGACTCCAGCAGGAGAATCTCAACCTACAGAAGTGTATGAAGAAACTATGCAGATTATGCAAACACAACCAAGGAAAAAGATAAAAGGAGAGAAGGCCCATGTCTGTATTGTGGAAAACCTGGACATTTCCTTAAGAACCGTCCCCATCAGCCAGGAAATGTCAATGCGCAATCTTGAAGGGTTAACCCAGATTTTCACAAAAGAGTTTATAAGTGCTAAGGAATATCACTATTTGCCTGTCAAATTTTCGACTCCTTCATGCCCACTTCAATTTTGGCTCTTATTGATTCAGTAGCCTCAGGGTGTTTTATGGATCCCAACTTTCAATAAAGAGTACAGATTCCAAAAAAGAAAAAATAACTTATTAGGGGCTTGATGGTAAAGATTAACCTTCTGGAGATATTGTTTGGGAAACTTGGAACTTATTCATGGCTAAACTACATGGACATGTTGAATCTCTAATTTTTTATTTGATTGATGCCCCTTCTTTGATTATTGAAATAGGAGCATTGTGGTTGTGTAGACATAATACGCAAATGGATTGGCAAAAAAGGACCTTTCCATTTATTCATTCCAACTCCACACAACTGCTTACCCCATGCTAATCTTGTGATACGACAAGACCTGATGTCTCTTACAATGCAGCCTTCAGAGAAAACAATGAGTATTCCTGTTTCTTGTCACAAGTATCTGGATGTGTTTAGCAAAAAATGGCCTTATACAGAACCCCCACATAGGTCATTTGAATGCACAATCAGTCTGGTCCTTGATGAAAAATTATGTCATGGAAGAAATTATCTTATAAGTCATAAAGGGGATTCAATACTGAAAGACTATCTGGATGACAATCTTAAAAAGGGGTTCATTAAACACTTCACATCCCCTGCAGGAACACCTATTTTCTTTCTTACAAAATGAGGAGGAGAGTTATGCTCAGGCGTGGATTACAGTGAATAGAACCAAATTACCATCAGAAATTGGTATGCACTACCTCTCATTTCAGTATTATTAGATGAACTAAAGGATGCCAAGGTCTATACAAAATTGGATCTAATATGTGCACACAATCTAGTATACATACAGGAAGGTGACGAATAGAAGACAGCCTTCAACACCCTTTATGCCACTATGAATATTTAGTATTGCCATTTGGCCTCTGCAATGCCCCTGACGCTTTGCTTTTCAGCACTTCATTAATCACATTTTAAGGGATCTGCTAGACTTTTGTCATATTATATTTGTATGGTATTCTAATCTTCTCCAGGACAAAAGGGGAACATTGACAGCATGTTAAAAAAATCTTGCAGAGACTGAGAGACCATTCCCTTAATGTAAAAGCAGAGTTGTGCTTACTTGAGGTTAACGCAGTCCTTTTCTTGGGGTTCCATCTCACTGATCGTGGAGTACAGATGGGTTCAGAGAAGGTTAAAGTTGTACAAGAATGGCCTGGTCCTGAACTTTCAAGGACATCTAGAGATAACTTGACTTTGCTAACTTTTATTGACAGTTCATTCAAGATTTATCATCCAAAATCCTCCCTCTCACTCAGTTAACCAATCAACAAGTGCCTTTTGCATGGGATCTAGAACAGGAGAAAGCATTCTCCATTTTAAGAGTCGTTTTTATTAATGCCCCAATACTAAAGCATCTGGATCATTCACTCTCTTTCATTGTGGAAATTGGTGATTCGTCTTATGACATTGGAGCTATTTAATCACAGCGGCATCCGACTAATGCGGCACTTCATTCTGTAGCCTTCTATTAAAATACTATAGAAGGAATTATACAACATATGATAACAGTTGTTGGTCATAAAGGAAGCATTTGAACAGTGGCAACATTTTCTAAAAGGGGCAGAACATCCACTTACAGTCTGGCCAGATCATGAGACCTAGAAATTATCACAGTAAAGAGATGCCTTGTCCTGACCCACAGAAGAGCAAACAGCACTTGTGGAACCACCTACTCTCTTACCTTGTCAATCAATGGAAGAAAATGATGCTCACTCATTCCTGACAGCACCTTAAAATCAACATGCTGTTCTCGATCAACAGAGGTGGATAGAAAAAAAATTAATGATCTTTTATGGCATGAAAATCATCCATATATACCTGAAAGGAACTTTCAACAGTATCTTATATACTATTGTGATGAGTCATTCATAGCTGGACATGCAGGATGTAGAAATACAGGTGAACTTCTTAAATGGCATTTCTGATTAGAAAGGATGGATCAAGATGTGAAGAAATACATAAACCATTGTGTCACATGTACCAGAGCAAAAATACCTCACAGTAAACCCTGTGGTCTATTACCACCTTTGCCCTCATCCCATCAACCCTGGACATGTATATCAATGAAATTCATCATTAAGTTTCCTATTTCTGAAACATGCAGCTCTGATTGTAGGGGGTTATCTGACCAAGGGTGCTTATTGCATTCCACTTAGTAAGGTACCTAATTCCTGGGAAATAGCCCATGTTTTTCGAAAGGAAAAGTCGATTCTTAGAGGTTAACTGTATAAAGAATAATGATTTTAATAAAGACAAGGAGGCCAGCATTGTGCATAACCTTTTATTTACCACTTCTGAGTAGCACTTAAAAGCTTTCAAATAGAACTACATGAAAACATAGAACATCTACAGAATGTATAAGTCCCAAACATTCCAAACTCATCCTCTTTTGTTTCTCTTCCTCATCCGATAACATCTTGACCCGACTTCTTCCAACTCCTTTCCCAATCTTAACTCACTGAGCCTCTGAAAGTTTAAAAAAAATATATAATTCTTTGAATAGTTTTCCAATGCAATAAATATATAAACCACCTTTAATAATAATCCTATTCATACACTTTAAAACACCATATCTGTATCATTTCACCTCTCTACTCACCTCAACTCTCCTCCTTGAGTGGAAGGGAGGGATAATGCTAGCCTCCTTTTCTTTAATAAAATGACGATTCTCTATAAAGTTAACCTCTAAGAGTCAACATTTTATGTCAAGACAGTAAGCCAGAATTATGCTTGTTTAAAGTCTTTCAGAACCAGGTCTGCAACATGCTCGACTGGTCTAAAATTGAAATTTCTAAAAACTCGATCATTCGACCAATTGCTGCTTTCAATATTTCACTTAAACTTCCACCTGCATTAAACACTTTCAAAGCCATTGCTCCACGAATAGCATGCACTTTGAATTTATACAGAGCAACACCTGACTCACTCATAGTGTTCTTTACCCATCTCGCTATTGTAGCCATAGATACTCTCCCTATGGTTTCACATAAGGGATCAATAATTAATCCACTCCTGCACATCTATGTTGACTCACTCTTCCTTCATACTCTGTAATGCATCTCATTACACACAGCTTTGGATGGTCACCTAATTGCAGATAAAAAATCGATTCTGTCAAAGTTTTAGTTCTTTTTATTATTTCAAAAAGTACCCTCTGCAGCTGATAAAACCTAGCTGTATTTTCCAGGGCTCTTACAACTGAAACCCTTTTAAATGAAATCATACACAATAAAGTGGTTAACTTCCATGTCAAAAGTTTTGTTGTTAGATAATTGTTTCCTGGCCATCTCTCAAACAAAGTGAAAAGCAGTCCAACATCCCAAAGAGTACTATACCTTGCACCAGGGGGTTTCTTCAACTGAATATCCTTCATAATCCTACAGACTAATTGAACTCTTCCTACAGACAAACCGTCAATCAGAGAATGACCAGCTGCAATCGCTGATCTATAACAATAGATTGTTCTACAAGTCAACTCTTTCTTATAAAAATCTGCCAAGAAATTTGCAATCATAATCTCATCCACCTCAATAGGATCTAAATTTCTTTCCATGCACCAGCGTACCCAAATGTTCCATGAACACGTATACCTTTTCCTTGTTGCTGGTGCCCATGACTCGTATAATAACTCTGAAGCCTCTCCTGATAACTATGCAAATCTATCTGATCTCCTGAAATGCTCCAAACTAGAAGGCTGAGCACTCCTAATTCCACCATAAGATGTTCTCCTCCGTTTACATCCTGCAAAAGCCTTTTGCATGACTCTATCAATATTAGATCATTCACAGACAGTTCCGTCACTGTCGGATACCAAGCTTGCGTCACCCAAAAAGGAGTCACCAACACTAACTTACATTTCTGTCTCCTTACCTGCTTCCAAACTCTCTAAATCATTGAGAAAGGAGGGAAATCGTAACCCCTCACTTCTTGTCGATTGAGACTGAATGCATCCACTGACACAGCTCATGGTTTTGGTCTACAACTCACATATCTTTCTAATTGGTTCATTAACCGAGATGCAAACAAATCTACCTCCAACGGACCCATGCTTCTCTGAATTTCCTGAAACGCTCTCAGCATCACCTTCCTGTCGCTGTAATCCTTCAAATAACAGGAATTCCAGTCTGCCACTAAATTCTCCTTCCCTGTAAAATATTGCGCACTCATGCTTCTCTTGTGCTCCATGTAAAACTAAAAAAAATCCTTTGCTAACTCTGACAGTCTCATCGACCTGCTGCCTCCCAACTTGTTTATCTGTGTCACTGATGAAATATTGTTCATCTTTAATAGGACTGTACACCCTGTACTTTTTCCTTGAAATTGTGAATCGCTAACTCCCCTGCTCCCATCTCCAATTTATACGATCTTTCCTTTCCAAAATACTCCATCTTCCTCCTGTCTCTTGAGCATCTAATCTTGCTCTCCATCCTGAATTTCTCTTATCCGTCTCCAACGCATAATCTGGTGTCACCCAAAAATTGCCCAGCAATTCCAAGCCTGCAAATTTCCCAATTCAATTCCTCCTGTGCTTCTGAAGTCAACTTCACCCTGTCTCCATACCACAGACCTCTGTTTAAACCTGACTTCTTGAGACATTGCAAGGCACTGTAATTTAAAGGTCCAGGAATAGTTACCTGAATTTATGATGACAGTAGGCCAATCACCCTTGCTAACTCTCACAAGCTTACCTCCTGTTTCCTCAACAAACCTTTCACTTCTCATTTTATCAATGTAATTTTCTTGTCTGGTAACTGCAACTGTGCCTTCACCTTGTCTACCACAATTCCCCAAAACCCCATCTGCTGCGATGGTTCTCTTATCGATTTTTCTTGACTACAAATCCCAAACTTTCTAATGTTGTCTGAACCATAACACTGTGTTCTCTCAAAATCTCTGCATCCTGATTCATTTTTTTTTGTAAACCTTTTTTTGGGATTTTTCATATTCAGACAGAGTATACATCTTACAACATCATTTCGATTGTTTATCTTTTAGTACAATACAATGCCAGTGTAAAGTACAATTAAGTTGAATGATTGTCTGGGTGTGCATTGTCCGTCTCTGCATCCTGATTCATAATCAAAATGTCGGCTAAATAAATTAACAATCTCACTCCTCTTTCCCTGAGGTAACCCACTACCAGTCTCAACACCTTTGAAAAACACCATGTTGCTGATGAAAGGTCAAAAGGAAGACAAGTGAACTGGTAAAGTTGTCCTTTCCACCTGAAATGAAGATATTGCTGACTTTTTTGAACTACAGGCACTGAAAAATATGCGTCCTTCAAATTTATTGTCACCAACCAGTCCTTGTCTACCAAAGTATCTCTTAAAAGATTGATTCCCTCCATCTTGAAATGCCTGTAAACCGCAATGTTATTCAATTCCCTTAAATTGATTACTGGCCTCCATCCTTTGTCCTTTTTCTCCACTACAAATAGAGTATTATTATTCTGTGCACCTCTTTTGGAAAAATATATCCTTGGGTTCCTTTTTCTGAAATGGGTCTGTTTGAAATTCTATTACATAACCCTTCACTTTTTCTAACACCCAGGCAACCTTTGTTGTTTCTTTCCATGTGTGGTTGAAAACGTTTAACCTCCTTCCTGTGTTTTCTGCGTAGAGCAATTATTTTCTTCATACTCACCTTGCCCTGAGTGAGATCCTGCACTGGATCCTTGTGCTCTTCCATGGCTCGATACCTCGTTGAGGGTAAAAGCTGTCTGAGTATGAGTTTCCTCTGAAACTTCCTCTACCTTGGGCATATCCTCCTCCTTGTGAATATGGGCCTCTGTAGTATGCTCGGCCGAATGTCTGACCCCACCTTGAGGCCCTGCCATATAATTTTCCATCTCCAAATACCTTTCTCATGGAGGCATGTGCCTTGTCTAGGGCTGTGAAAGTCTGGACATGCTTCCCCAAAGACTTTACTAACCCATCTCCAAATAAAAGTCCCTTTGACTCCTCAGTTGATTCTTTTTTGGCAAAATCTCCTTGTTTTGGACTTATTCTAAACAAGGCTGCCTTACTACTCTCTGCAATAAGGCCTGCATTTGTGTTGCCCATAAAACAGATAGCTCTTTGGCTCCAGCCTCGCAACAGATTTATTTAAATCTGTTCCATTCAAATAGAATTCTTCTACCATATCGAAGATCCTTGCAACTGGGCCCAACACATCAAGAAGTCTATCTTCGCATTGCTTTATTGACCTCTCTAAGCCCTTTCTTGGATCACGATCTAGTTTAAATAAATAAGTAATCAGGTCTGGGTCTAGGTTTGGGGTCATTGTCTCCTTTACCTCTATTACCCGCCTTGAGCACTCTGCTCTCATTAGATTTCTTTCATTCCTCTCCAAAGGCCTCATAATCCAATATTTGATGTAATCTGCAACATGCCCTAAAGGCCACCACTCTGAACTTCGAGGGTGCCTGATCTCTGATTAACTGAACATAGCTAGACCCAAAGGATCCTTAACCTCCTTCTTTACTTACTTGTTTATACTTTCAATCCCTGAAAACTCATCTATCCCATCATTGTATCCCAAATCAAGGATATATTCATCCAAATCTGCATCATGCTCTATCCAATTAAGTTGATTACCTCCTTTCTTCACGGGCTGTCCCTGCTTTCCGTTTGTGCCTCTTTGGACACCCATCTGTGAGTTGCTAGATACACCTGTCTTAACCTCTGCTTAAATCAGTGACATCTCTGTGTTTTTGCTTTTTATATAATTTGCCTCCTGGTCCTCTATTCTGAGAGTCATCTTCCTAAGAGAGTGACCAATATTCTTCCTCTTCTACTGATTTCTCTTTTCTTTTACCTTCTTTCGTTAATTTTTTTATGGTCTCTTGAACGGCATTCCCTATTTCCTTATTTATAAGCCTTCTAATCACCTCTTCCTGCACATCCGAAGATGTTATTATAATTTATTCTGTCATTTCCTTCTAACTTCCTTGCTGTTAATTAGTATTATTAAATGTAATCGTTATTTCTCCTCAAATTTTTTGTTATTTATTTTTTCAAACTCAGTGAAATCAGTTTTTCTCAATTTTGGACTCCTTTTCGCAACAAATATCATTTGAATTGTAAATTTAAAGCTGCGGAGACTCCGCTGTCGGGGCAGAGAACTCTGTGCATAAAAAGATAGGCATGTTCTATCTTTTCATGTGCGGAGTTCTCCCCGACAGTAGAGTTCGACCCGACAGCAGAGTCTCTGCAGTCATATACTTATTATTAAAATGCAGTTTTGTGAATACCAAAAAAGAGTGAACTTAAACAAACATCTAAGTTTACCTTTGTGAATCAGGCCATAAGTTTTTCTTACTACCATTCTGAAATTCCTGCTCTAACTTCAAAAACGCCAAGTATTAGAGGAGGACTTTAATATTTGGCTCCCGTGCTGCATACCAGGAGCTAGTCACAGTGTCTCCACTTCCATCCTCTAGTAAGCCATTCTACTGTTACTCACAAGACATTGCATCTTGTTGTACAACAGTATAATTAGATTAATGGTACCTTGTCTTATAGGATGAAGGAGGTTACCAGTCAGTCCATTACAGAACAAGCATTTTTGACGCACGCCTTGCACCAGCTGTGCTACGGAGGTCAGAGGGTCAAGACAGTTAAAGAGTGTTCCTTTTCTCTCTTCCTTTCGTCCCCTTTTTTGGCCCTGAACTGTTACTTCAGATTCTGGGATTCATTGCACATTTGATGTGAATGAAAGGGGAAGGAGTGGGGTTAGAATCGGAATCCCTGGCCTGAATTTCAGTGAAATTCTGACCGGATCTGTACATACCTGGAGTTGAACGCATTTTGTAGATTTTGTATGCACAAGATTAGGACATGAGTGGAATTTGATATACATCTTTTGATTTCATTTTTCTCAGTGCCACGTCCTTCCTTCTCATACACGCCTAATGAAGTTGAGGGATTTTCCTGACACTTTGTGAGCCACTTAAAGCTATCATTCAGATGCTACTTAAATTTACAGATAAGTATGGAAAAGACATTACAAACTGTGAAAATTACAAATGTGTGGATTGCAACGGTGTCACTCTTCACATCATGTGTATTATATTTCTTTAAACACTTCTCAAGTATTGTTTTTACTTGTTTCTTGGTGGTCTTCTTTTTATTCTTTTTTTTGGTGCCTCCTTGGACCCGGCTAGTAGACACCCTGTGTAATGTAATGTAATGTAGACAGTATTTATATAGCGCACTATCACCCAACGGGTATCCTGGCGCTGAAGGTGTACGTAGATGTAATGTGTCATACTATATTCGAAAATGAGAGTTACAGATAATTAGAAGCCTAAGGGGGGAGGGACAGCAGGAGGAGCACTGGAGAATCCAGGTATTACGTCTAGGTGTTCTTTTCCCTTGGGAATAGCCATGTCTTTAGTTTCTTCCTGAATTGCATTATGTCTCTGCTCTTCTTGATGTCAGATGGAAGTTCATTCCATAATCGCGAGGCTGCAGAGCTAAAAGCTCTCCCTCCTGTTCTAGCTCTCTTGAATTTAGGGGCATTAACCAGATTTGCTGTGGCCGAGCGAAGGTTTCTTGTGGGCGTATACCACGTGAACTTTCTCTGTAAAGGCCTAGGACCCAGACCACTTGCTGCCTTAAAAACTATGCAGAGAGATTTAAAAAATATTCTCTGCTGAATCGGTAGCCAGTGAAGATCCCGTAGGGCCTGAGATGCTGAGGATCTGCGCTGCCGATTTAGGGCCAATTTTGCTGCGATTGTCTGGATCCTCTGCAACTTCATTATCGAGGAGCTGGGAGCTCCAAGACACAAGGAGTTGCAGTAGTCTAGCCTGCTCAAGATAGCGCTCCTCACTACCTGTGTTCTAGCAGAAGCTGGTAGTAGTGGGAGAATCTTTCTAAGGGCTCTGATCAGCGAGAGACAGGTGCCCACTGTTTTGTTTATTTGTGAATCTACTTGGAGATTATTATCCATCATCACTCCCAGATTGCGCACTGTTTTGGTAGGTGTTAGCACGCTATCTGTAGGGGTGAGCCGGAAGTCAACAGGGAGGGGGTGGCCTCCTTTGCTTGTCATGCAGTATACAACTTCAGTTTTTTCTCCGTTGAATTGGAGGAAGTTGTGCCTAAGCCAGTGTGTGGTGATGGTCATACATTCGTGAAATATATCCATAGAAATTTTTTGATCTCCCTCCAGGGAAAACATAAGCTGTGTGTCATCAGCATAGTTGACCAAATCTACTCCAAAAGATTTGATGATGGGGATAAGTGGGCGTAGATAGATATTAAATAAAATTGGGCTGATCGCTGAGCCCTGCGGGACCCCATGTTGAATAACTGTCTTCGGAGATGTAAAGGGTCGAATGCTTACTGACTGATCTGTCCGTTAGATAAGACTGAAGCCATCTTAAGGCCTGACCCTTAACTCCGATGCTTTCTAGTCTCTCTAGCAGAATACTATGATTAACCGTGTCGAATGCCGCTGACATGTCCAGCAGCACCAGCACAACCGCTTGGTCATTGTCAGCGTGCATTCTTAGATCATCGAACATAGTTATTAGGGCTGTTTCGGTACCGTGTTCAGGGCGGAATCCGAATTGCAGCTCGTCCAATAGGCGGTTTTCCTCTAGATATTGGGACAGAGATTTACTCACTATTCGTTCGAGAATTTTTACTGGGTAGGGCAGCAGTGAGATAGGTCTATAGCTGGACATCTGGGCTGGGTCGAGCGTTGGTTTTTTGAGTAGTGGGGTAACTATTGCCTGTTTCCAGCAGTCTGGGACTTCTCCGATAGTTACTGATTGACAGCATATCTAACGCAGCCGGGGAAAGAGTTTCGTCTTATATTCCTTCCACATTCTCTGTGGGAGGGGGTCCAGTGGAGACCCGGAGGAGACTGTCATAGCTATATTATGAAACACTTCCTCTGAGGGTGCTTGGAAGTGTTCCAAGGTAGGCTGGCTAGTTCTGTCTGGGTGCTCATCTTGCGTCTCTCGCGCAGTTAATTCATTCCCCGCCTTCAGGGGTAGGTTATGGTCATCTTCCGCTCCAGTCTGATTCTTTGAACTGAGGCCGTTGATAATTTTATTGATCTTTTCATTGAAATAGGTTGCTAGATCATCACACAGCTTTTGTTTAGCTGTGATCTTATTACCTATACATGTAGGCTTGGAGAGGTCCTTAGCTGTGCTGAAGATAGCTCTGGCCTTATTTGGTGCATGTAGGATGGTTTTGTGGCGGCTATCTCTTGGGTATCTCGGTCTATTCACTTCCACTACTATACACAGCTTCTAGTTAGTCACTATTATGGATATTTGGGTCCTAGTACACTCACTCAATTATACATGAGGTATTTGTTTTATTTTTTTGAGCCTAACATCTTTTTTGTTATTCCCTTAGTGTTCCCCTTGGATTTTTTTCCCTCCCCCCTTCCCACCACCCTGGTTGGCTTTTATCCTTTTTGCACCCTGAAGAAGGTGTGACCACTCCTGTGGTCGTTCACCGAAACGCGCGTCAGCACTTACCCAGGACTGAACACAAGGACCCTGGACGCTGAATGATAAAATTTCATGGAACCATCTTATTGTTAATGTTTATATATGTAAAACCATTGCTTTGCTTGCATAACTATATACATCTTATCATATCTCCCTTCATTCTAGGGAATGTACAACCATCTATGCATTTGTCATTGAGTTGTAATTGGCACCTTGTGATTCCATATACAAATTTCACCTTGAATCCAGTGTTTGTTACCGGTCCTTGTGATCTCTAAAAGTGTTTTGATTTTAACTTGTGCTGTATGTATGTTATGTGGTTGGTTACATTTGTAGGATGAATGCAATGTGTGTGGTTGAATGAGAGTGGGATGGTCGTTGGGGTGCGAGTGGGAGCTTCTCCAGAATAAGTATTCATATTGTAGTAATATTGAAATGCGCGTATTCATATGATAGTACGTGATTCAAATTGACACAAGCAGATTTGTCTAAAATGGTGACATTATAATGTGCAAAGAAAAGTGTTTCTAATAAATAGCTGCAGCCTTTCTGACATTATATTATCTGTTTTCTTTTATGCACATGGCTCTTTTGTGACTTCACAGCGCTCCTGAAATTCTCTTTTGAGGCATTCTCCTCTTGTTTATCAGAGCAGGCAGGGTTTTTATTCTTTTGTGTGTTTGGCTTCTCCCCTTTATCCCTACCTCATTATTCTGGCTTCAGGGGCCCTCTTTTCTCTCCTTGTGAAGTATAGAGGTAAGGAAGCCTGCACTACGCTTGGTGAATACATGAGACAAGAAGTAACATCTAGGCGCCCAGCCCCAAAGAATTGCCGTTTGATTGAATGACGCACGGAAGAGGCGAGAGATTGCTCGTTTTCGGCCCTTTCTCCAAACAATAACTCATTCTCATTAAGCGTAAGGGCCTGATGATGTAAATGAGTGCAGCTGTTCCTCTGCCAGCAATGGAAACATCAGCCTTCGGAAAAGGGGGTGTCATTGTCAGTTCTGGGGTATCACTGGGAAAGTCTTCGGTAGTATCAATGGATAGGGAGGGGGGTGAGGTAGGTCAGGGTGTTCCACAGAGAGGCTGTCAAGCGGTCATCTTTGGGGACCCAGTTGCCAGTGTGTGGCGACAGTGAAATCATTCTATTGGACTCTGGCGTCACTGTGGGTAGTTCACTGGGAATGACATCATGGGTGGTAGAATAGGGGACTGCCTGTGGCATCATCGGAGGCCTGTCGGCATGGGCTACCACATAATTGGAGGGGTAAGGGGGTCAGCTGCGCTTGCGATGTCACTATGTATAAATGTACGAGTAGATGACGGGAAAAGGGAACTAAATATATTTTGTACTTATCGCATCTTTGACTATCGCCTCCCCAGTCGGTTCCAAAAATACCCGTGGACGGACAGTCCCGCCGCAGCCGCCTAGGTACATTCTATCATTTTCTAAAGAACTGCCACGTTTCTGACAAGGAACGCAGTGCCAACCATTTTCTCATTAAAATATCAGAACCTGAAACAAACAAACAAATTTATGCAACACCCGTTACTGCGCCTCTTTCTCTTTGTTCATTTTCTCATACTTCAAACACCGCTGTCCTTTCTTGCCTCTCTGAGGCTCTCTGTCTCTTCCTCTCTAACCGTCTCTTTCTCTGTCATTATTGATGGAGCGCGATGATGCTCTTTCATTTGTTGGGGTGCATTATAATCAGGAGTAGTCTGCTCCTACATTTATTCCTTTGTCGTGTTAACATTTGGTCATTAGAATGTACTTGGTAATAACATGTGAAGGAGAAATGATAGAATTATTACGTGCCATGTAAAGAAATAAATGTGGCAGTTGTGTTTTGAATAATGCAACCTTTACCTCTCTTCTGCAATTGATTAACGAAGTTGCTCATTTATAATGTAATGCAGAAATTTAAACGTGCACTATATTAAAGTTGCTCATGGATGTGGATAGTTGAGCTTTAAAATGTAAGATTTCAAAGGCTGCTCATAATGATTTGTGCATTGATGTGTTTATGTAACATGATAGTTGGAAATGCTTATATAAAATGTTCATTTATGTGTAATTCGTATGCTATGTGCTATATTCTTATGTTGGTCGATTTCTGTAGGCCTGAAATGTATTCTCCCTGACTGCTCTCGTAATGAGGAAGGGCTAAATTTCATGTGCACAATGGATTTGTTCTGTTCTCACGTTTCTGTTGCAGGTGGAGAAAGTCGTCTTTGTTAGTTAGAATAACGCCTTTTGTTTTAGGAGTTAGGCTTGGGGAGGAGAGGATACTTTTATGCAAAGAATGCTGATAATTGGGAGTCGGTGTTCTTTCTCACTGAAGGAGCCTGGGAATCAAGGTAATCGAGCCAGGAGCTGGGAGTCTCGAAACTAAATGGAAAATCACCTATGAGAAGTGCCCAGCAGGATGAGGTGATCCAGATGCAAGCAGAGGGCGTGTTCTGTGTATTTGCGTTTTGAATTAGGGACAGTGCCCTGGGGGTTGAGGAGGAAGAAGAGGTGAGGAGACCGATGGAGAGGGAAGGAGCATCTTAAAACGAGCTCTGTAGCTTTGGCTTCTTGACCCATACAACGTGAGTGCACTTCCTAGGAAGTCTTCACGTGCTGACACCTTTTCCTGATCTTGCCTGGGGAATGCTAAGGAGGGATGTCACGGTAGTAGTAGTGTAGGGACAGACTAATGCTTTTCACTTATCAACCCCAAATGAAGACGGATCTTGACATGGGGGCAATCATTGCCTGTGTTCTGGTTCCGGAATTTGTCATTCTTTTCATGCTCCAGCGTTTTAATCTTGCCCGCAGGTTTGGATTTGTATTAGTTCCCATGTACTTTTACAACCTCGTCTTGAGGTGTCTGTATGTCCAATTATTTTTGGCATTTTGGCATTGTAATAAACCCACTAACTTGGAATTTGGAGTCTGTGATTCTTCAGTGCCATGTTCCGTTAAAGTTGTTAGTTTGCTTTAAATGAGATATTTCTCCCCTCTACACTTAGCAGGTAATAACGGTCCATTGACCAAGGGTTCCAGAGTAAATTGGTAGAGAGGAACCCGGCCTTATCAGTTGGTAGCAGAGGACGGTTACCTCTGTAGTGAGGGGAGAATTTAGAAAGTTAGGGAAAGTTAGTCATAGAGCCCCAAAGAGCCCAAAGGATGAAAGCCCAAAGGATTGAGAGCGGAGGACGACGGACTTTGGCGAAGACCGACAGAGAGTGACGGTGCGGAGGGAACAGTGGTTCACAGTGGAGTGGGAATGAATAGGGATGTGTGTTTTAGATTGCGGTGATGATTTGATTGTGTGATGTCTTGCGGAGTTGGGATGAGAGTCGAGTGATTGTAGTTTCGAGCCGAACGTGCGCGGTCCATGTGATATGATTTGTTTTGGTTTTGATGTCAGGCTCAACGAGTAGTCTAAGATCCCGGGATAGATTTGTGGTGTAGAAGACACCAGTGCTGTAATTGTCTGACCAGTGATTGTGGGAGTCGTGAAGCGCTATCGACAACCCACTGGTGATAGGGAAATGTGTGTGAGAGAGCTTGATAGTCATGTGGGAAGCTAGTGCACAAGGGCGGACCACAGCGATTTGAGTGGCCAACGCAGGTCATGGGTCACTGTGTGTGACTGGGTTAGAGCGAGTGGATTCTATCTATTCGTTTATATGACTGTCCGGTCATTCGTGGGCAGCAGGTCTGAGGTGACTGTCTGGTCGTTTCGCGGACAGACGGTTGCCAGAGGTGAGGCAGACAATTACTTGTGACTGTCCAGTCGTTTCGTGGACAGTTACTTGATTCTATGAGTGAGGTGCGTGAATGTGTAAGGAAGAGATTGTGAAGGAGGGTGAGCTGCTGGGTGAGGAGGAAGGAGTGACGTCGGAGTGTGCAGCGCTGCGATAGGTCGGTTGGTGTAAAGCCGCGCTAGGATTGGTGGATTGTCATCAGGAAGTGGAGACGAAAACATTTCGTGGGTAAAAGAGTTTGATTCAATCCTGCGATGTTTTAGGGTGTTAAGAGATCTTTGTAGGGGAGATAGAGGAGTAGGAACTCGAGTGGGTGAGGAAGCACCACCCGAGGATACCCCAGCACATTACATGGCCACAAATGTAGAACTTCATACCATAGTTTGGCTTCCAAATTGGCATAAGATTACTGAAAAGAAGGGAGATTTGGCTTTCCCAAGTTATGGTTCATTTAGATTAGAGGTGCTGTATCAGTCAAGGGCAGTGATGGCCTCATTGCGACCTCCACCTTCACCAACACAGTTTGAGGCATTGGATGCATGGATGAGAGCAGCACAGGCAAAGAGGAAGGAGTGAAGTCAAGGAAGGATGAAAAAGGTGATGAAGGCGTATTAAGATGCGCATTGGGGCGCACAGTTGAAGAAATGGAGGGAAGACACCATTGACGGAGAGAGGCTATTCCCACTTTTAGTGAAAACAGGAGATGCTCAGAAGAGGAGGGAAGAGGACGGTAGTGATACCGATGACAGCTTGTTAGATAGGTTGCTAGCAGAGCGTCCGCCTCCATACAACCCAAGTTCAGAGGAAGAAGGCGAGCGCTTATGGAGGGAATAGGAGAATCACAGATGAGCCATAGTGAGAGAGTAGTGGGAAAGATTTAAAAGGAATGGAAGGAATAGGGATGCAAGCCTCGAGGAGTGCAGAGATGAATGGAGTTAAGGTTGCTACACCGTTACCGGAAGCCCTTACGGTGCCGGACACCATCGGTCCCATAGTGTCAGTGTATGATCCAGGTCAAGTAGAAAACAGTAGTCAAACGCAGACCGCAGTAGTAGAAGGTATCAGTTCTGGAGGAAATGCTGCGGTGAGCGAAGGTGGTCCCTTTTTGAGACCTGTAGAGGCTAGCACTCCATTGCCGGCCACTGCAGACTCTTCTAGAGGGCACATTGAACCTAGAGCGGTAGGATCAGTGTTGTTGGCAGTCTCACGTTCTGACTTGAGGATGTGGGAAGACCCAGTTAGAGGTCCCAAGGGGAAGATGACAGGAGGAGGAGTCGATCACTGAGCTTCTGGGAGTCAAAATGTCCCACGGAACTTAGCTCAAAGGAGTCACCGTGTAAATCAGAGCAGTGAAAGCGGAGGGCTGAGTAGTACATCAAGTCAGGGAACGATTAAAGCTGCTATAAGGGCCAAAGTACTAGATGTAGTGAGGTTAAAGGCGGAAGCAGATGAGATGATAAGTGGAAATTTGCCTTTGGAAAGGATGGAACTTTATGAACAAGATGAGCTGTTGTTTGTGGCAAAGGATGTGACCCGTAAGGCAAGAAAAGACCACGAGAAGCTGACAGAAGTAGCACAGAGGTGTGATGTGGATTTGTCCAAAACAAAAATGTTGCAGGGAAATCATAGATTAAATTACAGTGATCAAGAATTGGAAGAGAAAAGAGTCATAGGATTGAAGACGCATATTCGAGAATTGATTGTGGGGATACGCGCATGGAGCATGCTTGACAAGTAGGAGGAAAGATGGTCCAAGAAAAAGAGTGTCAAAAAAGGCATAGGAGATACGCCGCCTCCAGGAGGGGGGACAGCAGGAGTAGAGGCTTACCCGTTGCGAGAGGTACTGAGTGGAGGGTACGTGCATGTGCCTTGGAGCAGGGGTGATTTGGCAGCTTTTACAAATGATTTTCCTCGGCTGCGGGAAAAGCCTGTTGAGTGGTACAAGCAAGTTGATCGCTTTGTCAAGATTTCAAAAGTATTGTGGATTGATTTGAATACCTTGTTTGAGATTGTAGTACCAAGTGATTTGTGGTCTGCTTGTAAAATTGCTGTTGAATGGCCAACTTCAGAACCTGAGCGAGACCCCATAACGCATGGTCCTTCACCCATAGTTATGAAAACGTTCGAGCAGGTAATCACATGGTTACAGTCCAAGATTTCGCCACAAGATATTGATTGGGTTAAAATAGATCGAACTACCTAAGAACCCAAGGAATCAGTTCATGCTTATTACGAAAGGCTCTTGCAAGCCTTTAAGCAGTACAGTGGATTGGACACTCTAGATTCAAAGGACATGGGACAGTTCATTTCCAAATTCGTCCTTGGGTTAAGACCAGAAATTAGCTTTATGATCCAACAGCATTTGATCTGTTGGCAGAACAAATCTGTGGATGAGATTCTGCGGTATGCCAGATATTGCAGTGATGAAGTAGACTCAAAGCATAGGAAGATAAAGGATAAGCTGATGCTAGTCCAGATGAGGAATGCGGATAGGGTGGACCAAGCACAGCCGAATGGAGGAATGTTGGGACGAAGGCAGGGAAACAACCACAGAGGAGCTCAGAATGCGTCGGGTCAGGGAAGAGGGAAACCCCTTGATCCCAAACCGGGGGTAGATATTGGTACCCTAAAGAGAGCCACTGCTTGTCATTATTGTCACAAAATCGGGCATTGGAAGCGCAAGTGTAGGTCAAATCCAGCTAATCAGGTCCAAGGTGAGGAAGTAGTGCAGGTACCTGAGGTTGTAAATACAGTGACTAAACCAGATCTGTACACGGAGGGGGTTTGAGTCCACAAGTGCAAGTTCCCAAACCTTCGAGAATCCCTCAAAGAAATCGAACGTACCAGCAGATGCCATTCATCAAGACTTTCGATGAATTCGATTCAGACCCGTTGCAATGATGGTGCCTGAGGGGGGAGGAAGACTGTACCCTTGGAGCCGTCTTGGAGGTAGACCAGAGAGGACCGTACTTGGAGGCAAATGTTGACGGTCATCCATTCACCTTTCTGATTGATACTGGTGCTACCCGTTCTACTGTGAGATCTGCAGTAGTCCCAAATCTACCCCTCTCTGGACAATCGATCCAAGTTGTAGGAGTTGCGAATAAGAAAATGACAAATCCATTGACAGATGAGATACCTGTTAGAATAGGAACTTTCTATGATCAACACCAATTTGTGGTGTGCGATTCGAGTCCAGTCTGCTTGTTGGGTCGCGATCTCTTGTGTAAGTTGAATTGTACCATCTATGCACACCCAAGGGAGTGGAGTTGCAGACTAATGATGATGACATTGCATTCAAACTGGCAAATCAGAATTTCTGCATGGAGATGTATCCCGTATTGACAGTTGAAGAAATACCACTCGACTTGAGAGACTCAGTCTCTCTACATATATGGGATTGCATGGGGGAAGAGATAGGATTGATCAAAGGGGTTAGGCAGGTTAAGATTCAGATCAAGCCAAAGGCTGAGTTCCCAAGAGCGCCCCAGTACAATTTGACGCCGGAAACTGTGGCAGGAATCAAGCCTGTAATTGAGTCCATGATCTAACAGGGAATCCTGAAGGAGATAATGGGGAGCCCATGCAATTCCCCTATAGTGGGACTGCAGAAGCCGAGTGGGAAGTTTAGAATCGTGCAAGACCTGCGAAAGGTCAACACGATTGTAGTTCCATGTTGTCCTGTGGTACCGAATCCGTCAGTGATCTTATTTCAAATTCCATGTGAAGCTGCATGGTTTACAGTGATTGATTTATGTCAGGCATTCTTTTCGATACCCTTGCACGAGGAAAGCCAATTTTTGTTCGCTCTCCATCTGGAAAATCGTGTGTTAACGTGGTGTTGTATCCCACAAGGGTATACAGAGAGTCCATCGATTTTTAATCCGAGTTTGAAAAAGAATCTTGAGAGTCTGGTACTGCCTCAAAATTCAGTTCTTGTGCAGTCTATTGATGACCTCTTGAATGCGTCCGAAACAGAAGATGATTGCAGGATCGATACTGTTGCCTTGTTAAATCACCTGGCAGAGAATGGACATAAGGTGTCCCCGAGCAAACTACAGTACTGTTTGACTGAGGTTCAGTATTTGGGTCATCGCATTGAAAAAGGCAAGAGGAAGGTGTCACCAGACCGCATTGAGGCGATCATGAACATGACTGCGCCTATCACACAAAAGGAAGTCAGGATGTTTTTGGGAATGGTTGGGTACTGCCGAGAGTGGATTCCCAACTTCTCGCTGAAGGTGAAACCTCTGCAGAGGTTGACACTTAAGGATGTGAGTGATCCGGTACCATGGGATAACAACTGCTTGGTTGCGTTCATGGAGCTGAGAGAAAGCCTGTGTCGCGCTCCGACTTTAGGAATGCCTGACTACAACAAATCCTTCTCACTATTTTGCTGAGAGCAGGAGGGTTGCGCACTATCAGTACTCGCACAGACTCATGGAGGTGTCCGTAGACCAGTTGCCTACTTCTCTGCTACCTTAGATCCGGTAGCCTCAGCGTTGCCCGGATGTCTCAAGTCCATTGCTGCACCAGGTATCAGCATTTAAAGGTGTGAAAGTATTGTGATGGGTCATCCTCTTACTGTTTATGTTCCACACTCAGTTGAGCTTCAGATGACGAGAACCAAGACACAGCATTTGAGAAATAACAGACTCACACGCTATGAGCAGGTTATACTTGCCTCAGAGATTGTGACTCTGAAAATATGTTCTGTATTGAATCCTGCTACTTTGATGCCTCTTCCAAACGTTGATGATGAAGATTGTGAGGACCATGACTGACTCGATGTGACTGAAGTTTGCACCAAACCAAGACCTGACATTGTCGATGAACCTCTGCCTGAATACGATGAAATCTTCTTTGTAGATGGCTCATGCCTAAGGGACAATGTGGGTCGTCTGAGAGCAGCCTTTGCTGTATGTACCATTTCTGGAGTGGTGGAAGCTGCTTGTTTACAGGGAGTATACTCCGCACAAGTGGCTGAAATCATTCCTTTGACACGTGCCTGCTTGGTTGCTGATCAAATCCCAGTCACCATCTACACCGATAGCCAGTACGGGTTCAGTGTGGTTCATGACTTCGGACAGCTATGGTCACAGAGGGGGTTCTTAACGTCATCAGGATCTCCCATCAGAAATGGAGAATATGTAAGACTACTGTTGGAAGCTTTGCAATGTCCAAAGTAAATAGCTGTGGTAAAGTGTGGTGCCCATGGAAAGGGGAACGATTTTGTAACCCTGGGTAACAGGTAGGCGGACAAAGGCACGCGTTTCTGTGCTGAAGAAGGATGCACTTTCACTGGAGAATATACCGGAGAGAGCACAGAAAGGACTGAGCTCAGCATGATGTTAGCCATAGCGGACACTTGGGATGAGGTTAAGCGTCTGCAGGTAGAAGTGTCAACGCAGGAAGAAGCTGGTTAGATTAAAGCAGGTTGTGAGAAAAGGGATGATGGTATTTGGGTTTCAGCTGATGGTCGAGCAGTGTTACCAGATGATTTACTAAGCCCTATGGCGAGGAAGATTCATGGAGCAGTTCATATTGGAAGGGATGCCATGGTGTGAGTGTTCAGACAGATGTGGTTTAATACACGGTTTTGTGCGTTTGATGAAGCAGTGTGTCACAGATGTGTTACGTGTCAACAAATGAATTCTGGAAAGAAACCTGTGGTTAAGCATTGCAGGATGAACTTGCATTAAGTCACATTGGGACATCTGGGGGACCCTTCAATAGGATCCAGCTTGAGTTCATTGAAATGCCCAGGTGCAATGGGTTTAGGTACATTATGGTAGTGGTGTGTGTTTTCTCATGGTGGGTGGAAGCTTACCCGACAAGGAGGTGTGATAGTCTCACGGTTGCAAAGTTGTTGTTTAGAGAGCTTATACCACGGTTCGGTTTTCCAACCTCATTGGAGTCGGATAGAGGAACACACTTCCATAGCGAGATTATAAAGCTGCTTTGCGCTGCTTTACAAGTTGACCAGAGACTGCATTGTAGCTAGAGACCCGAGGCATCTGGCATTGCGGAGCAAGGTAATGCAACTCTCAAGATGGCGAATGGCAAAACTGTACTCGTCCACGTCTCTGAAATGGCCTGATGCATTGCCCCTGGTGTTGATGAGTATTCTTAGTATCCCCGATAGGAGGACAGGTCTCTCGCCTCACGAGATCCTTATGGGGAGGGCAATGCGTTTGCCAGCAGTGCCGTCTACAGCCTTGATAAACATCACATATGATTTGATCCTTGATTATTGCAAGGGACTGGCTGATGTGGTCCATTCTGTGTCTCCCCAGGTTGAAGCTGCGACTGCACCGACCTCGAAGGACCTGTGCCACGACTTGTGCCCAGGTGACTGGGTGTTCGTTTGCAAGCACATGAGGAAGAGCTGCCTTGATGCTCGTTGGAGAGGTCCATATCAAGGGATTCTGGTGACAAATACAGCTGTGAAGTGCGAAGGCTTGCCGAACTGGATTCACGCCTCGCACACCCACAGAGTTTCAGGACCATCGGAAGAAACAGCTCCTTTTCCAGAAGAAAATCCAGCTGTGGTTGCAAGGCCATAGGAGAGGACGAGCCAAGGTGTAAGGGTTGCTGACGAAGCTGGTTGCCCACCAGAGCAAGCTGAGAGGGGTCACGCTACACAAGGCCCAGGTATTGACTCTGAGGGAGACGGTAATGTTGTGAGTGGTACAGAGTCAGACTCAGCTGAAGGAACTGGTGTGCAAGGTGGTCGGGTGCAGAGAAGATGAGCAGAGCTTTCAGGGGAATCTTGCTTGTGAGACAGAGGAGGCTAAACTTGAGGTTGGCATCTGAAAGAGATCTTGCTCCTGTGTCTGAAACATCTGAATCAGAGCCGAGTGATGCAGAACAAACACAAGGGGGCCCGAGGAGATCTAGAAGAGCAAGAGTGCCCTGCTAGAGGTACGCTGCCCCAGAGTGGACTTATTTGATCAAAGATGCCGGGAGCAGTGGGGACCGGGAGACTGAGGTTTTCACGAGTGGCCAGCAGAATCCCAGAACTGAAAATTTATATTGTACTAGTGGTTCCTGGACTGGAAATAGAGGGGGTGCTGACAGTGACTGTACTAAGACCTCCAATCTTGAGCAGCGTGCGAGTTTTGATTCTGCAAGATATGGCCAGGTACTACCTAGACCCCCTCCTCCCTTATCAATATCAAGATAATAACATGAGAAGGTTTTGGATTAGGGGTCGTAAACCCCGGCCGTATTTATTTACATAAAATTTAAAACAAAATGAATATACAATATTTACACAATACGCAGAAAACCATTACATTACATTGATTCATTGATAAGTTCAGATGGCTAACCTTAACATATCTCTAATACAAAGGTATTCCTATCCGAATCTAAACATATCATAATCAATAATCATACTAATAACATTTCATATTTCATTTTCTGCGTATCCCTATTTTGAGCCTACGGCAAGGTCAATAACTGGCGCCAGACACTTAGCAAATTATGCACGCCCTCCAAACGGAGTGCGCATGCGCAGGGGGCCCGTTCACCGTGAGGGTACTTCCCCCAGGTCACCCCCGTACGCCCTTATGCCCGCCCTCCAACCGGAGTGCGCATGCGCAGAGGGCCCGTTCCCCGTGAGGGTACTTCCCCCCCAGGTCACCCCCGTACGCCCTGTAGATTATCTCCATAATGGGGCCCTTGCAGTTTTGCGCCGTTTACTTGCGCCATTGTGCACGTGCGGGGTGGCCAAGCAGCCTACTGGAAAGCGTAACTCCCACTCCCCGCACCCATCCAGCCAACCGGCTGTAACTGCCCCTGGAGTTCTATGAGAGACCACTTGTCCCTCCCCTTTGGGCGACCCCATTCAAGAATGGCGCCGCCCTCTAAGGACCTTAAATTTACTGCTCACCAATCATGACCTTACCGCCTGACCAAGGAATAGCACTAAAATACGACAATAAACATAACCTGTACATGGAAAACCTCCTAACACAATGGGAAAGAAAATCATCATACATATGATAAACATAACCATGTCAACCTGAAAAGGAAAAAACCTGAACATTAAATTCCTAACAATACATCCTGTACAACCCTGCTTTTAGGGGACGGTGGGTGGGGAAATTAAAAATCCAGCCTCCTAGCGAGGCAGGCGTGACTACTGGCAGGCTGAGGGAGCGGCGAGCAAAGAGGCAACCTCCGCTGCTCCCCAGCCTTTTATTGCCATGATGCCAGCCAGGCCAGTTCTAACCGACCTGGCGTTAGCTCAAACGCGTGACCCGGAAGTGTTTTCAAACACTTCCGGGTCACGCCCGGACTCCGACCAATTAATGGTGAGGCGCGCCTGTCGCGTCATCACTGCGCGCGACAGGCCCGCCCCCGGATGGTCATCGGGGGCCGGCACGACCGCCATACCTTCGGCGTGGCCGATGCCGGCCCCGCCTTTCTATATGGCCAGGTACTACCTAGACCCCCTCCTCCCTTATCAATATCAAGATAATAACATGAGAAGGTTTTGGATTAGGGGGTCGTAAACCCCCGGCCGTATTTATTTACATAAAATTTAAAACAAAATGAATATACAATATTTACACAATACGCAGAAAACCATTACATTACATTGATTCATTGATAAGTTCAGATGGCTAACCTTAACATATCTCTAATACAAAGGTATTCCTATCCGAATCTAAACATATCATAATCAATAATCATACTAATAACATTTCATATTTCATTTTCTGCGTATCCCTATTTTGAGCCTACGGCAAGGTCAATAACTGGCGCCAGACACTTAGCAAATTATGCACGCCCTCCAAACGGAGTGCGCATGCGCAGGGGGCCCGTTCACCGTGAGGGTACTTCCCCCAGGTCACCCCCGTACGCCCTTATGCCCGCCCTCCAACCGGAGTGCGCATGCGCAGAGGGCCCGTTCCCCGTGAGGGTACTTCCCCCAGGTCACCCCCGTACGCCCTGTAGATTATCTCCATAATGGGGCCCTTGCAGTTTTGCGCCGTTTACTTGCGCCATTGTGCACGTGCGGGGTGGCCAAGCAGCCTACTGGAAAGCGTAACTCCCACTCCCCGCACCCATCCAGCCAACCGGCTGTAACTGCCCCTGGAGTTCTATGAGAGACCACTTGTCCCTCCTCCTTGGGCGACCCCATTCAAGAATGGCGCCGCCCTCTAAGGACCTTAAATTTACTGCTCACCAATCATGACCTTACCGCCACAGGCCTGCATAGTTGACCGACTATCAGGCCCCCCCAAAAACTCTCCGAAAGGTCATGCCCTGTCCCTATACACAACTAACTAGGCCAGAAGATTCTCCATGAAGATTTCCTTCCCCAATTTGGACAAATGGACGCCGTTTTTTAAAGAAGCGCGACGGCCCCAGACAGGCCAGAAATCACCCATGGGCTATAATCTGCGGGTGACGAGCCCCAGTTAGCCTCACCGGTTTGTTAATAATTCTTTTACCGAGTGGCTCAAAGCCCTCACAGACTCACTTCCTATTGGAATCTCCAGTCTCTGTGCCAGGGTGAACCCGGGGCATAGACGTGTCGACCAACCCACTTCGGTGATTAATGTTTCGACCAGCCCCCTTCTACCCAGGCGTACCCAGTCATTCCCCCCAAGTGCAGGATAATACTGCTAGGGCTGGCTGACTCAGAAAATCGACATACCGTCTTGGAGCCACTAAATGTCCTCAATTGATAACAGCACCATGCGCCCGACACACGTTGCCCCAGCCAATGATACTCCTTGCCAGTGCAACTGCACCATTGAAAGCTACCCAGGGAGTGCCCCACAGGCCCCAAGATCTCCCATCAACATATCATGGAATCCGTGAACCACCTACCCCTGACCCCTATGCTCTTGGATAAGGTCTGTGTAAGCTCTTCCCCCACTACGGAGCATCCCAAAAACTGTGTAGTGGCCGCTACGATGGCACCTGCGAGCACAGGCGCCGTAATGGCAAAATACCGTTTCACGACAAGGGTGGTGAGATGTTGCATCCGCCCGTTACCCCTGGGTTTGATCAACCTGGCAAGGCATACACCTGTTAAGGATCTTACTGCTCAAATCCTCCGGCTGGCAACAACAAATGGTTGACACACTTATACGCAACCAATATAGTGCATGGGCCGCACCATCTCACCCATGGCTGCTGGCACCTTTAAGCTTTTCTATTGATCGCCCATCGGACTTGATGCTGTCGCTGGCCACTCACGTTCCGGATCTTCCGGTCTCTTTGCCTGTCCACATCCTGCGGCCATTGTGGTGGAGCGCTCCCCTTGTATCACAGTCGTGGATCCAGCCATACATAAATGAAAATCAAACACAGTTGATTAGCGCTTTAGTCGTTGGATAAAGATACAGTTTACATGCCAGCCCAGGAAGCATAGATACTGTGTGGGACAACACGGATGTATGACAACTTAGGCATCCAAATGAACTAAATGTGCACGCGCCCACGGGAAATAGGTATCGTGTGACAACACAGATGAACTAAATGTGCGCCAGCCCACGGGGAATAGGTATTGTGTGACCACTCACTACTAGCACGCTTAATTGCACAGACCCCAGGGGCGGATCTTTTTATCCGACTTCCTGTCAACATCCTGCCTTACAACCCACACCCACAGGAATTCAACTGCAATCCTCATAAAGAAGACTAATAATATTGAAAAACCGGTTGCACACATATCCGATGATGCAGCCCCAAGAACTCGTTACAGTGGGAGAAGCCGGTATGCAGTGCTAGCGAAGGTAACTGGAGGCTGTGATGTTACCCTGTAGGCGTTCATTACCCAGAGAAAAAAGGGGAGTACTAGGACTCACGTTAAATTGTGGTTTCACCATACTAGACTTCTGATCCTGCTAGTTACAGCAGTAGGCCCATATTCTTATCCTCAGCTTTCAAGAGTGCTAAGAGGACACGTGCTAGACCCAGCTTTGAACTTCCGACCCTACGGTCGCTAAATGTTGATTTGGACTCGTGTAACTTTAACACTGGGCCCCCCGAGTTTGTCAATGCCCTCCATTTTTTGGCAATTAGTCGCTAACCGTTTACTAGAGTGCCCTTCACCCGAGCAGTGCTCTGCACTGCGCGCCCGTCCATAGTGTACAGCACCATCACTAGTGCTGAAAAACGGAAATTGTTTGTGGCTGGCCCCTTAAAGTGTGAACGCAAAACCCACCAGGGCTATGTAACATTGAGTTCTGTGTACTCTGGTTCACCAGACATTTTCCCGCTAATCGTAACTCCACTAGTAACTAAATGCACACAACAAAATCCAAGCGAGCTAGCCAGGCTGTCGTCCATCTGTAGCTACCAAGGGTATGTTCGCTTTAGTAATGATACGTTCACGCAACCACAATAAAGGTAACCGGTAAGGTACCGGGTAAATACCGTGCGTTTCTTGTGAACCGGCCCACCTCACTTGAAGCATGAGTGTACTCCAGTCTGCGAGGGCCAGCCGACCCGAAGCTGGTTTTTAAAACTTACATTGAAATCAGCCTTTCAATTGAGAGCGCCTAGCATATCACCATGTGCATTGCCTAGCCCCAGTTGTAATACCTGAGGAACATTGAAAATTAGACTTACAAATCAAGCGCTTAGCATCGCACACGTCACATTACCCGATGTACATTGAAAATAGACTTCCAATTTAGAGCGCTTTAGCCTAGCCCCAGTTGTACTACCTGAGGAACATTGAAAGTTAAGCTTACAAATCAAGCGCTTAGCGTAGTGCACTTCGCATTACATGCGGCACATTGAAATCGAAGTTTCAAATGAGAGCGCTTAGCATAGCCCACGTTGCATTACATGATGAACATTGAAAAACAGACTTTCGATTTAGAGCGCTTAGCTTAGCACCCATTGGATTACGAGGAATAGCGAAATCAGCCTTTCAATTTAGAGTGCCTAGCATAGCTCCAGTTGCGTTACATGAAGAAAATTGAAATCAGGCTTTTTAAATGAGCGATGAGCAAAGCACCAGTCGCATTACCTGAAGGACATTGAAATCAGGCTTTCAATTGAGAGCGCCTAGCATAGTACCAATTGCCTTACATGAGGAATATTGAAGACAGACTCCCAGAATGAGAGCGCTTAACCTAGCCCCAGTCGCCGGGCCTGATGACCAATGAAATAAGACTATGCTAAAGATAGCACCATGTGCGTAAACGTGAGGACCCCACTAAAAAACCCCTGAATAACCATCTTTGTGAGCTTTGCCACCCTTTGATCTATCATGTATTTGCAAAGCTCCAGTTTGCCGAGGGGATCTTGGCGCTGGATAACCGATGTTTGTTACCCAACTCAATGGTACTCCTTTTATCAATACCGGAAGCATAAAAGCTGAATGAAACCACTGGGCTCGCACCTGTTTATTGTTACTCAACTCAATGCTACTCATTTTTATCAACCTCAGAAGGATAAAAAAACTGAATGAACCCACCGGGATTGATTAGTGAAGACAGCTGCAGCTCATTTATATCGCCGCAAAATACTCCCTGCGATCCCTCCCGTTTCTTTTATATGACGTTCTGATTTTGATGTAAAAGAATTTTTATCAATGTTGCAAGACAACAACATTTCTCTGCAGCATGTTTATACTGGGCTCTTACAAGGCACCCACAGGAGATAAAAGGAAGCAAGCCTTTAATCCATCTGCTTGAGAATTATTAACATTATTCAGTTTGTCCACAGTCCACAGTGCTTGTTCTCGGACCCGGTTCAGTACAGGGGCTCTAACTCATGGCGCCATTGCATCCAGGCTGTGTCTAATAGCTAAATATCGCAAGGCACCCTCACCACGATAGCCTCTTACCGCTGAACATTAAATGTTGTAACGTACACGTGGCAAGCGCGGAAAACGAGACTTGTGCCAGTCCTTTCATCAGTGCATCGTTCTCCAACAAGTTTGTCATCAGTGCATCGTTTTCAATAAAGTTGTCCGTATGATGAATTACCTGCCCAGCTCCCGGCTACATCTTTTCATCATCACCAAAACAGTACCTTGCATTGATCTTACTCGTGCCTATAATTGGTATGCTGACGTGTGTATAGAAAGTAGCCCCTGGACACCTTCCTGCCTGTAATCCAGCAACTGTCCTATCAGCGCCTGAAAAGCTGCTTGCTTTACATACTCGCAGGTAGGCCTGATTGCACCTTGCAAAACGTATCAAGTAACTCTTCACTGAGTGTCTGAAATCATCACGAAGCTTTTCACGTGTTCACTCAGTGAAGACTTTGGAAATGAGTCTGCTTAAACGGGGGCTTCACCCGGGCACAATCACAATTCGAGTCGACATGTAAAGGTGTGAACAGAGCATTGGTCAGAACCGGAACCCCAACCACTGGGCTCACACCCATCCCAAAAACATCCCCTACTACTTCATTTTATTCCTTTTTTAAAGGTATTAGAGCGCTTTACATGAGCACCGTATTTACATTACACATTCAGGCACGGGGAGACTAAGTGACTTGCCCAGAACCACAGGACGCGGACGTGACCCCGACGCTCGAACCCTGGTTTCCAGCACCAAAGTCGACAGTCTAGCCGACGGACCACATCCTAACCCCCAAATCGTTTCACACGAAGCCTCGGGCTACATGTCCTCCCGTGCTTTCAAAATTACAAGTCTGCGCGTGCTGACAAACCATTCGCAACTAATGCTCCATAACGTTTCTAGGTGCGTCAACAACACTCACCCTTCAGGTGCAGAGCAGGGGGACAACCCTGCCACCACGAAAACCTCAGCACTCGATGCCGGCCCAAACTCCGATGCCCCTGGCCGGCACGCATGGAGACAGCAGCACCAATCCTCCGGATCAGGTCACACGTGGCGCGTCCGGATTTCCCCGCACTACCTCGCCGAGAAACAGGTGCCGTCCGAAGCATTTCGACTCCCTAGCGCTCACGCATCCGCAACTGCCTTGTTCCACCGTGCTGACCCAAAGCTGCCCACATCCAACGGAGCAAACACCCGACCGCTGGTCTCTTCTTGGTGCTCTCCACTGCCGAGCACCCTCGAGGCCTCCGAGCACCAACGGGACTTGAAGCTGACCTCGAAGCGCCTCGCTTAAGTTCTCCTTGCCCTCAAATGGCTTCACGACCTGTAATAGGAGAGAAAGGAAAAAGAAATTAAAAATGCAGCCTCCTAGCGAGGCAGGCGTGACTACTGGCAGGCTGAGGGAGCGGCGAGCAAAGAGGCAACCTCCGCTGCTCCCCAGCCTTTTATTGCCATGATGCCAGCCAGGCCAGTTCTAACCGGCCTGGCGTTAGCTCAAACGCGTGACCCGGAAGTGTTTTCAAACACTTCCGGGTCACGCCCGGACTCCGACCAATTAATGGTGAGGCGCGCCTGTCGCGTCATCACTGCGCGCGACAGGCCCGCCCCCGGATGGTCATCGGGGGCCGGCACGACCGCCATACCTTCGGCGTGGCCGATGCCGGCCCCGCCTTTCTATTTGTCCTTTCCAACTTTTGGATATCAGCCATGCAGAACAGGAGATTGCACCTGTTCGTCTCGAGATTCTACAACGTGTCATTATTGAAATTGGTTCTGAGCTTATAAGAGACTGTTGATTAAGCTGTGAATTGTAAATAAGGCTTGCTTTAAAGGAAGATAACCTAGGCCGGAGTGGAAGAAGAACAAATTTAGGGACTTTCCGTAGAAGAAGAAAGAGGGCTGAGGAAGTCTTTTCGAACTGTGTAAATGAAGGTGCAACGAACTGTGAATTAATTTCCAGGACTTCAGCGAACTGTGTGTAAACTGGTTGAACAGTAATCAGAGGCAGAGAAAGAGAAAGAGACTTTGCGTTGATCCTCTTGCTGTGCTAAACCGAAAATGTAAAGATGGAGTCTGGAAATTCGAACCGTAGGTCAAGGTGTTTGAGAGGTACACTCAGAGTAGGAGTGATAATAGTGATAGCGGTAGTTATCATTGTGTCTGTAAAAATTTCACATGATGCAGAAGTTGAAGGGGTGGGAGTGCAAGGGACAACCACACCTGTTACTTCTAGCACAAAAGAGGGTATCGTAGGAGCTGAAAAGGCTATGCTAGATCAGACTAGTAGTATGCTACACGTAGATTTGTCTAAAGGTGATTACACCTAAAATGCTTATGCAAAGCTGCTATACGAGTATGTGAGCACGATGGATGTGAGAGATTGTTATGTGTGTATGCAGTCGCCTGCGTCTGTGGAGGAGGGTATTCATTATCACCACCTTCCTTTGACAGATGGTATTACATGTAGTTTGTTGCTTAGTATGTTTTACGGTAACGGCCATTATGAATATTATTTCTCCAATTATGATGTAGTGCTTTCAGAAGTTCCAGCCTACAAGCACTTAAATAAGTACGATTACTATAAGCAAGAAGATAGATTGGGAAAGTATTTCATACCTACCATTACGCTAGACACAGCCTATGCACATCGTCATAATTTGACATGTATATTAACAGATATAGAGAAGAAATTTATAGATCAAGTGGAAGATAGACATAGACAACTAACAGTAAAACTTAACAGTAGAGAAGGAAAATTTGAATGGACCAAGTAAGATCTATCAAACAAAGCGAAGGGGAGTTATGGTCCAATAGCTTTAGATTTTATACAGCGAGAAAAGCTTGGTATCAGACAGGTACAGACGTACTATGATAAGGTCTTTGTGGGACAAAGCGTGTGTGATCAAATTTTCACAATTGAAGTCATTACGAAGAAGTTCTTGCAAGATGCAGTGCAAGTGGTGCCAAATGTGTATTTTGTGTGTGGGAAAAATGCCTATGTGAGATTGCCATTAAATTGGTATGGTACGTGTTATGTGGCTGTCGTGTTCCCCATGATCTATCACGTGAGGATTTGGGACCCTTGGAAGGTAGATCACATCATAGAGAGAAGCGAGGTGCAAGTGCAGGTGAAATTATTGGAGACATATTTGGAGCAATGATACCAAGTTTGTGAGTAGTTCTAAATGATATTAAGATTAGAAGGTTGTCAACTATTGTTGATAAGCTGTCAGCGAATACAGCTCAGTCTTTGCTGCTTGTAGATGGAGAGATGGTGTCGATAAGAGCTAGGGTGATGCAGAACCGCCTTACCTTAGATGTTTTGTTAGCAAAAGAGCCGGAGTCTGTAAAATGTTGAGGGTTAAACAGTGCTGTACTTATATACCAGACAAAAGCAAAGATCTGAAGAAGTATATAAGTAACATCACTGAGATTCACCATGAGGCGCATGATTTGGCCACAGAGGGTGTTTGGGACAACGATGGAAAAGGTTTTGGAAAGATTGGAAGTTGGTTTGCCAACCTTGGTAAGGGAATCCTTGGTTACATCTTGAGGCCCATCATCATAGTGGTGGTTTGTGTGATCATTTTGTTAGGATTGGTAAAGGCTTACAAGTGGCACAAGGCAGGACAGGCTGAGAGATCTCTTAGGGAGCGTGAGAGGAGGATGGAGAGACTGCAGGACAGTCACTATGAGAATCTCAAAAGCCTAGAAGAGTTTTGACGGGGAAGACAGGCTACGACTTCTGTTTGGGTCGGTTCTTTCTACAGGGAGTTGTGATTGATTGTGATGACACTTGTCATCAGAGGGGGGACTGATGGAGCGTGATGGTGCGCTTTCATTTGTAGGGGTGCATTATAATCACGAGTAGTCTGCACCTACATATATTCCTTTGTCGTGTTAAAATTTGGTCATTAGAATGTACTTGGTAATAACATGTGAAGGAGAAATAATAGAATTTTTACGTGCCATGTAAAGAAATAAATGTGGCAGTTGTGTTTTGAATAATGTAACCTTTACCTCTCTTCTGTAATTGATTAACGAAGTTGCTCATTTATAATGTAATGCAGAAATTTAAACGTGCACTATATTAAAGTTGCTCATGGATGTGGATAGTTGAGCTTTAAAATGTAAGATTTCAAAGGCTGCTCATAATGATTTGTGCATTGATGTGTTTATGTAACATGATAGTTGGAAATGCTTATATAAAATGTTCATTTATGTGTAATTTGTAGGGCCTATGTGCTTTATTCTTAGGTTGGCCGATTTCTGAAGGCCTGAAATGTAATCTCCCTGACTGCTCTCGTAATGAGGAAGGGCTAAATTTCATGTGCACGTTGGATTTGTTCTGTTCCCACGTTTCTGTTGCAGGTGGAGAAAGTCATCTTTGTTAGTTAGAATAACGTCTTTTGTTTTAGGAGTTAGGCTTGGGGTGGAGAGGATACTTTTATGCAAAGAATGCTGATAATTGGGAGTCGGTGTTCTTTCTCACTGAAGGAGGCCTGGGAATCAAGGTTATCGAGCCAGGAGCTGGGAGTATTGAAACTAAATGGAAAATCACCTATGAGAAGTGCCCAGCAGGATGAGGTGATCCAGGTGCAAGCGGTGGGCGTGTTCTGTGTATTTGCATTTTGAATTAGGGACAGTGCCCTGTGGGTTGAGGAGAAAGAAGAGGTGAGGAGACCGATGGAGAGGGAAGGAGCATCTTAAAATGAACTCTGTAGCTTTGGCTACTTGACCCATACAACGTGAGTGCACTTCTTAGGAAGTCTTCACGCGCTGACACCTTTTCCTGATCTTGCCTGGGGAATGCGAAGTAGGGATGTCACAGTAGTAGTAGTGTAGGGACAGACTAATGCTTTTCACTTATCAACCCCAAAGGAAGACGGATCTTGACGTGGGGGCAATCATCGCCTGCATTCTGGTTCTGGAATTTGTCATTCTTTTTATGCTCCAGCGTTTCACTCGTGCCCGTAGGTTTGGATTTGTATTAGTTCCCCATGTACTTTTACAATCTCTTCTTGAGGTGTCTGTATGTCCAGTTATTTTTGGCATTGTAACAAACACACTAACTTGGAATTCGGAGTCTGTGATTCTTCAGTGCCAGGTTCCTTTAAAGTTGTTAGTTTGCTTTAAATGACTTATTTTCCCCTCTACACTTCGCAGCAGGTGATAATGGTCCATTGACCAAGGGTTCAAGAGTGAACTGGTAGAGAGGAACCTGGCCTTATCATTATCTTTCTCCCTCTCTGCCTCTCTCCTTCTGTCTGTCGTTCTTTCTCACTATATGTGTCCTCCTCTCTCTCTCTCACATTGTGCCTCTTTCTCCCCCATGGTCCCTTTCTCTCCCATTCACTCTCTCTCATTCACCCTTTTCTCTTTCTTCCCCTTTTTTCTCTCTAACTTTCTCTTCCACTTTCTCCACTGAGCCTGCTTTCTCTCTCTCTTACACGCTGACCCCTTTATCTAGCTAAATGTATCTCAAATTGGCTCCAAAAATGCACCATTATTGGCATGATTTAGTAATGTATAAAAGTTGACAATATGCTCAGAATGTATCACAATATGGGCACTGGGATGTAGCACTTTACAAGAACCAAAATAAATGAAATAATGGAAAAAAATAAAAATCTTCACTACGTTTTCACATGTTTTTCAGTCCTCTATAGTGTGACAATATGATTAGAAATATAGCAACTGAGACTGGTAGATTTGCTTTGAAAGCAAATTAAAGATCTGATGACATGATGGTGAATATTTTTAGGTGAGTGTAAATATTCTCTTTTAAATAGTTTGCGGATTTTGAGTGATTGGTGTTGATTTTAAATGGGCATTGTGAAAGTCTTTCTAGACCTTTCTTTCTATATTTTCAAGTTACTCTCAACAGTTTTCATTACTCAGTATAAGAGTGTTTAAAGTGCCACATTAAAAGTAAACATAATTGTTGTCAGCAATAGAGGCAAATATGTAATTAAGTACTTCATATTCACTGTGAAAAACTTTGTTAAATTGGCACTGTGGTTCTTTTCTATGATCACATAGTAACCTATTTAATTTTTAAAAATAAGAAATTTCCCTGAAAAATTAAACTTTTAAAGGGACTGAACACTGAAGTTTGAAAGTTATGGTTCGCTTAACCCATCCAAGTGATCAAGACCTCACAGATCCGTTAGGCAAGTGTCCTGTCCATAGCCTGAAGTTGACCAGGACCTACTGTTGTGGTCTGTTTCCTTTCGAAATATTGCCAATGTCATCTGGATGGAATTCTATGCACATCAGGCTTTCATGGTAAAGATACAAGCCTGGGAGTTTTCCAAGGAGCTGTCGATGTAACAGGAACGCTTCCCCGGCCTGCCAGTTGGTGGAAAAATGAATATTTTACTGAACCTCAACCAGAGACCAAGGTGTAGTTGAGATTTTATCACCTTCTGGGAAGAGGACTTGTCCACAATAGTAGGATCCTTAAGGAAGGTGATGAGAGGGTAATTCCTTTGATTTTTGCCCACAGGTCATGCAGTACCCGCCCCACAATAACAATAATGCATATGTGTGAGAGGTGTTCCAGGGTGCGAAAACCACAACAACCACGCCCCAGAGTAGCCTGGAGAGCCAGGTACGGTAAAAACCCAGGACCGCAAGGTGTATCTCGCTCCAGCTGATACCCCATAAGTGCGGGAGCGAGTAGAGCCAGTGTGAGTGCATGCTCCGCATAGATGGTTCTATGCAGTATGATCCGAGAATGATTCCACATAGTCTGAGTGGCATTCACCCCCTTGAGAGGGCCGCTCATGTTATTTCACCTCTAGAATTGCATTCCATGCCCAATAATCTAACCTCCCCAGTGACTGTGTTTGACACATAAGTACTTTCTGTGCACATGTGACAAAAGAGCGGGATGGTAGAATATGCAGTTCCTTGACTGGCAAAAACCTAGTGGATGCACCAACTATGATTGTTTATTGTGGAGAGATCACGCTTGAGGGACTACTTGTTATTCGCACCCACACCCCAGACATGGGAAGCCCACTCTTGTTGTACATCACGGGTTGCGTCACCTTCAGTTTTCCCTTGGCATAGGGAGCTAAGTGTGGCTCATGGCTCTCATTCCATCAGGGGCACTGTGGTTAACAAGTGGGTACAATGGAATTGGACAATTATTGATTTTGTGATTGTACATCCCTGTATCTTTTCTACATGGGAGTCTACAACGTCCTGAGCACCAACATTCTGCACTTGGATCCAGTTCTTAAGACACTGCTCAGCCAGGCAGCTTGGTCCAGCCTGCTACCCTGAATGCAGAGGATATCCACACACTCCTCAACTACCTGAGAAGCTAGAAGTGGTCACTCCACTGTGATCAATCACATAAAAAGTGATGGGGGAATGCTTGCAAATGGTCTAACCACTGGCAATCACACGGGTAGCATTCCAACATATTGTTTTTCACCCACTATGCCACTTTTATGCAAAGCAGCACTAGCCCTGTTCCTCCTGAGAATAGTCTGCAGCAAACTGCCAGGTGTAGCCCCCTCCAGAAGGGAGCACAGACAACCCCAGACTGGTTTTGGACTAATTAGGCCTTGTCAGTGAAGTAAGGCTTTGATTCTATGGCACAGTGAGTAACAGACCCACGTCTGGGCAAGCTTTGGCCACTTTAGGTGTTACACCATTCACACAAATGGTGATGGGAGATAGTCTAACCTCTAGCAATTGCTTGAGATAGAATTAAGGGTGGGCATAACTTGTGTAATTCAGTGTAGCATAATCACGCTGAATTACCCAAATATTCTGCGAGATACCACATAATTATGTGAAATGTTAATTCTGCATTTAGCGACATTTTCTTAGTGCAAAAATGCACCCTCACGTCCAAAATAGCGAGGATGCATTTTGCGCTATGATATAGCTCTAAATACAACAGAACCTGGATAGCAAGTTTGAGCAACTGCTCTTCCTTGATAAATTTGCTTTTGCCATAGCATTTGTTTCCTCCCAAATTACTCTTAATAACGTGACCTGGCATAATTGCACTAATATTGGTAATTCCTCATCTAAGAGTAACACAGAATTACCAAAATTACTCCGGCGTAACTGAAATTTCACATAGGCCTAGTAGCATTCCAATCCATTGTTTTTCAACCACTGTGCCAATCTAGAAAAAGGCTCCTGTAATGCAATTCAGTACAGCACGCCGAAAGTGGCTAGGGGTATGCCCATACGTGGGTTCTGTGCTCACTGTGCCACTGGAACCAAGCTGCACTCAACTGAAAAGTCCAAACTAGGCCAAAAGCAGTCTTGAGTTGCTTGTGTTCCAGTTCAGAGAAGACCTAGTGTGGCAGTTTGGCTGAACTGTTCCTATTAGGACATGACCGAGGCTGATTTGCATATGGTTGAGTCTAATCTGATTTGGGATAGTGTACAAAAGAACGATGGGTTGGAATGCTGCCGGAGCGATTGCTAGTGGTTAGACTTTGCAAGCATTCCTCCCATCACCTTTGGTATGTTTGGTGTAATGCCCTAAGTAGTCTTGGGTATGTGCGTCCCGTGCTCATTGTACCACTGTAACCAAGCCATAACTCACTAAAGAGGTCCAACTAGGCCAACACCAGTCTTGGGTTGCTTGTGTTCTGGTTCAGAGAGTGCATGGTTTGGAAGTTCAGGCCGGACTGTTCCAATTGGTGCAAGACTAAGACTGATTTGCATAGGAATGGATACAATCTGAGGTGGCATGGTGGGCAAAAGATTGATGGTTTGGAATGAATGAATGAAGGGCATTTATAAAGGGCACTGTCACTCAAGCAGAGCACCTTGGCGCTAACTCAGACACAAGATTACTCACCATCCACAACACAACCAATAGGAAACCTGGAAAAAAACTCCATAAGAAGCATAAACCTGGGTCAAATGGAATTAGATCAGATGATTAAACACCTCATCTGAGGCCGAAAAAAGCCAGGTTTTCAGTTGTTTCTTGAATGCTGTTTCATTTTCCATGAATTTAAGAAAACAGGGAAGTCAATTCCAGGCCTTAGATCCTAATGAGGCAAGTGTTTTTGCTCCCCCCCCAGAAGTAAGCTTGAAATTAGGGATTTGTAGGAGATTGGCATAAGACAATCTGAGAGTCCTTTAAGTAATGTAGCGTGTGAGATGATCTGAAAGATATTTCGGACCTCTAAGATTGAAAGCTCTGAGGGCGTGGCCTGAGGCGTCAAGATGGCGGTCGCACTCTAAGAGTGCTCCGGACCCCTTCCGTCATCCGCCTCTAATCCGCCCGTTTACAGCTGCCATCCATACCCCTTTACCTCCCTCCAGGGTTCTACGTCTCACCAGCAACGTTTCGACCCCCTCGGTGGGTGAAACGGAGTCTCTGCCATCCCGCTCTGCTCCCCTTCTTGTTGGGGCCTGAGACGCCTGACATGGCGGCCTCCTCGCCGCGTCGGCCCTGAACCTGGGCCCTGTGCCTCGCCAAACCGCTGCCTGGCTTCCCCGGATGTCGCTGAGGGGCGGCGGAGCCTGACCGGGGTCCACTTGATTTCTTCCTCCCCCCGCCTATGACTCACCGCGACTCCGCGCTCCTGAGTTGAGGCCTGCTTGGGGCGCATCGGCGCCTGACGTCCCGG
The DNA here is from genome assembly GCA_963921515.1 of Calotriton arnoldi. NCBI lineage: Eukaryota > Metazoa > Chordata > Amphibia > Caudata > Salamandridae > Calotriton > Calotriton arnoldi. Next base: position 61,546 of record CAWUFW010015324.1, read on the forward strand.
CTGCGGACCCCTTTCCCGTGCTACCAGACCTGTGAGAGGTGTGGAGCGAGCTGATTCTTTCCCGGGGCCTGCCGGGCGTTCCTTGGAGGCCGGCCCGAAGGCACCTTTCAGGCTAATCCGGTGAGTGGGGGCGTGCGGTGCTCGGCTACCGTGTTTGGGTAGCGACGTGGGGGTCACCCCCCTCCTCCCTTGCATAGGCGGCCTGCTCTACCTCTGCTCCGTTCGGCCCCTCCCCCCCCACTCGGACTGAGACAGGGGGAGCGCTGTGTTCTGGCCCTCTGCTGCAGTGCCTCGCCGGACGTGGGGGACACGCTGTACTTGGTGCGGCCCCCTGGCCATTGGGGGGGCCCCCCTTCCTGGCGGCCAGGTGAACTGGTGGTGTGATCCCGAGGGCGCGGCGACGCTGGCCCGGGACCAGTTTGGCGCCCTCTGTCCTCCGCGCTCTGTGTCCTCTCCGAGGCCTCATCCCATGCCTTGATCCCTGCTGGCTTCTGGGGGACGCAGGAGCTTCCCTGAGACCTTTACCTTCGGGCGGCCGATAGGTGGGGGCCCTTGACCGGGGATCGGCTGCCGGGTCGGGCAGCGGCGCGGGGGGCACTGTTGGCGCGTCCGCCCCCCCCTTCCTCCTCCTTCGCTATCTCGCCCCTTCACCGCCTCCACGCCACGCAGCATATCTGGGGGTGCAATTCGATGTCCACCGGCCTGCGCACACGGGATGGATCTCCCTGGCTGCTCCTGTTCTGGGGGTAGGCCCACCTGCTGAGATTGAGGTCCTCTGGGTGGCACCGGACCCTCCACATGCCACGAGCCTAAGGTAACAGGACTGTTTCCCGGCTGCCAGTGTTGAGGGGCGGCAGACCGAACTTTTTGAGGCCCACCTCACCAACCCCTAACCGGTCTTCCCGGGACGGTGGGCAGTGCCGCTTTCTTATCGGCTGTCGCATCGGACGGCGGTAGAGGGGGGAATCCCCGGGGTCGTGCTGGTTGACCCTTGGCCTTGGGGGGGATCGGCCTTGGCGCCCGGGCCCGAGCATTGACGGCCTGGGTGTCGGTTCCATCCCTCCCTACAACTATGGACTGCCCCCCCGTCCATCCGGCGGCCGGGGCCTCCTCCACGGCCACGATGGGCAGGGACCGTGCCCCGAAGACATCTGCTCCGCAAACCCAGACAAAGATGGACCGGTACACCACCGGTGACCGGGACCCCGGTGGGGGGGGCATCGAATGCCCCCGCCCCCGCGGGGGGCGATCTCTCCACGATCCTACAAGCAATTGGTGCCTCACAAGCTGTGGTGGAGAACAAGATCGGTGAGGTAAGAGTGGATATGGCCCTCATTTGCAAGGACCTGCACAATGCGACAACCCGGATCTCGGAGGCGGAATCACGCATTTCCTCGGCCGAGGACGACATAGGCCAATTGAAGACACAGGTGGCTCGGCTCCAAACTCAGACCTCCGAACTACACCGGCGGGCCGAAGATGCCAAAAACAGGTACCGACGGAATAACCTAGGCCTCATAGGTTTTCCCGAAGGGGTCGAACAGGACCGGGCGGACACATTCCTGGAAACCTGGATAAGATCCTGGACACCTAAGGAATCTCTTTCCCCGTGGTTCGTGATAGAGCGGGCCCACCGCTCCCTGGCTCCTCGGCCTCCACCAGGGGCCCCACCTCGGCCCATCATCATGCGGGTCCTCAACTTCCGAGACAGGGACGATATTCTCAGGGCGGCGAGGTCGCAGGGTCCGGTGTCCTACCAAAACAACAGGATTATGCTCTTTCCGGACTACACCAGGGAGGTGCAGGCCCAACGTCGAACCTATGACAACGTCAAACAGAAACTCCGCAATCTGGGTCTCCGCTACGGTCTCCTCTTTCCGGCCCGGCTCAGAGTTGTGTTTCAGGATAAGACACTCTTCTTTGACACCCCCCAAGCGGCATGGACTTGGCTCACAGAGGAGCGCCCCTCTAGCCTCGCCCGCTACCCCCCCTGCCAGACGGGAGCCAAAACAACCTTCACCAACTCTTCCCAAGCCGCAACGACGCCGCACTCGGTCCCGCAAGAAGGGTGATCGACGCAGCGGGGCCTCATGCTCACCTGCCGCTATGTCCCAACTGCTTATTTCCTCTGAAATGCCTCCGGTGCCGAGGCCCCACAGCCTGTCCGGGTCCATGATCGATCTGAGCCAGGTCCCGGACCCCTCTGAGACGTTACGCCCTGCCATGTCTGACTCTGATCTATCCAGAAGCCCTGCACTTCGTGGATCCAAGGAGGACGATGGAGTTTGACCCAGGAGCCCGCTGGACTGGGGTTCATGCTATGTTTCTTTGACTCTCTTGCAGCTGTGAACGATTTCATATCCGTATACATGGAGGGGTCCATCTTTGCCAAGACCAACCTCTGCTAATCGTTTTAGCTTAGCACTTGGACTATTTTGTATTGTTGTTTTGTTGTTTTCCTTTTCAGGGCGACAGATGCTTCATTTTCGGAAGTGTAGGGTGGGTGGTGTTGGGGGGCGAGGGAGGGTGGGCAGATTGTTGTCTCCCGATTGTTTATGGCCGCCTATGGGCCGCTGTTCTTTGTTTCTCTTGGCAGCTTTCTGTGCACACACGCCACCGATGACGACATGAGACTTACCAGACCATATGATCTTCACCCCGTGCCCCGGCCATGGGATGTTCCCTCCCCTGGGACCCGGGTCTCTCTGCAATGTCCTCCACACACACTACCTGCTCTGATGATGTCCACCTTAAGTAGACCCCTCCACATTTTGTCGTGGAACGTAAATGGCCTACTAGACGGCATAAAACGAGCTGCTGTTCTTCGCAGGGCCCAACGCCACGCACCTGATATCCTTTTTCTACAGGAAACACACCTTCTGGGAACTCATTGCACCTTCCTCACCCGCTATGGGTTTGACAGGGTCTGGCATTCTGGTTTCACACGGGGCTCCCGGGGAGTGGCCAAATTGATTCGCAGGGGTCTCCCCTTTACTTTGACACAGGCTGAGACGGACCCAAAGGGCCGCTATGTGGCCCTGACCGGCAAGATCGAGGGGCATCTTCTTAATCTCTTGTGTGTATATATTCCCCCCGCCACAATGCCCTCTGCCCTTCGACACCTCACGCTCGTAGTCTCCACCTTTCCTCAGGGTCTGACTGACATCGGAGGCGACTTCAACGCTGTTATGCAATCTCCTCGCGACACGACAGGTGCTCCCTCTGCATCCCGTCTTGCCTCTGCTAAACGCCTTTCTGATTGGTCCTCCGCTCTGGGTCTCTGCGACGCTTGGAGGGTGTGGAATCCCCGTCGGGAACAGTACACTCACACTTCGGCGGCCCACCATACTCACTCTCGTATTGACCTGCTCCTGTTGCCGGCCCCCGACTGTCAGTTGATGTCCGGGGCTATTATCCTGCCCCGAGGCATCTCGGACCACTCCCCTGTCTCCCTCCATCTCGGGAATTCCCCCGATGGCGTTCGTACGACTTGACGGATGAACGCTTGGTTTCTGCAAGATGCGGAATTCGTTGAATCCCTCGGGCGGGAACTGAGGCAATATTTTTTGATCAATACAGGATCGGTCTCCTCGCCGGGTACACTGTGGGAGGCCGGCAAGGCCACTATACGAGGGGTGGCTAGGGGCTTGGTCCACACGAAGCGCACGGCTCAGGCCACCCGCCTTGTACAGTTGGGGGCCCGCGCTGCGCAGTTGGAAACAGCCCAGGCTTCTACTGAAGGTGCTGACTCCGCCTGACAGCTTGCACTGCTCCGTGAGGAGATCTCTCAGATCTCTCTGGATTCCGCTAAAATGCTCTGGCGCTCCTCAGTGGCGCGCGTATATGGCTGGGGTGATAAAAATGGCAAATTACTCCATAACCTAGTCTCATACCCCAAAGCCAACCGCATCATTCCCGAGGTCCGTGATGTGGCCGGCGCTCACCATTTCACCTCTCGGGCTATCGCCCAAGCCTTTGCGGGCTACTATGCTAACCTTTACGCGGTCCGACCCCCCGAGGCCTCCCTAGCTGCAATGTTGTCAGAGACAAGGACCCAACTGCCCCGCCTTCCCCAGACGGTCTCGGAGACTCTGGATCTCCCCCTTACCCCGGAGGAGGTACACGGGCCATTTCACTCCTGCATTCCGGTATGACGCCAGGGCCGGATGGCTATCCTCAGGAATACTACGCGACCTATCGCGACATGTTGGTCCCGCATTTAGTGGAATTGTTTCAACATGTGGTGGATACGGGGTCCTTTCCCCGGAGACGGACGTGGCAAATATGGTGGTCCTCCCAAAGACACAACCGCCTTCCCTTGCCTGTGCGGACTACCGCCCCATTTCCCTCATCAACACCGAGGTGAAAATCATTGCCACTGCCTTGGCTCAACGTCTCCGCCCCCACTTGCATGACTTGGTCCATCCAGACCAATGTGGTTTCATGCCTGCCCGGGGTACCCGGCATTGCATACGCCGCCTCCACCCCGCACACCGCCATCATCTCACTCCGTATTTGGCCCTGCTTTTCATTGACTTTGAAAAAGCATTTGATACGGTTGACTGGAGCTATCTTGGGGACGTGCTGGAGGTGTTGGGTTTCGGCCTTCCGTTTCGACGCCTCATCCGTGTTTTATACTCCAGTCCTAGAGCGAGAGTCCTCATTAATGGTGTGCTTACGGAGACATTCCCCATTCAGAGGGGCACTCGCCAAGGCTGTCTGCTCTCGCCGCTCTATTTGCGTTGGCGATGGAGCCCCTGGACTCTCTCATACGGCAAGCTCCCTGCATCCGAGGTTGGGCTTGGGACCCCTTTCACGTCGACAAGGTCGCCCTATACGCCGACGACGTCCTCCTCTTCCTGGCCGACCCCGAGAACTCCGGCCCACGGTGCTTGGACGCCCTCTCCGCCTTTGAACGGGTCTCGGGCCTTCGGCTCAACCCGGCGAAGTCCACTCTGGTTCCCCTCCACCCGTCCCGTGCCTGCTTCGATTGGCAAATGACCATTCCTCTGCGCAGGCAGTCATTCAAATACCTGGGTGTGTGGGTCGCCCTGCTTCCAGAACTCGAATGGGCCCTGAATATTACGCCCCTGGTTACCAGGGCCAAGGCGGACCTCAGGAGATGGCAATCCCTTCCTCTTAAACCCCTTGGCAGAAGTGCCCTCTTTAAAATGATGGTTCTCCCCCGTTTTTTATATATTCTACAAAATATTACCTTTCACCTCCCGGGGAGCTGGTTCCATGAGATTGACGGTATCCTCACCCGGTTTTTATGGGGGGGCGGAAGACCGCGAATGTCCCTGGCACACTGCCGCATACCTCCTTATGACGGGGGCATGGGTGTAACCAACCTTCACCTTTACTATTTGGCCACGAGACTCATCGTGGTTCATGACTGGTTTGCGGGCGACTGGTCCGATCCGGCGTACCAGGTGGAACTCAGATCGATGGATTTCCCACAGCTCCAGGCCTACTTGTATGGGGCCCCCATACCGCGGGTCCTCCCCCATCACTAGGACGGTTCTCTTGGCTTGGCGCACTGCTCTGCGCCACACGAAATGGGACAGGAAACTTACCAGACAGACGCCCCTATGGTGTGGTGCTTGGCTGCGAGAGGCCTCGTCTCTCCGGGACTTTCGTCGGTGGGACCACATTGGGATCTCGCTTCTTGGGGGCGTTTGGGTTGGGGACCACATCAGAACCTTTGAGGACCTACAGCAGCGCTACTCCCTCCATTCCTCCCAATTTTATAAATATCTACAGCTTAGGCATGCCCTCAGGGTGCACATTCTGTCTCCCACCTCCCTCCCTGAATTTAGTCCCCTTGAGGCCCAAGTGATGATGGGGAACCTGGGTAGAGGGGGGGGTGTCGCAGATTTATCGCTCCCTCGTGAACAATGGTCCCGCAACCCTAGACTCGTTGCGTGCCCGCTGGGAGGGTTGGTTGGGCCCCCTAGAAGATGCGGACTGGAGGGATGCTCTCTTGGCCCCCAAGACCTTGACGACCTCCTCCAAGTTGAGTCTAGTCCAACTCTACTACCTACACATGGCATACCTCACCCCTGCACGTCTGTACAGCGCCCGTCTGCGGCCCTCCCCGACCTGCACACGATGCAATCACGCCCCTGCGGACTTCTACCACATGATTTGGCAATGCCCTGTCCTTACACCATTCTGGGCGGGAGTGGAACTGGAACTCACACAGACCCTGGGGTGGACGGTTCCCCATGACCCAGTACGTTTGCTTCTAGGGGTGTTTGATGGCCTGGATGGCTCTTGGGCCGATAAGCGCTTCCTTGGAACAGCGGTGGCGAAGGGAGATATAGCGGCTCTCTGGTCTCAGGCCAAGTCCCCTACTATAAGGAAGTGGAGACGGGGGGTCGACTGGTGCGGAACTCAAGAGGAACCCCTCTTTGAAGCCCGGGGTTGCCCCGAACTTTTTGAAAAGATTTGGGGCAAATGGTTCAACCTATTGTCCTAAGGGGTGTGTGTGTTTCTTATGATAGTGATAACCTCATGCAGGATTTTACCCTAAAGAATGATTTACAAGTCTCTGTCGTCTCCCCTACGAATGTATACTATCCAGATACTGTGCTTGATTTCGCTGCCAATGTAAATTTGTGGTTTGTTTTAAAATCAATAAACTTGATTATCAAAAAAAAAAAAGATTGAAAGCTCTAAAAACCGAGACCAGGGATTTAAAAATAATTCGCTTATGGATGGGTAGCCAATGAGGTTTCCTTAGCCCCTGAGAAATAGAGCTTTTGCAGGGAAGCTTGAGAACTAGTCCTGCAGCCGCATTTTTAACCACTTTAAGCCTATAGAGTAGCTGCTTGGCAATGTCTAGGCAGAGGCTATTACAATAGTCCAGCCTTGAATAAAAAAGCGCAAAGGCTACCCTGAGTGATTGTCAGTGATTAAACTATTTGAAAGCATTCCTCCCATCACCTTTTGTGTGTATGATTTCATTTCATGGTGATCTACAGCAATTAGGAGGCCTTGAGACTCAATTCAATCAAGGAGAAAAATACTGAATGATAACTTTTGTAGATGTAAACATTAGTGATTATGCCTGAGAATAGCACACAATAGTAATGTAACAACTGGATGGAAAACAAAATGCAGACGGATATAGACTAAAAGCAAATGGGAGAAAATAATAAGCATGAGCTAGGTTTGAGCAAGGCAAGAATGAAGCTCATACTGCAAAATGGTCAGTAACCCTTAATACTCCAATCCGAAACCTAAACTCTGCTAACCATAATCTCACCAAAGCCACTATGTGCCAATTATAGGTCCTATACTTTTTTAGGTTTGTCATAAACCAAGTCCCTTTGTTTCACAAAAAAACAGCTTTAAAATAAATAGGTGTTAATCTATAGCCAGGGGCTTTCACTCAGCCAACTTTATCCTTTGTTCTGTTGTAGTGTCATTCACATTTTGCTTACCGCCCTCCCCCCCATCTTAGTATAGAGAGTGGAGCAATCGGTGAGTCCACTTCAGCATTCATTTCATATCTGTGTGAGTGATGCCTTTCCACCTTACAGTGGGCCTTGAAACCATTCAAATATGGTTGTCCGTGAATGCGTGCACACAGGTGGCCATCTGTGCATGGTTTTTGCTAACATGTTACAAAGCTATTGATGATGACCGCCCTGAGTGCACATGCATGGAGACAGACAGCGAGCTTTCTAGTAGTGTTTTTTGTAAACCTTGAATAAAAATCATTGTAAAACAGTCTCCATTGCATAAGAATGCACAGGCCGTTATTTTCCAATGATATTTGAAAGAGCATAACAAAATACATTACAAGATGGCCACCCATGTGTTTGGTTGTTGGCACACATGGGTGGCTATGTTCAAATGGTTTTTGGTATACTTCACAAGAAGCAAATATTGGCAAAGCCATTGGCAGGACAGCTGACATAAGACCCATTGACTTTACTTAAGCATGATCATACTGGGCCCTCTAAGCTGGAACACTATACCAGACATTTGAGCAAGATATTCTCTCAAAGATTTTTTAAAAGCTGTTAAAATGTCTTCTGGTGTAATTAGCGCACTATTTCTAACCCTGTAACGGTATACCACTGTGTATAAGTATATTTTCTTGTACATCTCTGTTGGACTTGGCCCTCTCTGGAGGGTCACTCCCACACTTTTTGCCTTCACCTGCCTATTTTTCTGAATTTGTTTTTGCTGGGCCTTAGGACTCTGTGCACTTTAGCACTGCTAACCAGTGCTAACGTGTGTGTGCTCACTCCCTAAAGCATGGCAAAATTGACTTACACCCGATTGGCATATTTAGTTCATTTATAATTCCCCAGTAAATTGGTACACCATATACCCAAAGCCTGTAAATTAAATGCTACTAGTGGGCCTGCAGCACATATTGTGCCACCCACTTAAGTAGCCCTTTAAAACATGTTTCAGTCCCATGCCTGCCATTGCAGCCTGTATGCAGTTTTAAACTGCCAATTCAGCTTGGCAAAATGACCCCCTTGCCAAGCCTTAAACTCCCTTTTATTACATACAAGTCACCCATAAGGTAGGCCCTATGTAGTCCATTGGGCACAGTGCATTGTAATTAAAAGGATGGACATGGACTTTTAAGTTTTACATGTCCTGGTAGTGAAAAACTCCTAAATTAGTATTTCACTACGGTGAGGCCTAACTCTCTCAACGGGTAACATTTGATTGCCTTATTACATTTAATAAATGCTAACTTTTGATTAAGAATCAGTAGGAAATTTGTGTTTTGTCTCTGAGAAATTGCAATTTAAAGTCCTCTTTAATAGTAAAGTCGGATTTTGAATAACAATTTTGAAAGTCCAACTTTTAGAAAGTTGACATTTTTCGGCCCTAACTATTTGGTGCCCAAAACATGTTCCCAGGTCCCATGACTGAGTGCAGTTGGCAGTTGGATTTTCTATATTCCTCCAAGATAGTCACACAATAGAGAAATTAGTTGTGCCTGGGTGGACCATCACTGGCAGGAATGGGGGGGTAGAATTAGGCACAGCTGCACTTGCAAATCAATAGGCTTTGCTCTGCCTTCACAAAAAACACTTCACACTACCTCATTATTCCTGTAGTCAGGCTGGGAACAGGGTAGGGGAGGCAGGGAGTAGGGGAGGCAGGGAACTCCAAAAACTTCAAAAGAAAATCTCTAGAAACATCTCCTACTTCAAAGAACTCACAGGTATAAATATAGGACCCTCAGATCCACCCTTCTGTTCACTTTCTGGACCGGCGGAAGGACTTTCAAAGGACTACCTGCTTCTGTGGCCTGCTGTGTACTTCAGAAGATTGCTTTGCTGCACCTTGAAGACTGCTCTGCTGCCTGAAGCCTTCCTTGAACCATCAGAGGCCTGCCCTTTTGCTTGAGCCCTGTTCCACTCCTTGACTTCAGTGCTACTAGAGTGACTCCAAGGGCTAGTTGGCTGGTTTCCTGATCAGAGCCTCAGGGACAAAAAAAGCTCCAACCAACTTGAACCCACACCTGGATCCAGCCTATGAGAGTCCTAACCCTCCAGGTGGTGCCTCTCCAGTCATGGACCCTTGGAAGTGGTGTTAACGGTGTCCACATAGTCAAAATCCAAAACTTGAGACTTGAAAAATATTTGGCTAAAAAGTGCTCTGAGAAACAAGAGATGACCAGGACCTACTTGTTTGTTGATCTGTCCAAGGTGCATCCCCAGCCAGCCTGAATTCACAGCAGCTCCTGCTTCGTTCTTCTCCCCAGCAGCAAATCCTTTTCAGGGGTCCTCAGCAGAGGGGGTATCCAGCCTCGTGGAGCTCTCATTGGCTACAGCTTGCAGTTTCGTCCCACTGGAGATCTTCGACTTCCAAAAAAGAGAGTAAGTCCAAATATAGACATCTTCACTGTAACGTCAACCAGCGTCTCCCCGATGACAATGCCTCCTCCTCGGACACTGCCTGCAGCCTCGCCCAGCTGAACTTTACCTTCTCAGACATTTTTCTACAAAACCCCTTCAAAGTCCGAAGGTAAGCACCGACCATCTCCAATCCACTTTTTGTATCTGACCTGGGCTCATTCACAGTCGGCCATATTTTTTTATTTTGACCCGGTTTCACGCAACTAGGCTTTGATCATTTAGGTGCTAGTTTCATCTTAACCTTTAAAAATTCATAACTCCGGTTCTATTAAATTGGATTTTTGTCATTTTGGTGTCAAATAATTTATTGAAATATACTCTATATGGGATTTTCCTTCTGTTGTGTTTTCATTTTATTACTGTCTGTGTGCTGCATAAACACTTTACACATTGCATTAAAGTTAATTCTTACTGCTTTTCTGCCAACTTACCAGAGGGTTTAGCACAGGTTTATTTACTGCCTTTTGTGGTTTACCCTGACACGGATTTTGGCTGTTGCTGGAGCAGCGTGAACACCCCACTCAATCAACAACCAAATTTCTCACAATCTCCTATTAGATTTACAGCTTTATTCTGAGTGCCCCGGTATCTCGCGTGGTAACTCAGACCACCAGAGTTACCAATACCTGTGGTATTAGTAATACTGGGGCACAGTAGCGGCTCCTCGAGGGAATGCTGTGGGGCGGTGAGGCGGGGCAGGGTGGGGGGTAGTAAACTCCGGAATTGGGCCGCTACTGCTGGGGCATATTTACTGGAAGAATAGAAGTTGGACGCTGAGGGTATTCAGTAATTACAGGTTTGGTTATTCCTTCCCCTCGCCCCCGGTAACTTCTCATTCCCCCTCCTCCCACAGTTTCACCCAGAGATTTCGCCAATTCTCAGCAGCTGAAATCTCCACATGAAACAAAACGGATTCACAGTGTTATATGCATCGTCTCTAGGACTGCAATTTAGAAGAAGACCATTCTTAAATGAGGTGCCTTGGAATCCCTCAATCTTCAGTGCCGCAAGTCTGAAAACAAACTCTGTCAGAACAGTTATTCTGACATACCAGTCTGACCACATGGAGGAGAGAGAAAGACTCGGGAATCCAAACCTCCCCACCAACCCCCAAGGAAAAACACTGCCATCAGCTTGCTCAAGGTGTCCTTGGATGTTTTGCAGTTAAATTTTATTTTTAAAATACTGACTTATGAAGTCCTTCATTGCATTTAAACATAATTTTGGAAGATTTTTTTACGTTCTCCCAAACGTCCAAAGAGGTCATAACCGAGTCTAGGTACAATGGAGAGTGCTCTTAAAATGGAGACCACCTTCTTTCACGTATTCACAAGCTGCCCTTTATTTTTGTAATCTGAAATCAAAATGAAATAAAACTAAATGTCACACTAGCTCTCTGCTATTTGGATTTAGTACAACTCTCTGCCGAAATTGATCAGTGCTGATTTTTACTGAGAGACCCATAGGTCTAATAGCCTTATACCCCGGCTTCCCTATGGGTCTCGGAAAGTCAAATAAAACTGTGGAAGAGTCAGTCAAATTAGGGCCACCGTGTGCCAAGGGCCGGCCTCTTCAGGTTCCTTATTTGTTTTTGAGAGGTGCATACTCATGACTTGTGACTGACTGCCCTCGAGCCCTGATGTCCTTTCAGAGGTAACTTTTTGGCTGCATGTGGTGAGCGCCCGTGGTACAGCCTTTCAAGTGCACCAGCTGTGAATATGAGATTTGATGTCTAACTCACTCCCTGCCTAACATCCCTTTCAGTGGTACCAGCCTACTGTGTGGCTTGAAACTGAGCAGTTATCACTACTGTCTTTCTGTGAAACAGGCCTCCCAGGGTGCCATGCAATTGCTCCAGACCAATCTCCCGTCAAATTTAGGGGATTTGCGTGATGATCCTTACAGTGTTTGTGCGCGAGGCGATGCACAAACCTGTAATCTGAAATCCCATATTTTCTTAATCTGTGCAGTGCTATTAATTGCAGAATCGTGGCCTCACCTACTTTGGCGTGTACACATATGCAAACGTGCATATGAAATGCAAATATGCGTCCTAATCGCACTGGCACAGAGAACTCATACTCCCGTGTGTCAGAGTAATTAATTCTTCCAGTTTCGATTTCCATTTCTGTTTCCCTTGCAGTGAAGTCCAAAAGGCAAGCTTACCATTCATTCCACACAAAAACGAAACTCCAAATGGTTGTTTTTACATACATTCCTTTAGCGATTTAAACCTGAGCAGGTGATTGTGCCACCACCAGGGCAGGCCCTAATTCGAATTGACCGTGACAGCACCCTGGGCAGAAAGAAAATTTGCTGTTTGTAGTAGTGTTAGGAGGTAGTTGCGGTGTGACGGCAGGTGGTGTGAGGAAGATGGGAGGAGGGCAGGGGTTTGATGGGGTGATAACAATTACTCTGAGGTGGACGAGCTGCTGTTTGCATGACATTAAGTTAGGCAGCTCCCTGCTGCGCCACTCAGAATATTGTCGCCCTGAGTCCAGCTGGCCCACGACCCACATATCTCACCATTGCTAATCTTCAACCACCTATGGGTTCATTTCTACATTTGTGCAAGGGTCTCCGAGCCTTGTTAGCATAATATAAAGAGGTAATCATGAAGCATGCGGGATGTGAGAGAACAGGCCTTAGATGGTTTTGTTCATATTTTTCAGTGTTTTAAAATTCACTTTAAAAGTAACCGGAAGTCAGTGCAATCTTTTGATCACAGGTGCTATGCACTCAAAATTTCTCTTTTGTATCACAATTAGAACCACGTGGTTTAACAGAGGCTCTCCCCACCTCAGGAGAGCCGGCGAGATGGCGGGGAGCCAGGGGCCAGTGGCACGAGCGTGGCGTGGCCACCCCGTTCTGCCAGCAAAGGATTTTCCTAATTTATTTATTTATGCGTTTTTATATAGCGCGGACTTTACCCGAGGGTGTCAGAGCGCTTCACAATAGGAACAGTAACATTACATGAGGAGAAGGATACCAGTGAGCATAATACAAAAGCAAGCGTTACATTGCATGAGGAAAAGTGACAATTGTGCAGATAACAAACAAACCAGATACAAAAAGAGGTATACGTTCCAAGAGGAAAAAGTGACAGGTGTGCATGATACATGGGGTACAAAATACAAATAGAGGTATAATACTGCAGAAGTGGCAATCATTCATAACACACTGGAAGGCACTTCTATAGGCTTGGAGTACAGAATTTCCTATAGTGGAAGAACTTCCTTGAGGTAGTAGAGAGGGCGTGAATTCAACAGGGGTACATGGGGTACAAAATATATGATACATGGGGTACAAAATACAAATAGAGGTATAATACTGCAGAAAGTGGCAGTCACTCATAACACACTGGGAAGGCACTTCTATAGGCTTGGAGTACAGAATTTCCTATAGTGGAAGAACTTCCTTGAGGTAGTAGAGAGGGCGTGAATTCAACAGGGGACTTGAAATGAAGGGAACACGCACATAAAATCCAACACAACACGCAAAGGTGAGGAATGAACAGGAAAAAGTACAAATTTACACTGACGAGCGAACTTCCTAGAGGGGCCTGAGAACGAAAGTATTAGTTCTGGAAGTGTCTTTGGAAGAGAAGAGACTTGAGGTCAGCTTTGAAGATCCGGGTAGAGGAGGTGGCACGGAGCAGTGGGGAAGCAAGTTCCAGATTCTCACCGCATTGCCCGAGAAGGATTGAGCCATCGATCTTTCCCTTTTGAAGACGGGGGGCTCAAGCAGAAGCTTTTCCGCATTGCGAGAAGGGCGAGAGCCACCGGACAATTTCAATTTATTCGCCAGGTAACGAGGGGAGGACGTGTGTAAGGCTTTGTGTGTGATGCAGGCAGTTTTGTAAATAGATCTTGCCTCGATCGGAAGCCATCGAAGAGAGGACAGAATAGGAGTGACGTGGTCGCTTCGTTTAGACCCTGAAATGAAGCGAGCTGCTGAATGGAGGATGGATTTGAGAGGGGAGAGGCGGGATTTGGGTAGGCCCGTCAGAAGAGAATTGCAATAATCCAGTCTTGAGAGAACCAGAGATGGTACCAAGGTTTTTAAGTCTTTCTCCGGGAAGAACTGACGGATCCCCCAAAGAAGGCGCAGCTGGTACCGTGCGTTCTATGGACGGCCGCTGTGGACGGCCGCTGCCCCGGAAGCACTAAAGAGCTTCTGGGGCAGCGTATCTTGACCCCCCCCCCTAATTAAGCATTGGCGCGGCTGCGAGCACGTCTCTTGTTTCCTTCTCCCGGCCTGAGAAGACTTGGTCGCCATTGGACGCCAAACCCCCCACCCCCCTTGCAGAAAGCACATGCTGCCGGGAGCCGCGCGGGCTCGAGTTTGTTGCCTGACCCGAGAGTCCTCAGTAGGTTGGGACTCTTAGTGGCGGTTCCGGAGGGTGAGAGGGGGCCACACAGGTAAAGAGGGCTGCGGAGGTGATTAGGGCGTCTGGTTTGTTTTGCTACCCCTGCCGGGGATTCTTTTTATACCCCTTGGGTGAGCTTGTGCAAGCAAATTAGGGCACAGGCAAGTGAAAGGGGTTTGTTTGTTGGTAAAGAGGGTCGTGGCGGTGATTTGGAACATCTAGTAAGCTTGTGGTCATTTTTTGTACCCCTCGGGTGAGCTTAGCTCACAATGTAAATGTTTCTGTGTGTGGCAAGCTAAGTGAGCATGGCGCACAGGGAAGAGGAGGGATTTTTAGTGTTTTTCTGTGTCTCCTTTTGTGGGTCATGAGCCTCCCTGCCACCCTGTTCTCCTGAGGCAAGCCACAGCTTGGAAGTGGTATTTAGGTGGGGAGAGAAGTGCTTTTGGAAAGGGTGGTTTAGCGCTGAGCAAAGAGTTTGTTTTACATGGGCTGATTGCTTCATTTTTACTCCGATTGTTCGCATATCTACCCAAGTGGCTAGGGTCCTAGGGGTGCAGGCGGTGTCTCATCAGCGGTATTACCAATAGTTGCGGACGTTTCCAAGCATGCTTGGGGGAGCAAAGAAGGGTGCCAAGAGGGCATGCCCCATTAATAGGATGGAGGAAATGATGCGCAGGATGGAGGCGATGGACAAGAGGCTGGCTTTGCTGCAGGCACAGGGCCCTCAGGGAGGGCAGCCAGCAGTGCCAGACAGTCCTCATAAGCTGGGGTGGCACTCCGGGAAGCATTTCCCCTAGTTAGGAGGCGCGACAGGGGGCAGATGGTGAAGGGGTTTGGGGGCCGCAGGCCACCCCTGAGGCTGTGCCAGTTGTCGTATAAGTGGGGGACTGGGCAGTGCTCCCGCAGAGGTGGTGACGGTGGGCAGAGCGAGTGGTAGTGAAGGCCAAGTCAGATCCCCTACAGTGGTTGTGTCGCCAGCGAACGGCAGCGGCGTACAGACTGGGAATAATAGTGCAGAATTGATTCTTGGTATACTCAATAATAAACAATACAAAGCAACAGTACTCAAACCTTTCAGTAATAATCAATGAAAAGGAAAAAAGAGAAAGGACAAAGAACATGAATCAAAGACACACCAAATTTGAATCAATTAAAGTCTGTATTTAAAGAAAAATCCAAATATTTTTACATTTTATGGTGTCGAACTGACATTGAAAGGCTGTCAAAGTTTGTGAACATACACTTTGTTCCATCGGCGCAAGTGCTTTAGTGAAAAAAGTGCGAAAAAATGTGCTAAATGTGAACAGGATATATACAGTGCTGTAAGAATTGTTGAAACTGATCATTCAGAGGACATCCATCCCTAGGTACATGAAGCTCCGAACCGCTTGGGATTTAAATTTCCATTTCACGTGGGGCGTAGAGAGTAGGGTCAGGATTATCGCAAGGACGTCGTCGTTTCAACCCCATAAGGTGCGTGATTTACCAATAGGCACGGCGGGTCTTCCTCAGGACAAGGCGATACAAGGGACAGCCAGAATTAATGGAGGGAAGGTCTTCAGGGATTGGTCCACCTTTGGTTGGACTCAAGGGGCAATAAATGAAGAAAGTTCCTAGATGGTGTTAAATCCCATCAAAAAGGCAGCTGTTGCTCTCCGGCGCTGCTCAGGAACAGAAAGCTTTCAAATTTGGTGTGTCTTTGATTCATGTTCTTTGTCCTTTCTCTTTTTTCCTTTTCATTGATTATTACTGAAAGGTTTGAGTACTGTTGTTTTGTATTGTTTATTATTGAGTATACCAAGAATCAATTCTGTTACCCGACAGAACCAACTTTCTCCACATTCTTGCACACCCAGGTTCTGAGGGGCACTGGGTCACCCCATTATACTAGATGGGAATAATAGTGCGGCAGCTGCAGTGGGCTCGGTAGGGCAGCCAGAATTGGAGGCAAGTTTAGCCAGTGTGTTGCCTTGGCTTTCAAGGACAGGCGTGTGGTTTGCACCATTGTAGGGGAGTGCATTGTCAGGGGTGGCGGAGGGCACCATGTTGAAAGGGCTAAGAGGTTGGTTGTGCATGTGGATGGCATTGGTATGCTGCCAGGTGTACAATGACAAGGGTAGCAGGTGGGTCAGCAATGCAGGGAATAGTAGTGGCTGGGTCCTCGCAAATGTGTAATGGGCTTCAGACAGTCTCTGCAGCAGCCGGGCCCTTACCTCCCCTCAAGGAAGCTACGCCATCAGGTATGTTGCAGCCATTGCAATGCGTGGGTCTGGGGGACGTGCGTTCAGAGCATGATCAGTTGGGCAGGCACGTGCATCCAGATGTTAAAGAGAAGATCTGGAAAGGTGCTTATGTGGATATCTGTGAGTTAATTGTAGATACGCCTAACACGGAGGAAGCCAAATGGTGCAAGTAGTGCTCACATTCTAGGGAGTGTGGGCATTGGCCATATAAGCAGAGGGTGGAGGAGACCATCATGAATTGGGTCAGAGGTTTCACGGTTTTCCAGGCAATCATGGCAGAGAAGTTCCCAAAATTGGAGGGCAGTTAGCGTGCTACCAAAATAGGATAGCTTGGGCACATGATGAGTTTGGAGGCACGGCTTGGAGGGAATATGACTAGGAATTCAGGCGTATTAAGGCTACTAGACCCACTTTGGGGTGGGATCAGATGGATGTGAACGAATGGTTGCGTTACATGTATCCACAAAGGACGATAGCCAGCCCAAGCCAGCCCTTTCGGGCAGGCTCTGGAGCAAACAGTAATTTGGGGGTGGGGCAAGAAAGGGGGATGCTGGGATTTCAATAGAAAAACTTGCTCCAGAGCCCCAGGAACGTGCAAGTTCAAGCACTGTTGTTCTTTCTGCGGCCTACCTTCACACCCAGAGTCCAAGTGCTTCAAGAAGACAAAAGATAAGGCCCCCAAAAAGCATGAGTGAACACCCGTCAATGGCCAAGGCCCCCTCCCCAGTTAACTGGCAAGCAATGTTGTCATTACTGAACATCTACAGCAACACAATGGCAGCACAGTCTTTATATGAGGGATTTAAGAACGGTTTCAGGATTCCAGCTGAAAGTTGTGTAGGCGTGACCTATTGCAGAAATCAGCAGTCATTAAGGGCAAACCCTAGCATTGCCATAAATAAGATTATGAAAGAGAAGAACCTGGGGAGGGTGGCAGGTCCTTTAGAATACCCCCCTTTTGAGAATTTTGTGTGTTCACCTTTGGGCATAGTTCCCAAAAAAGACCTGGGGGAGTACCGTCTGATTCATAACCTTTCAGCACCTAAAGGGCAGTCAGTCAACGAGGCTATCGATGGGGCATTGTGCTCCGTTAAGTATGCCTCGCTTGATCAAGCAATTGCAATGCTCCAGGAGCTGGGACCTGGGACTTTGTGGGCAAAAGCAGACAGAGTCTGCTTTTCGGCTGCTACCGTTTCACCTGGAGGATTTTCATCTGTAGGGCTTCCAGTTCGAGGGTGCATTCTATTTTGACAAATGTATGCCCATGGGCTGCTCTGTCTCCTGTGCTTACTTCAAGAGGTTTAGAACTTTCTTAGAATGGATATTTAGAAGGAGATCAGGATACAATTGGGCTCTCCATTATTTGGATGACTTCCTGTTCTTGGGCCAGTCTGGCACAGATGACTGTGGGAGGGCTTTGCAGTGCTTCCAGGAATTGATGGGGGGATTCGGGGTGTCACTGGCACAAGCGAAGACCTGTGGACCAACAACCACAACCAACAACCAACAACTGGGCATAGAATTGGATTCCAGGGCAGGGTTATCCAGGCTCCCACAAGAGAAGGTAAGGGCGTTCACAAAGGCATTGGAAGAATGCCTGAAGGCACAAAAGGTGACGCTGCATCAGCTACAGGTGGTAGTGGGGCAGTTGAATTTTGCACTCCGCATTAAACCCATGGGCCGCCCATTTTCTAGGTCTGTTGTGCAAGCCATTTCTGGTCTGAAGTCAAAGCATCATCATACGAGGCTGACAAGTGAGGTCCGCCAAGACACGAGAATATGGGAAGCAGTTTTTAGGGACTTTAATGGGACAGTGGTATGGCTAAGGTCTGCCAAGACCATTAAGGAGTTGGGTCGATTTACAGATGCTGCAGGCAGCACAGGCTTTGGGGCCATTTTGGGACCAGCTTGGTGCGCGAAAAAATGGCCAAGAGAATGGTTTGAGTCTGGGCTGGTGGCGAACATTGGTTATCTTGAGCTTTTTCCCATTTTAGTGGCCCTCACAATATGGCCAGAACAGTTTCGCAACCAGTCAGTAATATTCTGGTCGGATAACATGATGGTGGTGGATTGCATTAACTAACAAGCTGCCTGGTGTAAAATGATCTTGCGATTACTAAAAGAGATCATACTGCTATACTTGAGATTAAATGTTGATTTCAGATCGAAACATGTGCCTGGTGTACTGAACAATACAGCGGATGCTTTATCTCATTTCAAGATGCAGGTATTCAGGTATCACCACCCGGAAGCAGCGGAGTTCCCCTCACCGTTCCCGGAACATCTATGGCAGCATGGTGCCCCAGTCTACCAGACCTCGTTGCGGCCAGCTTAGCACCTAGGACAAATCAAGCCTATGAGGGGGCATATTGCAGGTTTCAGGAAGTACAAGGAGTGGGGGGTTGGTTTTCCCACGAGTCAGTAATATCATTCTTGAGGTACCTGAGAGTGGGAGGGAGACCTGTCTCCTGTGCCAAGTGTCATATAGTGGCAATTTCATTTTTTGCAAAAAAGCTGGGGTACACGGATGGGACAAAAACATTCCTGGTGCAAAGGGCTCTGAGTGGCTGGCAGCTTTTGGAGGGGTGTAGACCAGACTCCAGGCGCACCATAGGCACAGCGAAACTGGCAAAGATCATGGCCTCTCTTGATGTGGTGTGTAGATCATCAGATGCAGTTCGCCTTTTCAGGGCGGCGTTCTCCCTGGCATTCTATAGGGCATTGAGAGTGAGCAACCTGGTAGCAAAGAACAAAAAAGATATGAAGGGTGGCCTATAGCAGGCAGACATACCATGGCCAAATGGCTCCCTGGCGGTCACCATTACCCATTCTAAGACTGCCCAAATGGGTAGAGGGGATCCCATACTGCTACACCGAGCCCCAGGGAATGACTGTTGTCCGCTGGGGAATCTGGAAGCTTTTATGGCTCACCGGTGCCGGGGGCGGAGGCCCTCTTTTGGTACACCAAGGTGGGGCACCACTCACAAGGTTCGAATTCACCAGGGTGCACAACATGGTGCTGGGGGCTGTAGTTTTGGATCCCCATTCATTTTGTATTGGCACAGCGACCACTGCCACAAGTATGGGGTTGGCGGGGCAGACGGTTCAAAGGATAGGCCGTTGGAAGTCTGATTCCCACAAGCGCTATGTGAGATTGAACATGTTGTGAGTACCACCTATTTGTTCCAGTTCCTTACCTTATTCTCCTATCAACTCAGGTGGTGGAGAGGTTAGGGGGATCCAGCTGCTGGATACTTCATTGCCTCCAGTCTACGCTGGAGCAAGAGACGTTACAGATGTGCTGGTGTTGGGCCACTCCTATGTGAGGCGCGCAGTTTTTATTTTGCAGGTGGCTACACATCACGAGCAAAGAAAGATGGATATCAGCTGATTTTCTGTGGTCAGGGTGGGCTGCGCTTGGCCCACAGGAGAACTGCATTGGACAGAATGTTGCCCCGGAAGCTTACACTTCCAGGGATGATAATTGTACATATGGGAGGCAATGATTTGATGGAGCTAGGTAGGAGAGACTTGTTTGAATTGATTGTTTCTGAAATGTGTTGGCTTGCAAAGAAATTCACGGAGGCCATAATTGCATGATCCAATATTGTCCCGAGGTTGAGTTGGAGAGGCGGTGAGTCGGTAAGAGCCATTAATGAGTCCGTAAAATGGTTGAACCGAAAAGTGGGTAAGTTGTTCAGGACAGCTTGGTTGTCAGCCATACCTCATGGGTGCATAAAGGAGGAACGTTTTCTATTACAGGATGGAGTGCACCTGTCTAAAGTAGGTACCACAATGTTTCTGGAAAATTTGCTGGCCTGGCTAGGTCAGCGTGCAACATTTGTCGGGGGGAGGGCCAGATAGTCGGTGAACTATGCTGGCCTTTGGCGGGTGAGGTCAAGATTGGGGGGTCACTTTGGGCCCTATACGGCATCCTGTTTTACCAAATGTAAAATATGAGATTTGATGTCTAACTCACTCACAATTTTCTGTTTGTAGTAGGGTTGGGAGGTAGTTGCGGTGTGACCGCAGGAGGTGTGAGGAAGATGGGAGTAGGGCAGGGGTTTGATGGGGTGATAACAATTACTCTGAGGTACGTTAAGGGCTGATTACAAAGTCTTTAACGCAACCTGATTGAGACCAAGTGGGATGGATGAGCTGCTGTTTGCATGACATAAAGTCAGGCAGCCCCCTGCTGCGCCCCTTGGAATATTGTCGCCCTGAGTCCAGCTGGCCCACGACCCACATATCTCACCATTCCTAATCTTCAACCACCTATGGGTTCAGTTCTACATTTGTGCAAGGGTCTCCGAGCCTTGTTAGCATAATATAAAGAGGTAATCATGAAGCACGCAGGATGTGAGGGCACAGGCCTTAGATGGTTTTGTACATAGTTTTCAGTGTTTTAAAATTTACTTTAAAAGTAACTGGAAGTCAGTGCAATCTTTCGATCACAGGTGCTATGCACTCAAAATTTCTCTTTTGTATCACAATTAGAACCACTTGGTTTTGAATTTTCTGTAGTCTGTCTACCACACGCATTTTCAAAGTTACGTACTTCTCTCTCCAAACCACCTTCTTGAAGATCCAAAATCGTCTCTTCTAAGTTAGTGGAAATGTTTTATTTGATTGAGTGATTCTAAACATTCTATTAAAAAGATGTCAAACCCTCATCCACATCATGTTGCATGCTTCATCATTGGGCTTGCTTCTATGGGGAAATGGAATTCCACTGGGAATTTTGGTGATGCAAGTAGGGTTGCTAAAATGTGTGTATAAAAGCAGTGTAAAAGTTAGGTAGAATTAAAACTTAATTTCTCTGCCCCAGGTCCCAGTCCCACCCATCTGCTCCCTTATTAGTATAGGTTGCGTCCTCAAATCTAAGCTAACTTGATGTCCCATAAACCATACCCCTCAAAGTAAAGTTACGTCAGTTTAGCTAATCCATTTTATTTATTTTCCACGATATTAAAAAGAGACAGGCATCAGTTATAAGCCCTACTATCTTTAAAATGCTGACTTGTTTCCGATCTATACACTGGCCTTAACAGGTCACATGCATTCATCCGGAAGGGGTTGATGAGGCGATTATTAATGTGGATTGAGGTTCCCCAACCGTTTCCGCATGACGCAGGCCCGAGAATCTTGATGAAATCAATTTGTATAATATAATTGTTTAATGCAACACGGTCACTGAAGATAGATTTTGTCAGTCATGACTCCACAGCATCTTCACACCTGCTGTAACTAGTTCCAATTTCACATCTGTAAGGAAACAGGATTATTGCAGGTTTCCCCCAATTTTTTGCCCCCATTACTGACTTACTTATAAGTCCCTAGCACATGGTACCCAGGGCAGAGTGTCCACCCAGAGCTGCAGCATTGTTTGTGCCACCCTGAGTGTGACAAAGGACCAAATGGCTTCCAGCCTGCCACTGCAGACTGGGAGAGCAGTGTTTACACTGCTAGTTCGACTTTGGCGTTTAAAACCAATGGCAAAGTCACCACTCCCTTATGCAAATCTCCCCATAGGAAGGCCTATGGAACCCTATGGCAGGGAGCTATATATTGTTAAGTAGGACATATTTGTCATATGTACTAACAGCAACATTTAAAAATTGTCATTTTACTGGGGAAAAGTTAGTAGCCCCATTGGCTAACACACGGTTACCGGCTGGCACCCCAGCCTGGCTAACTTCTGAATAGGACTACCTAACTGGGAACTGCAAGGTATCAAACTAATCGTGGCAATAAATCTGACTTGATAGCTAGGTCGAAAATAATGTCACAATTCAAGTTAAGCAACTTTTAGAAAGTTGCCACTCTGTGCGGAGCTAGTCTAGTGGCCTCACAAAGGCCTTAGCACACAGACAACTTTCTGCCCACCTGGGAGACATGTGAATGACTCCCAGGCTTAGGAACAAAGACATTTTCCGCAAAGTGGTGTGTTACGCCCTCGTACAGGAAGGCCACTCAGGGAGTTAGCTCAAAAGATGAGCTTCAAAGGGGAAGCCGCCTTTGAAGCGCCGCCTGCGACAACAACCTCGAGCAGGATGCCTTTTGTTCCTGCAGACAAGTTGGAGACAGGGACATAGAGGGAAAACCCATCTCCAAACCAGTTTTCTTGTTGGGGTAGCCACACCTCTGGGGTTGGCTACCAAGCTCCTGGTGACCGAGGAAGGGTTCCAACATTTTGAGAGTGGCTATAATAGTGCACTCTGGGATCTCCAGGTAACACACATTGCAGGAAACACATCACTAGAAGGGAGGGGACCCAGAAGCTTATTGACTAGTGCATGCGTGGTCCCCTCAGGGCACTTTCCTGTGATAAATATGGCACCCCTGCTCCCCAGATCACATTGGATTTGAAGAAAGAACCAAAGAAGGACTGCCCTGCTTCCCTTGAAACTGCATGGAGAGAGGCTGCACCGTTGGAAGGACTGCACCTGCTGCACTTTGAGCTAGTAAAGTTGGGACAGTGTCTTCAGCTCCTGACCTGGGGAAAAGTTGATTCCCAGGACCAAGTCAAAGCAGTGACTCCAAGGATCAGTCGGCTGATGCCGTGGAACCAGCTCCAGGGACACAAGAGCTGAAGAAGCCCAAACTGGCAAGTTGATAGCCACCCCAGATGTTTTACCGCTACCTGCCATCATGCATAAAAAGTGACCGATCCTCGATGACCAAAAGTTGCATCTGAATCTGCTGGACCCGGGAGTGTCATCAAAGTTTGGATTCGTCAACCCAGAGGGACACCAGCTGCCACCAAAGTATTTTGCCCCAACCACGGTGCAAGGAGACCAGTAGCCCAGCATCTGCTGGCCAGCTAATGCAACAAAGGGAACTTTGAGAGACCCCGATCTCTGTGGCCAAAGTCACCCCACATTAACCGTGGATGGAGGAATCATCACAAAAACACACCCGTCGACTGCACCTCAACCGGAGCATCCTTGAGCATCTTTTTTGCCTATATCCTCAGCATCGGACAACTCCATTATAGTCAATGGCGGTCATCCTGTAAAGTTTGGAACTTACCTTAAAAATGCCCAGGTGGCCAAGTAACTGTACAAAGTATCCCCTCTGCCCCTTAGACTGCCTTCCTGCCGGATTTGGTTGCCCAAACTAGGCAGGAGTTGTCAAATTAACTCTTTCAAACTTTTGAAAAGTTTACAAACTTTTTGTTGACCAATGCTTTTTGCAGTTGCATTTAAAAGTATTTATATCTTCAAAAATCTGTATCTCTGGAACCCTGCAGTGGATTTCAATAATCAAAGTCTCTAAAAATTAATAAAAATACACTCTATTTTTATAAATTGTTGTCTTGTCTCTTTCTTGTTGTGTGACTTTCTTATTTTGTTGTTTGGTGTTGTTACGCGCTTTACACTAAGTTTCTTTGTCAAGTCTTGCTGGTCGGACCCACAGCTACCCGGGATTGAGCAAAGGTGATACAAAAGAGCCTGACTGGACCCAAGACAGTTTTTTGCGAGTGTATTCCATGATAAGGCCCCACAGTCATATCAGATATTACACCCAAATCCTCACAACCGTAATGTGTTACAGACCTCCATTTTGGCTTGAAGACCCTTTCAATCCAAACGAAAAAGACCCTTATACCATACAACCATGATGAATCCCGAGTATGCATTCAAATTCTAACTGCAGGGCCTGTTAAAAATTCCCTGTGGGTGTGGAGCTGTTTTCACTCTCAAAGATACCAGAGTCAGTACAGCAGTTCTGCAGCACAAGCATAGAATAAATAGCCTGCTGTTTGACTGTCTGCACAAAAGGGACTCGTTTGGTTAATGGCTTTTTCTTTCCCTAACAACCTTCCTGGAACAACTGTCATCTAGACTGCTGAATGTGCAGAAAAGGAGGAGAAAGAAGCAGCGAGTAAATGCTCTTTTTTCACCAAGTTCCACTATTCTGAACTCACTGGCAAAGAAGCACTTTTCGATTTGTTGTAAGTGAGGGAGTTTCTAAAAATAAGTTAACGTAATTGCATAGAATACAGCTGAGACAAGAAGCCTGAAAGTTTTCTTCACAATACTAGAGAGAAAAAAAGGGACTTGTTCACTCTGAAACAAAGTATACTCCTATAGGGGAATGGAATTCATCGAAGAAAATTAGGATGAAAGTTAAAAAAAAAGCAAAGCGACCTTCCATACTTTATAGTTTTTGTAAGGCACTTGCTTATCTGAGGGCACCTTGATGCTCTGATTGCAGGTACTGAGATCTAGATAGCAAAAATGCTACTCTCTGTAGGGGTAAAGCAAGTTCTTTAACGCTTTGTGAAAATTCAGAAGATCTGGCTAACTTCACATAGGGAGTAAAAAAAGATTCCAATGGGAAGCTGCTGCGACTGAAAAGGCAAGTCCACCCAACCTGGTTTCGTCACCCTGGAAACTTGAAGATGAAACATGCTGTGATGTAAAGTGCCCGATAGGGACGATACCAGCTAAAAAGCGGTGTGAGAGGCGTACCAAGCTTAGCGTACAATGTTTTGTGCACTCCGCAGAGGGATTTGAAAATCACTCTGTGCTTAATTGGCAACGAGTGTAAAGAAGCTAAGGCGGTAGTCACATGTTCCTGTCATGACAGGCCTGTAATTGTTCTGGCTGAGGTATATTTGACCAATTGCAAGGCACAGATGTGGCGGTCTGGTATGTCAAGATAACGAGCATTACAATAATCCAGGCGAGAGGAAATAAAAGCAATAATGATTTGCGCTCTATGCGAGAAAGAAAAGAGGTTCAGAATTCTTTGCAGAATGTGATGGTGGTAAAAACAGCAACTAGCCGCAGTTCGAATTTGGGAAGCGAGAGTCAGCTGAGAATCCAATTTGACCCCAAGATTTTTAGCTCAAGCAAGTGGGGTAGGTGGTTACTCTAATCCTAAGGGCCAGAAAACAAGTTGCCAGAAAGCTGTTGAGATAGACAGAAGTAGAACCTCTGTCTTTTCACCATTCAAATTAAAAGGACTGTGATATATCCAGGCACCCACTTTATTCAGACACTGAATCCAATTGGCTCTTCTTTAAGTCATTATTGATCTTTACTATGACTTATGTATCGTCTGCGTAACAAAATAAGTTGTACCCAAACAGCTGAAGTAATGAAGCCAAAGGAAGATCATATAAGCTGAAAAGCAGTGGAGGCGACATGAAACCTTGAGGTATACCCGTGAACTCTCTCATTCAGATATTACAAACGGAGAAAAGGCTACTTTTTGGGTTTGATTGTTGAAAAGTCTCAAAACCATGCCAGTGCACTCTTGTGAATTCCAAGGCTCTAAGCCCATCTTATAGAAACCGGTGGTTTACTGTATCAAATGCCACCAACAGGTTGAGCAGATACGTTGGGTCATGTTGGCAGGACGTCTTGAGTTCATCCGGCACACCCACTGTCCCAGTTTCAGTACTACATCCAGAATGAAAGCCTGCTGGCATTACATGTAGAATGTTATTGATCTCAATAGATCTCTGGAGAAGGCCATTTTTTAAAGAAGTTTAGAAAGATAAAGAATTTGCAAAATACGCAGCAATTACCTTGAGTAGTGGGGTGCAAAGTTAGTTGCTTCAGAATAGGAACAACAATTGCAGACTTCCAATTAGCTGGTAAAGAACCTGTGAGGAGTTCATAATATGCCTCCGAACCCCTCCTTCAGCCACTAGAACATTTTTATGAATGTGGTCAGGAAGGATATTTTCAGGGGACTGCAAGAGGTGACAACTGTGCACCAGTTACGAAAACTCTTTGTCATTGGAAGGTCGATATAACAGCCTCCATGCTTACTGCAGTGGAGCATTTTCTTCAAAATTAGAAATAGCTAAATTCCCGATATTTTAAGTTTTGACAGCAGAGTCAATCTTAGTAATATGATAGTCTGAAAGTTGATTACATCTTTCCATTGATTTAGGTATTTGTGAATGATAGATAGGCTCGCTAGATTCCTTTAAGGTAGGAATCTGAGGATTTGTTGGGAGTTTTAAAACCTCCCCCAGCATAATATGCTGCTTTGATATTCTCAATGGCCCGCTTATAATTACGTCTGTTTTGGAGCAGCGAGCTCTACGTTCGGGATGACATGAACTATGCCATTCACTCTCTATTAATTGAACTTCTTTGTTCATTTTCCTACGTTTGCTAGTATACCAGGGTTTAATATTTCTTTATTTCTTGTTTCAGAACCCTTATAAGTAGAGCAACTGAGATTAGTTTGTGTGTGATGGTATGGTTTTAGTGGGATAACAGAGTCAATGTTGACTGCTATTAGTATGGAATGTGCAAGTAGTTCAGAAGAAGCAATAAGCATGCGTGTAGAACAGGCAATGGAATTGAAACAAACATTATCAAGGGTATGAAATTTAATGTGGTTTGTTATAGGTTTATCATAATGAGGAAAAAGGATGTAAACAACTCCAGACATCATGAGGTCAGTGGGGATGAGGTCTGGTCAAACGGCACAATAGGTTCAGGTTCAGAAACAAGTTTGTTTAGACATTTGTCCATAAAACATTCTAAAAGAAAACACATTTAACAAATAAAACATTTAAAAGGACCCCCCTCCTAGCTACCCTACCCGCCAACCCACTACAATTCATAATTCAAATTCTGTTTTACAGATCGTAAAAACTGAGCAATTCCAACTGCCACATCGAAATAACGCATTTCAGTTTCAGTGCTCGTTTGCCTGGGAAGGGGAGCCAAGATGTAATTGTACCACTATTTAAATGGAGGTTCCTAAGTGCAATTATTCTGGTTCTTACGGCCTTTGCCCACATCCTTTCACTGCTTTGGATTTCGGCACCATAGGGTCTCCAACTAAAAGAGGGGGAGACTTCTGGACAAAAAATAGAGGAAAGAGCATCTGAAAGTAGGTCAAAGGAAACATTTGAGGCCAAAAAGGTGGGCGATAGGTAAACAAGATGTTCCAAGATGAGGTATTAGAAAGTTGCATTTTCATCACTAGATTCAAGAGCATGTTTGTGTGGTTTCAATAAGGAGGCAGCAGTGGTGTTTTAATAAAAAGGACTAAGCCTCTGCTGCGCTACCATGTATTGGTGGACAAAAGGCTAAAATAACTATCTGGCAGTAAGTCAGTCAAAACTAGGCCACAGTTGTCTTTAAGCCAGATCTCAGTTAAATACGTAATACCATGGTTGTGTTCAAGGATGGTATCATGGATGAACTGTCGATTTTTAGATGCTGAGTGTACATTGATCAGCATACCCTTGATAGGTGAAACAGAACAGAGACCACTAGTTAAAAAAGACGGTATGCTTGCAACTTATGTTAAAGGTGAGGTTAGAAGCAAGATAAAATACTTTAAATTGCGTCTGCAGTGGAGGTACAGTGCATAGCTGGCTGAGATCAAATTCAAAAGTTTATAAGGTTCGCAATGAAATAGTGGCTTACCAGTAGTTCAGGTGGAAAATGGACAGTATAGAGGGATACCGGTGCTGGTCTCGCAACAGTTGTGAAGGGTGCAGACGAGTTTGCCTTAGGTGTACCTACTACATGCCCGTTACATGGCCACACAGCCATTATACAGCCCCACTCAAAGGTTCTGAGAACAACTAGAATGGCAACCAAAATGGTGTCAATAAAATGTCAGTGTTCCAAAAAAGCCAAGATGGCACCCAAAGTTGAGCTGGTCGGCGGAATGGTAAACAATGTCTATTACCTCATTGGGGGAATAAATAATGCAATAAATAATTTGTAAAAAGTTCACAGTCCGCACATATTTTATGGCAAAGATAATATGAAAAAATGCAGTAAGTGTTCAAGATTAAAAGTAGAGGGGTTAAAAGTCATGTGATAAAAGGAGCAGAGATAGCGTTATCACAGTTCAGCAATCGATCAAGTAGACCACCCACCCAGCTCCCGCTGTTATTTAGCCCCACTCTACAGATCTAAGCACAACTAGACAACCAGCTAAAATGTAGGTTGGGTGAACTTTTAATTACGCCAGAGTAATTAGAGTAATTTAAGTTATCTTGCATTACTCTTGTGACGCAAAATTTGTGGAAATTATGTGATATTTACATTAATGTGGGACAAAAATTCCTGCAGCAAGAGCACAAGAATAGAGCATGAGTGGCTGCTGGATGCTGCTGTTTACGTTATGTTGCATTTATGGCTATTTTCTTAGTGCTAAATGCATCCTCTGGTGGATTTTGGACGTTAGGGTGAATTTTAGGCTATGACAAAAAAAGAGCGCTAAATGCAGGGTTACGTTCCTCATGTAATTGTGTAATTTTGCAGTAATTTAGCAAAATCATGCTACTACAAATTATGTGTTACACCCATCCCTACTAAAATGGCATTAGTAAAGTGATAGTGTGCAAAAAACACAAGATGGTGCCAAATACTGAGCCGGTCGTTTGTGGAGAAATAATGCAGGGTTACGTTCCTCATGTAATTGTGTAATTTTGCAGTAATTTAGCAAAATCATGCTACTACAAATTATGTGTTACACCCATCCCTACTAAAATGGCATTAGTAAAGTGATAGTGTGCAAAAAACACAAGATGGTGCCAAATACTGAGCCGGTCGTTTGTGGAGAAATAATGCAGCAAGTGAGTTGAAAACAGTTCACAGACCACATATATTTTATAGCAATTTTTTTTTTTAATGTAGTAAATGTGAAACCTATAGCGGTGTCTGACATTTTAGCCAACAAAACATTACATTCTGGAACTTATAGTCATCGTCATCATATTTCTTTATTCAGCCAGCTATCAGACCATAAAAGCACAAAATATACACAGTCACAATTTTCACAAGTTAATAAATGCAATACAGATAAAAAATTCATTAGATGCTAGCCAAAAAGCAGCCTAAATAAGCCTAATAAAATACAAATGGAACAATAAAAAGGCTAAAATTTAAAGCACAATATCAAACTTCATATTTAAATTTCATTATAAAAACAGCTTGATGGTGATGCCTCGAATCGACAGCGGGAAACATGGCGTCCGCTAGTTGAGCGGAGCGCGCGTCCGGAGAACACTCTCTACCCCTTGCAATGTGATGCTACTATGTTACCGGCAATGAAGTGATCTTTGCTCATCGGAGCTTTGTGGAGCTTTACGAAGATTCCAAAGGGTCCCGCTGCGGAGATATATGTGCGTACGTACACCGGCTGAATGTGTGTCGGGTCCTTTGTCCAGGCTTCAGGTGTTCCGTGCCTAACCCGTCCTCTTCACCTCCTACGCTGGTACGGAGCCGCCCTGGAGTTGAGGCGCGGTCGCAGAGCGGCGGCCCGCGGTCTCCTCCGGGTTAGCAGCGGCAGCGCCAGCATCAGCCAATTCTTTGGGGCGGCGGCTGGTGAGAGAGTAAGACCTGCGGCAGTTGCTGGTTGCGCCGGAGACGGAGTGGGGCTCGATTTGGAGGAATGCTTGGTGCTGTCGGTCCCGGGTGTCTTTTCTCTTCCAGCTGTTTCTAGAAACATCACTGGCGGTAAGAAGGTGGCATCCCCTGTGCAAGAGGCGGAATTTGCTACAGCCACTTCAAAGGAGAAGCACGAATATCGAGAAGGGGAAGGGGTGTCTTACAACCCAGGTAGCCTGGTGGTAGCTGCAAACAAAAAAAGTGGAAAGAAAAGAGGAAATTGTAGGCAGAGGGAGGCTGGCTGGAGGAAAACGAGCGCTAAAGGAAAAGATACTGGGTCACTGGAGCTACATTTAGAGGGGAGTCAGGCTTTAGAGAATACGAGGGACGATTGTATTATACCCTTTAACCAAGGTACAGCCTTCCAGAATTACCAAGTTAAGGGAAGAAGTGTAAAAGGAGGGAGAAATAAGAGTGTCTCCTCACATTGTAAAGTGAAAGTTACCCCCTCATTACGGTCATTTTTTAGGGTGCAACCGGAGGTCCTGACTGTTACAAAGCAGGGGGGCTCTGGAATTCACTCCATTGGCTTCACTGGCTCTGTAGCTGGGGTCTCTCGGGTTAACATGAACTCCAATGAGGGCTCTTCCAGCCAGAGCGCTATACCTATCAGTTTACCTACAGTAGCCCCTGCGTTGCGGTCTGAACCACAGTCAGGGGAGGCAGCGGAGTCAGTTGCCCAGAATCCTGGGGAAGTTGTCAATCATTTCTCAGGGGCCTCGATTGAAGCCTTGTTTACTTCATTAAAGGAAGATATAAAACAGGGCTTTGCAGTTTCTGCAGATAACCAAAGTGAGATAAGAAATGTGTGTGAGACTTTGGAGAGAAAGGTTGACCTCTTAAATTCCAGGACCGAATCCTTAGAGAGTTCAGTTGAGGAACTCAAGACGAATTTGGGGTCAGCAGAGGAAAAGATACAAAGCCTACAGAGAGGCGAAGTTGCTTTGCGGGACAGAATGGAGACATTGGAGAATAATTCCCGCAGAAATAACCTGCGGGTTACGAATATTCCAGAAGGGAAAGAAGGGGCAGACATTAAGGCTTTTATGATTGCCCTGCTTAAGGAGTCCCTATCACTCGAAGAATCAACAGAGTTCTTAGAAAGGGATATCCAAAGAATCCATAGGGACCCATTTCACCACAACCCTAATAGGGCAAAGCCCAGGAAGATCCTTATTAACTTACTCACTTATTCTATTAAAGAGAAAATTCTGAATTTGGCCTTGAAAGCTAAATCATTAAAAAGTAGGGACTTCTCCTTTGAGGTTCGTTCGGACCTTTCTAAAGCTACGCTCGAGAGACAATGGGAACTTGGCCGAAGAATGGAAAACTTTAGGAAGGCCGGTGCAGTAGTACAGCTCAAGTTCCCGGCCTTCTTGAAAGTTATGTACAATAATAAGATGCACAATATTAGATCGAGCCAAGAGGCTGATGAATTAATTGATTCCATCAATAGGCAGGCCTCAAAAAGTTTTTAGAGTCACCCCTGTTTCTTCTCTTTACTGTGTGAAAATGTCAGATTAGAGAAAACACATGTGAACTGTGCTTCCTCTGCTACATGGATAACCCTATTTCTCTTATCTTATTCCCTATCCTCCGCTATGTTATGGATTGGCAAGCTTTTTCTTTTCTAAAAGCTCAGGGAAAGGGGGAAATAGGCTGTATATTGGACTTTTTCTTTAAAGGGAAAGGGAAGAGAAAAAAGGGAACAAAGAAGGGAAGAGAAAAAAAAAAACAAAAAAAAGAGGGAGAGGAAAAAAAGGGAGAAGGGAAGAAGAAAAGAAAAGGGGAAGAGGAGGGAAGGAAAGAGAAAGAAAAAGGAAAGGGAAAGGGAAAAAAAAAAAAAACAACAACATATGTATGTATATATATGTGTATATGTATACATTGTATTGTATTGTATTGTATTGTAATTGCATTTGTATAGCGCTTACTACCCCTGACGAGGCGTCGAAGCGCTTTTTCGGCGAGTAGCACGCTACTCCGGGACCCATAGAGGGTTAGTGTACATGTATGTATAGGTGTGAGTGTGTGTATATATATGTGTATATGTATATGTGTGTAGCCAATTCCTTTTTTTTTGGGGGG
Organism: Calotriton arnoldi; assembly: GCA_963921515.1. NCBI lineage: Eukaryota > Metazoa > Chordata > Amphibia > Caudata > Salamandridae > Calotriton > Calotriton arnoldi. The sequence goes on from CAWUFW010015324.1 coordinate 93,533, forward strand.
GTTTGGTGACATATAGGCACAATAGAAATAGAGGGGTGGGGGTAGCTCACGGACGCAATAGCTGGTCAACACCAGACCAGAGTAATGGGGGAAGGGTTTCCCAAGGGGGAGGAGTGGGTGGGGGAAGGGGAGCACAGGGGGATAAATAACAAAAATACCTCGTTCGCCTCAACCGGGCCAGATCTAGAAACTTTAAAGAGTAGAAATAATGGGAAAGCTGGAAGGTCTCTCGGCTTATGTCCTGGTTCTTGTCCAGTTAGGGCGGAATATGCTAATGCTAACTCTAAAATAGCATGACAATACTCCAGATTTTGTCCTGGAATGTCAATGGCCTGCGCATGAGGGCACGAAGAGCTAGAATTCTACAATATCTGAGAGATTCCCCGGCACAGGTCATTGTCATTCAGGAGACTCACCTTCTCAAGACAGAGACAAAAGAACTGCTAAAAACTCAGAAATGGGTCGACGATTTCATATGTACCGATCAGACGGCTAATATTAGAGGGGTGTTGATCCTTTTTAAAAAGCAGGCTAGAGCTCAGATTTTACAATACAGGGAAGATCTTAGTGGTAGGTGGCTGATCTTGAAGATCACCTTAATGGGTATCCTCTTTACCTTAGTTGGATATTACGGTCCAAACCAGGATGATCCTTCCTATATAAACTCTATTCGTTCTCATCTCCTGGATTTTCCAGAGCCAGTGATATGGGCAGGAGATTTTAATATCGTCCTGGACCCTAAACTGGACAAATCTCCAAATTGTAGAGCAGCAGTTCCTTCTAAATCCAGGTCGTCTTTGTTGACAACGATGGCCCAATTGGGGCTATCTGATATTTGGAGGGAAAGATCGGGAGATCAACCAGGAGTATCTTTTAGAAATTTTAAATACAAACATAAGTCGAGAATAGACTATATTTTGCTTAGTTATAATCTAAAAGACAGAGTCAAAGAGATAAAATACCTACCCTCGCATTTTTCGGACCATTCAGGAGTTATAGTAGCTATTGAGTGTATACAGTCACAGCAGATTAGAACATGGTCATTTGATCGAACAATACTGCTTGAAGAAGAAGAGACTGCCTTTTTTATTATTGAGACCAAGCACTTTTTAGAGAACAACTTAGGAACAGCCGACATTACAACTGTCTGGGACACCCTTAAAGCGTTCTTAAGGGGCAATATCACTAATAGATCGAGCTATAGAAAAAAAAAGTATAGGGAAGTGACCTTAGCTCTGGAAATTGAAATGAGGGCAATCGAGGAAAAAATGAATAGTCAGACCGGCATTGGCCGGAAGGAAGATCTGGAAAAGTTCGATCAATTAAAAGAAGAGCTGAAGAGTATTCTTCAAAAGAGGCTTATGCGTAGGTGGGAGGCAAGCAAGATTGCCCATTTTGAGTATGGGGAAGGGGCAGGAAAATTACTGGCTTGGAAAACCAAAACAGACCAGCTCCGGAGCCATATAAAGGAAATAAAGGTGGACGAGGATGCACCCTCCCTTTCCTCGGACAAAGATATCGGCGAGGCTTTTTGGGTTATTTCCAAGATATCTATAAGGATACTTGCATAGAAGACAGAGCAAAAGTGAAGCTCTGGTTGGATGGGACCACATTACCATCTATTAGCCCCAAGCAACAGATAGATTTGGAATGTGCTATCACAGAAGAGGAGGTGAGGAAAGTTATTGCAGGGAGTAAAAGAGGGAAAGCGGCCGGGCCTGATGGCCTACCAGCAGAATTATATCATGTCTTGCAGGATGCCATAATCCCAGTACTTACTCAACTGTATAATAAGATATTATTGGAAGGAGTTAGCCCCCCTCGTTCTTGGGATGACGCTACGGTGGTCTTAATTTTGAAACCTGGCAAGAATCCAGCTAGGTGTGATTCATATCGACCGATATCACTTTTAAACACAGACTATAAATTTTTCTCTTCTATTTTAGCAACTAGGCTGGGGATGGTGGCAGATGACATCCTTCACCCAGACCAAAAAGGGTTTGTAAAAGGGCGACAATTAGCAGACCTAACATACGATCTGGTCGGCGCAATCGATATCGCCTCCACTTATGCCCTCCCGTTGGCAGCCTTAACTCTGGACGCCACCAAGGCTTTCGACAGGGTAAATTGGGGATACCTGTCGGAAGTCATGGTAAGATTTAATTTGGGAGACAAATTCCGCCGTACCATTCAGTTATTATACCATGCACCGTCAGCCAGGCTGCTGGTCAATGGCACTCTGACTGAGGCATTTAAGATAACTAGGGGAACGAGACAGGGTTGCCCTCTCTCTCCCCTGCTCTTCAACATGTATATAGAGCCCTTTGTACAGAAACTCAGAGATAACTCTAACATCATCTCTTTTAAATATGAGGAGTGGGAGAGGAGGGTGGCCCTGTATGCAGATGATATCCTTATACTGTCAGCAGACTTGGATTCAGCCTTTCCGACAGTTATAAAACTGGCAGAAGAATTCGGTCAAATATCTGGGTATGAATAAATGCGGGGAAGACGGAAATAATGACGTGGAATATTAGAGAAACCCAATTCCAGGTCAGCTCCGGTATGCGATACTTGGGGGTCAGAATAGTGCAGAAAGTAGGAAAAATCGCAGAAACAAATTTAGCGCGAGTCTTTAGAGAGTGCCAGAAATTGATGAAGTCATGGGCCCATCTCCCCTTATCCATCTTGGGGAGGGTAAACCTGGTCAAAATGACAATTTTACCTAAGATCACATTCCTTTTCAATACAATCCCCCTTTTTTTTGACAAATCCCTGATAGATAAATTTCAACAGGACATAAACTCCTTCATCTGGAAATATAGATCAACCAGGATAGCCTGGAAAAAACTAAGGCGAAGGAGAGAGAAAGGAGGACTGGCGTTACCCGACTTGCAATACTATGCTTGGGCCTTCCAGCTTTCACATTCTCGAATGTTATTAAAAATGCCTGTGAGTACAGGAGGAGGAGACATGTTTCGGGCTATGTTAAGGGGTGCTGGTATATCGGAAGAGGGCTTTATGTTTAAATTTGGGGACCAATTTTTTTTTAAAAGGGTTAAACTTAAGGTCCTCCATACAATAGCAAAAACATGGGCCAGATTAAGAACTGTGGTAGGGCTTAACTACTTTTCAAACCTTGCACCTCTCTGGGATTCACCAGGTTCGCCGGAGTGCCTCCAGGATAGTTTGGCGATACCATTAAGAGAAGCTGGCGTTAAAGTGTGGGGAGATCTGATTAATGAGGATACATTTGTCTCATGGGAAGACCTAAGTAAGAGAGTAGGGACGGGCCTCTCAAGATTTAAGTATATCCAGCTAAAAAGCTGGGCACAATCCCAGCTAAGTCAGAAAAAACATTTTGGCAGGGGCAGTAGCCTGGAACAACAGCTAGTCGAAAGGCCGGCAGGAAGGAGGGAGGTTTCATTGTGGTATTGGGCTATTGAAGAGGCAGTGGATGGAGAATTTAAGCTTGCAGACGAGCTATGGGGTGAACAGATCCCGAATACACTGTGCGAGTCTCTATGGCAAGACTCGTTTAGAACTCTCTTCAGACTAGTTAAACCTGTTTGGTTGAAGCGGAATCACTTGTTCACCGCTCATAGGGCATACCTATCTCCTCTTAGATTATCTAAATTTTTGAAAGGATCCCAAGTTGTATGTAATAAATGTGGGTTGGCTGAAGCATCGGATATACATATGTTTATGGACTGCCCTTTCATTGCTTCTTTCTGGGAAGAGGTGCGGAAGACACTCGAGAGTATCTTAAGAGCATCAATTCATATAAACCTGTCCTTGATAATCTTCGGTCTTAATAGTTACATCGTAGGCCCTGCCAGATCTTTGCTATTTTACTCAATACTAATGGCCAGGAGACAAATCTGTAAACACTGGGTAGATCCAGCTCCCCCAATCATTCAGACTGGCTGACCTCATTATATGAAGTTTCCAAGATGGACATGTCTAGAACTTGCAGTAAAAAAAACTCGCATATTGGGACCTGCTTATTCGGTGGAGGTAATTCTCTTCTTTTTTTTTTTTTTTTTTGGTCCTATGATTAAGCCTTTTTGGATACTCCCTGGACTATTGCATGCCTTCCCAGGCTATCGACAACGTCCATCAGGCTCTTAAGGACCTAGTTGGAGTAAATCCGACCTCCCCCCCGGGTATCTGTGGGGCAATAACCTTTCGGCCTTAAATTGTACCTTTATAGGCTGAGGCACAGAGAGACCCCATATGAAAAGCCAAGGATATCCCAGGGTATCAAAGTAAGGTTACAAAAAGGCGGCTGGTTTAAGGCGGTTGAAGGCGAACGAGGACAAAAAAAATAAATAAATAAATAAATAAAAACAGCTTGATATCCTACTTTTTATTGATAAGACTCATAGTTTCTCCTTATGTTTTTTTTGCAGCAACAATGAAACTCAATACAGAGAAACAAATTTCTGGGGAGAATAAGGTTTGGAGATATCCCAACCCTTCTTTATAAGAGGTAAAGTGCTTGTGCAAAATAATTGGACGTAAGAAGCAAGCTCTTAAAGAACTATACAAAATAAAATTAAAAAATAAAGTGCAAAATAGATTGAAGAGATTTAGCATCACATGGACAACAGGGCAGGGTAGCAAAACAAAAGCCTTCTTGGGGGAATGCAACTAGGAAATGAATCATATTTTATCTAAACCTAGTCAAATAAAATCAGTGCTCATGTTTAGTAAACCAAATTAAATAAGGTCCAAACCAGAGGTACTTAAAATTTGCATATATCTAATAATTGATCCCATATCAAGAGACTTCTCAATTCTGATTTCCTCCCTGTATGATTAAAAAAAAATTCTGTACCATCTTTTTGTTTGGGGACCAATACCCTCTGGAGAATCAAACAGAGAGCTCAAACCTAGGTCTTAGAAGGCAGTTTTAACATATACTAGCCACAGTAGGGTTGATCATTTGTCCAGTTTTAGAAGTCTTCCAATGCCATCCACGAAAAGCCAGCCTTGGGGGTACTCCAGACCTTCGACCATAATAATAAGGGGGGGAGGGGGCATTCCTACGTAATCCTCTAAAAAACCCATACCCGTTTCCATATGTGTAATTAAACTTGAAGTAGCTTGTGGTAATGCTAGGAGCCTGCACAGGAATTTATTTTCTTGTACTCTATCTTTCAATGTTGTCTGGACTCAAAGTAAATTCCAACACACAATGCGCTATTGACTACAAAACTAATACTAGCTAAAGGTGTCACACGTGGCATGAGGGCGCTACTTGCCAGACTCAAGAGGGTGAGAGGTATTTGAGACTCATTTACCCCTCAAACTCCCAATAACTTCATTTAACAGAGAATCAGCATATCTTTTTTGACAGAGATGGGCCCTGATGTTGAAAGTTACAGACTTACAGCCCATAAAGTTAATAAATAAGATAATCTGTCTGCAACTTTAAAGCAAAAGTGTGCAAAAAGATGAATCTGAAGAGTAATTTACTTTCATAACCCCTTGCTGTATGTAAAGTGTGCCGATCATTTTGTGTAATTACACTAACAATGACCAAGTGCTTAGCAAAAACTTCAAACCTTTTTTTCTAATGAATTGGTGTTTACTGCTGTTAATCTAACTTCAGTGGCACTCATTTGACAACATTAAAAGACAGAGTTAAATCTGAAAGCTGTCAAATATTTGCAGTGCAGGAAACATGCAGCTGTGTAGCTGTTTGCAGCAAGTGCATTACTCCCTGAACTATTTTACTAGAACTGGAACCTGTGACCTGCATTTTATCTCTTCAGTTGAGCTGGTTACCCACAATGCTCTACAGCAGAAACATTCATCCTCTAAAGTATTCTATCGCAATTCAAAGCTTTGATAGGAGCTTGCACACCAATTTATATAGCAAAATAATTTAACAACCTAATCGGACGTACCAGCATATGGCCAGGTATTGCCGAGTCCCCTATCAGCAGGTTGACCCAAACCTTCCCTCCAGAGACCCGGGGGGTACTTCCCGTCCCCCCCCTCTCTCCCCAGAGGCACACATAATAAATCATCCAACACCGATCTTGGATTAGGGGTCGTAGAACCCCGGCCGTATTTTATTAAAATTAAAAATCATAATAAAATTTTTAATAACACATTTCAATACGCAGAAAACGCACACATATTTAATAACTTTATACATTTCATATACCGTGTATTAAACACATTTTATGGCTAACCTTAACAGATGTCTAATACATAGCCATACCTAACCTAAACTGAAATATGTACAATTTTTTTCTGCGTATCCCGGATGAGCCTATGTGCAAGGTCATGACTGGTCCCAACTACTTGCTAGGGCCCCCTTCTTACCGGAGTGACCTTGCGCAGGAGGCCCAGTTGCCCATCACATTCCTTCACTCGGGCACCCCTACCCCCTCCAATACTACCTCCCAGGGACTGATGTTATGCCAACTTGGCGCCCATGCGCCTGTGCGGGGACTGGCCCAAGGGCCTGCTGTAAGCGGAACTTCCTACCCCCGCACCCTTCAGCCTACCGGCCGTAAACGCCCCCTGGAGTGTGATGAGACCGCTGCCCTCTCTCAGGCATCCCCATTAAATAATGGGATGCCTACTAAGAGATGGAAAATTTGACCGACCAATCATGACCTTACCGCCACAGGCCAGTATAGTTGACCAACTATCTGGCCCCCCTCCGCCTGCTGACAAAGGTCATGCCCTGTCCTTGGCCCCTAACGTCCAGGCTAGTACGTACTCAATGAAATACTCATTGCCCAGTTTAGTGAGGTGAACCCCGTCCTGGAGAAAAAACCGCTCTCCCCGGATGCACCCATGTGCCATTGTCTGCAACTTGGGAGACCGAAAAAGCCTATCAATCCTGTTGTTAATTCTCTTCACGGAGTGATTCAGAGTCCATGCTGACTCGCCCCCCTGCCATTGAAACCTCGGGATCATGTGGGACCACACCAGCACTGCCTGTGGGCACCTCTTGGCCAACCATCCCATTTCCGTGATCAGGGCCTCCACCCCGCCTTTCCTACCTAGGTGTACCAGGTCATTACCTCCCAAGTGCACTATTACCACAGCGGGCGACGCCAGAGTCCTGGCTAACCAAGCACCAAAAACATTACAAAACTGGCATAATCGCAATTTCCCTTGTCCATGCAGTGACACCTTGAAACCCGCCTGGCGGGCCCTGTCCGCGAAGTCTCCTGTGAAGTGTTGTTTCAGCCTACCTACATATGAATGACCTACAATCCAGACTTCTTTGTGGCCTGGCCCCCAGGCGGGGACCTGGAGTGGGCGAGGCTCCGATGACCGATGGACGACGGCTAGCTTCCCTACTGCGGCACAGGACGTGGAAACTGCGGGAAATTGAAACAAAACCAAATATTAGCAAATTACACTTAAAGCAGGTGCAAACGCACATATCGCTTATAACAGTCAGAAGACCAACGCCCTATTCTTTGAACTTCATGTCCCTGTAGTCCCCGAGCCGTTGCCTCAGTGGCTGCCCCAATCCTAAAAGAATGGGTACCAAATTTGGATGTATCCAGGCCTGCCACCCCCAGCACCAGTGTCAATATCCTGCCAAACTGAAATTTCGTTAGGGGGGCTCCCATCCTGATGGATGAATAGTGGCCCTCTTGCACATTGTGGCCTGTAGGCCAAATAAGCCTCCACGTTGCCTACTGGACAGCATGTGCTCCCTTGAGCTTCGTGCAGAATAACATGATCCCCCCTCCCGTTCTGGTCAGTCTTGGACTTGGGAATTGATAAGGATACCGACCCTCCCTGCAGGTGGACATGTGCAAATTGCATCCCACCCTGCCAATCGTGCTTGTTACGCACCACCAGTTCCCCCACCCTGAAGGCACCATAGAATGGGAGGGAACAAGCAGACCTGAAGAGCTGGACCTCCCCAGTGGATCTACATACTGTTTTCACTGCCTCCTTGAGGGCTGACAATACCTTCATGCTGTCCGGCTGGGGACCTTGCAGGTGTTGCCACCCTTTCAGTGCCCTCTGTACTACAAAAGAGCCCGTGGGATCCCTATGGCCTTGCATCTTTGCAAAAAGGATATTGCCGCCATGTGATGTCGGGCGCAGGCCACCAAACTCCCCCATCCCTCAATTCCTTCACGAATGAGATTACAGATGTTGGCTCGTGCCATGCCCCGTCCCAGTCATCTCCTAGAAAATTGCAGTAAGTGTTAAAAGCCCCTTTATAGGCCCACCTAGTCCTGGGTGCTAGGCTAGCTGCCACGAGGTCCGATAGGTTGGGGCACCAAGTTGCCACAGATGCTCTGGAAAAGGTGTTGGACTGTCCGCTGCTCCTGGGTGGTAGGACAGGAAAACTTGCATCTTGAAACGTGACAATGCATCAGCAGCGTGATTGAGTACTCCCGGGACATACCTAGCCTTAAATATCACATTTAATCTCATGCATTGGAGCACTATCTCCTTTAACAAGCGATGCATCATCTTACAATTAGCGGACTACTGATTAATGCATTCCACCACTGCCATATTATCAGACCAGAAAACCACTGATTGATTGCGAAACTGGTGAGGCCAAATGGTCAGGGCCACCAAAATGGGAAACAGTTCCAGGAATCCAATGTTACCTGTTATACCGGCGTCAACCCACCAAGTTGGCACCAAAACCCTCACTCCCCGCAGCGTCTGTCATGAGGCCGAGGTCTGGGCTGGACCTAGCGGGGCTGGGCCACACTACAGTGCCACTGAAATCACGCAGGAAGGCCATCCAAATCCGCATGTCCTGCCTAACCTCGCTGGACAACCAAGTGTGGTGATGCCTTTCCTTCAAACCAGACTTTGCTTGTGCAATAGAACGTGAAAAGGGGCGGGCCATTGGAATGATTCGTAACGCAAATAAGCATTCCCACTGCCTTCTGCAGTTGATGTAAAGTGACCTTTTCTTTCCTCAGGCTGTCTTCCAAGGCTAGCGTGAAACCTTTTACCTTACTCAGTGGCAGGCGTGATACATCCTCCACTGAATCCAGCTCTATGCCCAGAAACTCAATTTGTGTGGCCGGCCCCACTGTCTTTCCTGGCGCCAGGGGGACCCCGAACTCGGCATGAGCGCGCAGAATGCTTCTAAAGCCCTGTCACACTCGTGTGACCCTGGTGCCCCTAACCTTGGAAGTCATCCAAATAGTGCAATACCCAGTGGTGCCCAGTAACCTGCCTGAAAACCCACTGTAGAAAAGAGCTGAATTTCTCAAAATATGAGCAAGAGACCGAGCACCCCATTGGCATGCACTTGTCCATGTAGAACTTCCCCTCTAACTGGAACCCCAAAAGATGGAAATCTTGTGGATGAACTGGCAGTAAACGGAAGGCAGATTCTATGTCAGATTTCGCCAGCAACGTGCCTGGGCCAAGTGACTGCAACATGTCAATCGTCTTATCCAATGACGCGTATCTCACAGTGCACAGGGCCCCATCGATAGTATCGTTCAATGATTGACCCCTGGGGGTGGATAAGTTATGGATCAAGTGGAAATCCCCAGGTCTTTTTTGGGCACCACCCCCAGCGGTGAGCAGACAAAATCATCAACCGGTATTGCATCAAAAGGCCCTGCCAGTCTCCCTAAATGCAATTCCTTCAAAACTTTAGCTATTGCCACCGACTTGTTGTCCCTCACTGATTGCTGATTACGGCAGTAAGAGACCCCAGAGTAGCCGGGTGCAGGAATCCTAAAACCATCCCTGAAACCTTCTAACAGAGTCTGGGCTGTGTTTGGGCAACAGTATTTATTTAACCAGGGTATCAAAGCCATTATTTTTATGGGTGAGTGTGCTTTGGTCAGCAACAAGCCCTTATTCCTGTTTTTTACCTCCCTTATCTTTTGATTTCTTGAAACATTTGGATTCTGGGTGGGAAGATAAGCCACAGAAAGAACAGGCATGCCTGAACTTGCATGAACCAGCGGGCCTAGTGCAGGTCCGTTTGTTGAAATCCCAACAAGCCCCTTTCTTGCCACTCCCCCCCGCTATTGGGTGTACCAGACCAAAAGGACTGCCCCCTTGATGTGTCCTGGCCCTGGCTCGGGGTTTTCATGTGCCGCAACCACAAGATGACATCCATCTGATCCCAGGTTAAGCCTGGGTCAGAGGCCTTTGCCCTCCGGAAATCCTTGTCATACTCTTTCCAACCCACCTCTGAGTATTCATCATGTGAACATGTGATCCTATTCTGGTAGCACGCCAATTGCGCGCCCAGCCCGGGGAACCTTTCCACCATTATTGCATGAAAGTTGAAAAATGCCTTTATCCAATTAACCAAAGTTTCATCAATCTTTTTACTGGCGAGGCAATTGCCCCAATCCCTTGGATGAGCCCATTCCCTCATCTTTTTAGCCTCCTCTTTCTCATCCTTATCAGCTAGTAAGGAAAACATGTTCACATATTCCCCCTCCCAGATTTGCTCCTTCACCTCCTGTGAAATGTGCCTCCCTAGACGCTCTCGGGATGAGCGCAGCTCTCCCAAACCTAAACGTGGTAACAGTTGCTCCGTACCTGCAGTCGTGCCGGCTTGCGTCTTAGGGTGCTCAGTCCCTGTAGATGTGCCAGCTTTGGAAGACTCAGGGCCGCTCTTGTCCTTCACTGCGCTGTTCAGTCCAGCCCAGCTCGTAACTCCAACAACTGCCGCCGGTGGGCCCATCTCAACTGATTGTGGCACCCCCTGCTTAGCCCCTTCCACTTGTGCCACCTATTTCCTGGCCCTTTCCACTGCATCCCCCTCGCCTAGCAAGACACCACTGTCTGCAGAAGGAATCACCGTCCCCGCTTTGGCTAACCATGGGAGCACTGCCGCTAAACAGGCCACCAAATCTGGTTGTCCAAGTACACCAACTGCCGGGGGCCCACAGGGGGGTACTACTGCGTGGGTCGGGCCCCCTCTAAACTGGGACCCCCTGGTGCGCCTGGCTGGCTGGGGCCCCCCGCACACCCTGGAGGGATTACTACCAATGGCTCTGGCCCATTCCCTGGAAGCGTTACTACCACAGGAGCTGGCCCAGTCCCCCCCCCCCTCTGGCCGGGATCCCCCTGCCGGGGCTGAAGGCCCTGGGATCCCTGGGCTTGGCAACCCTGGCGGCACAGCCCCCCGCTCCCGCACTTGGGTTTGGACCTCAGGGGTACCGGAGGGAATGCTGCTCTGGGTGCCACCCCTGAATGCCTAGGCCTATCCCCAGCCTCCTCCTGCCCATCTACTTTCCTACGCAACTCTGCTAAGGACTTCCCCATATCATTCATCGTGCGCATCATTGCCTCCATCCATTCCTCCATCCGCGTAGGACCCTAACCCCTCTTTGCCTTGGGTGCCATTCCCAAATTACACACACAAAAGAGGGCCTAGTAAGATATCTAGCTGCTAGCCTACACAAATACCCCTAGCTGCCCCAATAGCCAGACACTGCACTTATCCACTACCAACAAAAACCACAAATTTACGTCTGCAAGCCAACAACACCACTCCCCACACTGGCATGGCCCTACAAAGACCCCCAGCCGTAAATGTAACCTAGGGTCTAAATACCTTGGGCCCTTTGGTCACTGCCCAAACCCTTACCTCCCTTCCAGAACAGGCAACCGTCCAGAAAACCTGATTGACCGCAAGCAGCCCCACAGCCTGAGCCACCCCCACAAGTCCAATCAAGTGGGGCAGGTGAGTATACAGTCTAACCCGCGTGGCTCCCAGCTGTGGTGTAGTGCAGGTCCACAGGGAGGAAAGGGAGAGTGCCCAAATCTGTTGGTGCTGTTTGCTGCTCCTCGCGCTGAAATCCAGCAAAGAAATCCTCAAAAAATAACCTGTATGGGAAGAGAAACAAAAGGTGCAATTATGGTGACCTCCACCGCGTGGAAGGAGGCTTGCAGATCTTCCCCAAAGGCGGAGCGGCAAGGAAAAGACCTTGCCGCAGCCCTGCGCTCCTTTTTAAAGGGGTTTTTCCCAAAATCCGGTTGGAACAGGTCCCGGCAAGATCCGGGACCTGTTCTTCCTACTTTGCCCCGGAAGTGGTTCTTACACTTCCGGGGCATTCACCCGCTCGTCCAATCACTGCCGGCGGGGGCGGGCGCCGTCCGCGTCATCAGCCTTGGCTGGCCCTGCCCCCCCCAGGAGACCCGTCCCGGGGACCGGCACAACGGCCATATGCGCGGCGTGCCCGAGCTCCCGGTGGCGCCTGTGGATTATACCATGAGACTTGCTGGATACACACAGACATCTACATCAAGAGCCTTAAATCCCTAAAATAGCTTAAATGCTGTCTATTTGTGACAGTAAAGAAACAATCAACTTTTCCTGTCTACCATTGTGTATGAGGACAGTCTTTGTAAAAAATAATCCACATGGATTTGCGATTTACTGGCGGACGATAGGCTAAGTGTTATCAACCGATTTTCATTGCTTCACTCCTCCTAACTTCGCTTTTCTTGGTCCCCCATCTTTTCTAAAATGTCCCCCCTTTCTGAGTTCTCAGAATAAATCATTTCCATTTTCAGCAATGACCAATGTTCAGCTTGCTAAGTGGCCTCACATCATGTAAGGACTGGTGTCACGAACCGCGCACTTTCAAAACTTGAGTGAGGCTGCTGTGCAGTTGTGTTGTTTCTCGCTCCTCTGACTTTGATGGGAGATATTGGTCTCCAAGCAGAACTTAATTTGACCCAATGGTTGCCGGTGGTGGCCACAGGCACTCATTTTTGGGGACCGGCACTTATTTTTACTCATCAGACATTTCCCCAGAGCAAGAGAGGGAAAAACACACAAAGGGAAAAGAAGGGGGAAGTTAAAGACAGAAAAACTGTCATAAAGGGAGAAAGGAGGAATTTGCATGCGTGAGATAAAGCAGTGGCAGCTGGCATCTACGGGGAAGGAGGAAGGGCACGCGCAAAAATTAAATAAAAAATGAAAAGACTTACCAAACACGATGTCCTCCGCTCCGGAGCTCTTTTTTCGCCGACAGGAACAAGATAATGCAACTCCCTTCACCAATAATAGCGCTGCTCTCACCAGCATGAAAGTAGTGCTAGGATTGGTGGGAGCTGCCTCACTCGGTGGTCAACAGCGCTCTGGAGGCTTTGGCTTTCACTCACCCAGCTGTCTTAAAACAGCTGGGTTAGAGATGTTTAAAGTGCACGTGTGATTGACTGTCTCAAGACGGCCTGCCAAAAAGACATGCACACTTTAAACAGTGCATTAGACAGCCATACCTCCTCCCTGCTGCTGTCACTCAGTAGCGGCCAAACCCCCATCCTGATGCTCGACTTGGGACTTTAGGATGAAAAATAAAATGGTAATAACCATTTTATTTTTCATCTCTGGGGCTTTGGGGGGATTATAGTGGGGCGACGCTCCTCCGCTCAAACGGAGGAGCCGCCCCTGGATAAAGGGGAAGGTGCTATCTGGTATTAGATTAAAGAGGCCTGAGGTGGATTGAAGAGTACACAGCCTTGGTATTCGGGGCGCTGACATTTATTAGCACAGTCCGTGGGTTTCTGAGCACAGCTTTGAGCACCAGCACTCATTCTCTTACAAAATAAGCACTGTCTCCAAGAAGTATGTCTGATAGAGCTGTGGGGTGAGGAAGCAAATGGAACAAAAGAACATAGAAAGAGGAAGAGGAGGGAGGAAGCGACCATGGGATGGATGGATGGATAAAGAAGGATAGATGGAGAGAAAGAAGGGTGGATGGATGGAGAGAAGAAGGAAGGAGAAATGAAAAGAAGAAGAGAAGGATGGAAAGCAGGAATGAATAAGGAAAGAAGAAATGGAAAAGAAGAAAGAGAAATGGAGAGCAGGAAGGAAAAAAGAGGGAAAGTTAGACAGAATAATGGAGAAGAAAGAAAGATGGAAAATCAAAGAAAGTGGGAGAGAAAGATGGAAAGAAGGGAGGAAGAAGGATGAAGAGAAACAAAGGGTGAAAAAAACAAAGGAAGAAATAAAGTAAGTAAGTAATATTTTTCTAAAGCACGTGAATGCCAAGGCGTCTTAGCGCTAATGATGCTATAGAGGGAGACATACTCAAACACAGAAAACAAAGAGCCAGGTCTTCAAGGATTTTCTAAAATCCAGCCAGCTTGTTTGAGACCTCAATGAGAAATGCATGGAATTCCACAGCTTACAGGCCAAATGGAAGAATGAAGTACAGCATGAAAATAAGGTGGAAACAAAGAAACCTAGATGAAAGACAGGAGATACGAAAGGCAGAATTCCCTTCAGGGGAGCAGACCTACTCCTGTCCTCCCACCCCCGAACAAATGCCAGGCTTGGCTCGCCTCTTGTGCTCATTCAGTGCCATTCGCGATATGGTTTGCATGGAGCGGGAGGCATTTTATTTCCCTGGCTACTCTCTTGAATGTTTGACATCTTCAGCAAGCCCTACTTTTTAACCAACAGCACTTTGTGTACTGTGATTTGAAGTCCAAACGGTTAAAATAAACATACATATTCAAGGATGCAAAGTAGTGTGGCTGAATGCATCACACAGTGATTAACTTGTGGTGATGGTTGCAGGTGGTGAGCACAAGCACTCATTTTTAGGGACCAGGCCTTAGTTTTTAGCATCAGACTTTACATCAGAATAAGAAACAGAAAGGCAAAAAATGGAGACAGGATGAGGAAGGGAAAGATAGGATAACAGTGACAAAGGGAGAAAGTAAGGATTAAAAAGAACCTGCAAGAGTGAAATAATGTGGCAGGAAGGGTAGGTGTTGGCATAAAGAGTCATGAGATGTAATCAAGACTAGGTAGCCTAGGTATACGGCAATCAATTTGGTGTACCCCAGAATTATGCACTTATTTATTTTTATTTTACACGTTCAGTCCAAGATATTACACTGGTCTTCTTAGCAGCCATCCCAGCATATAAACAGTGATGGGCTTGCATTTGCGCTGATTGCTTCTTGAGCTTCAAAGTTCAGTCCTTAGCAAGAAATAGGTGATAAGGTATATTTACAGCGCCTACTGTCTTGGAGCTGCCACCTTTCTAACTAGAGACGGGCCAGCCAATAAAATAACAGAGAGCTGAGCCTTAAAACTTTTTGCTATGTAAATTATGCAACAAACATCTGAAGCTGAGCACGGAAAAGACGGAAGTACTGATTTTCGACAGTGACAGAAACCCCTGGAATGACTCCTGGTGGCTTTCAGACCTGGAACCTGCACCCATTCCCGCTAACCACGGCCGAAACCTTAGAATTGATCCAGCGCGACTAATATAAATTCTTCTCTTTTGGACATAACCTCCAGGTAAAAGATCACACACAACAACTATACCTTATGACGGTGGGGCCCATAACACTGCATAACCATACACTCTCTCAATTTGTTCCCTGGGTCACATACACTGCTACCAAAGAGAAGAATGAGGTTGCTGGAGGAACGGGATACCTTATTAAAATTGACAAGATATTTTCTTAAACATCATACATAATCAGTTTTAATCCTGTTGGTTCTAAGATATCAAGGTATTCCGCTCTTTGGTCGATGGACCAACTAGTAGAATAAGTTGATGGTGATTAAGACCAGCTCAATCACATTCAAAAACCTATTAAAACATTACACTTATTATTGAGCTAAAGAACCACAGACTCGTAGTTTTAATTATAATAAAGTTTATCTATTTTCTTAAATGCATGAATAAGATTCAATTTTATTAATCGTTTTAATACATTTCAATATCATTATTAGAAATAAGCTTTTAGAAAGAATTTTATGCATACCCCTTTTAGGTGAAGAATAAAAGTTCACCAAAGCAGATAAATTGTAGATCACAGCATGGAGTTCCCAAAACTGACTGTCTGTCCCATTAAACAGGCCTCCTCGACGGACCTCCTTTACAGGTTTCCTGCATCGGTCTCGTTCCTTCCCAGTCAAGTTTAAAGTTCAAAAATGAATATTTCTATCAAGAAAATGGCCTATAGAGAATAGCAGCAGTCTCTTCAGCATCAACGTTCAGTGCTCTAAAATTATGTATGAATAGCGCTCCTCCTACTTAAGAGTAGGTCCTCTTATACCCTACTACTAGCTTACTAAACATAAAGTTGCAATCTTTGGGGGCGAGAATCACGCTAATTGGTCCATTGGAGGGGTGGCAAGAATCACCTCATTGCCCTCCTTGTTCAAACCGGTTCTGAATTTGTTTATGATTTCATCCTTTCACACGACCATTGGGTAATAGCAGTCCGATTGACAGTTCATTTATTGTTTCTCTTTTTCGCTACTCATTTTAAACAGTCCATTGTTAATTCACTGATGCTCATCCCCTGTTCTCACGGATTCATGCTGAGTCTTTCTTGGCATTCACCTCGTGTCAGGTCAGCCTGGCCTTGACACTTCTCACTCTGGGCTCGACTTGTACCCAAGTGATATGTTTCTGCGGCTTTCTTCCGCTTAGAAGCCATCTTTGCGTCTGCGCATTGAGCCCATCTGCCTCGGCAGCAATTTTTACAGCACGGCCTAACAGGCCCGAACGAACTATCATGAAAACAAACACAATCATAATTAAAATAAAGAAAATAAGCATTTCTGTTTCCCACCCGTCATTCTAAGTACCCCAATTAGGTGTTACCTAGCAAAAGCGACATTTAAAGCCATGTTTACTTACCATCCGCATTCTTTTGCCACAATACAATTTACTACATAGCACAAATCATGCATTTTTACTCTAATTAGTACGCAAATCACTATATTAGTATTATTTCACTTTTACAATTGTAAATAGGTTAACTTTGCACATAAATTGCGGTTACCACTTATGTAAATGTTTACCAAAAGATGTAAAATGTTGATTAGTTGATCAAACAATTAGTAACATTAATTTATTAGCATGAATATTAGGGGGTTCCAAAAAAATGTCATTTACCTCGCTCCATCAACTCCCCCCTTTGGTGATTTTTAATATCACCACAAAAATCCATGTTACACAATTTTTCAGATAGAATGTTTCTTGTCCACTTGCTTTTGTTAGTTCACACATCAGTGTCCCTTTCATCTTGTCTTTTTGTTCTTTCATACATGTTTTCTTTTAGTTCTTCAAGTTCTATTTCACCCAATTCTCGTTCTCTTTCTTTCTTTATCTTATTTTCTCTTTTTATTTTATTTTGTCTGTTTCTCCTTTTAATACATATAATAACTAATAACACCACTAATATTACTACTGTTGCTGA
Organism: Calotriton arnoldi; assembly: GCA_963921515.1. Taxonomy (NCBI): domain Eukaryota; kingdom Metazoa; phylum Chordata; class Amphibia; order Caudata; family Salamandridae; genus Calotriton; species Calotriton arnoldi. The sequence continues at coordinate 110,717 of CAWUFW010015324.1, forward strand.
TATTAAAACTTTCCCTACAATAGAACTACCTATTTCAGTGAACCATTTTGGTATTGAGGAAAAACTCTTACCAAGTTTCTCCCAGGCATTTTCAACCTCCAGTGGAGCAAGTTCTTTGTGCAAATCAGTAATATTCTTTATATACTTCTGTATATTTTCGCTTTTATCTGGAATGTAAGTGCAACAATGTTGGACTTTCAGCATTCCACAGACTCCACCCTCTTTTGCCAAAAGAATGTCAAGGGCAAGTCGATTTTGCATCACCATAGCTCTCATGGCAACCATTTCGGTATTTACCATCAAGAACCCTCCAGCAGTATTCGTTGATAAACGATCTACTACTGTGGATAATTTCCGAATTTTAAATGCATTCAAAGATATACCCACTGCTGGGATCATTGCTCCAAAAATGTCACCAACTATTTCTGAAAAACTTTCCCTCTTTTTACGTGTGAATGTTTCACCCATTTCGTGTGTTCCTTTCTCTCCTCTCTCCACATGAAAAATCTTTGGAAAGACCAGGCCTAAATAGCACGTCCCATACCAATGGTCCGGCAACCTGTAATAAGCTCTGTTTCCACAAATATAATAGATCCCTGGTAATATTGGATCTTTTCCTCCTTTGAATCCCCATCCTCCTAAAATTTTGTAATTATCTCGGCAGTCACTGGAACCCATGAAATAGTTATCATACCTAGTTTTATTTCTACTAATGCACAACTTTCCCTGTTGGGGCCAATCTAAAGTCATTGCTGCATTTGTCTTTCTCTTATCATTACTTTTTCCTTCAAACGCCCAAAGGGGTGTTTTTGTCTCCTCTTCTATTACTTTTCTTTGAAACTTAACTCTTCTGTTTTCTACCATCTCTAAAAATACTTTTTCTTCTTTCTTTAATTCACAGGTGAGATTGTGCTTAACTATATACTCTAATGTTAAATCTTTATTTTCTAGGAAAAATTCACCAAACATCCTTGCTTCTTTCACTTTGTTCAATTCAGGTATTATAGGAACTTTTGCAAAAATCTTATTTATGTCAGTATAATAATATTCTAATCTACCTGTTTTATAAAACAAACTAGCTAAAACACTACATGTTATCCCATACGTCAAAGGAAGGTGATGATAGGCCACGCCTTCTGTGACAGACGCTGGTAATTGCATACAAACATAACAATCCCTCACATCCATTGTTTCTACAAATTCATATAACAATTTTGTGAAAACGTTCTTTGAAAAATCAGTTATGGATCTATCCTTATGTAACTCGGCACTATCTATTAATGTTGCTGTGTTCTGTATGTTAGCTTCTTTATTCTTTTTCGTGTTGTTCCCTAATATGGACGTTTCTTCTACAGCTAGTCTAATTGGAATGGTGATTGCTAAGATAAGCCAGACAAACATTAATAAACCTGTACAAAAGCAACACATTCTACACCATCTACGTAAAAACTCACATCTAAATTTCCTATTCTCTGTGTCTACCATTTTGTTCTATTACTTAACTATTTATATATATATGTACAGAAAATGTGTCACCACACCTCAGAATGACGTTTCAGCCACTCTACCCTTTCACTTTGTCTCGTTTGGTACTTTCTTTAGTTCTTCTCAGAACTCTTCCTTGTCTTGTTCAGGTTTGGGTGTCCAGTCCGATTTTTCTCTTTAATCTCTTCAACCTTGTTGCACTTCACTTTCACCCACTGGTTTGCAGCTTTCTTCTGGGTTCTCGTGAGTGTTATCTTCTTCTTTGATGTCAGTCAATGCGATGTATAGCCACTCAGGTGACTTATATTTCAAATTAGGTTTCTTCGCTCTCTTCATTTTCTGCAATTGTTTTCCACCTTGTTTTCCTTGTTCCTTTTGACTTGTTATCTCATTTACCTGTTCTGCATTATCTCTATTTAAGTTTATAATTTTGTATCTCAATCTTTTGACTTCGTGGGGCCAATTATCTCCTTTTCTCTGCCTTTTTGGTTCACTTTCCTTTTCCTCTCGTTCAGCTCGCCAAGTCCTCTTTCTTGGTCCCAGTCTCTATTTTCTCTCTTCTTCACTTTCTTCTGATTCTGTTTCGGACCTTATTTCACTTCCTCTTATTTTGAACTTTATGATTTCACCTTCTTTCTCTAAATCTGAACCTTCCTGTGTCTTTTCTGTTTGGACACTTGTTTCTATCCTAGAGTTTCTTCCAGATTCTCGTTGATCTCTCTGTCTGTTTCTAAATTTCCCTGTTTTTATTTGTTGGTCTGTCCCTATTGCTCCTCGGGGTTTTTACGATTCTTCTTCTATCTCTCTATCTGAATCTATCCCTCCCTCGTCTAATTCGACAATCTTTGAAGGAAATCTACCATAGCTTGCGCTTGGTTGAGCATTGTCACTGTCTCTTGGTTCAGTTTCTTCGTTTATGATGTCAGTTTTCCATTTATTCTTTAGCTTTTCACCACCATCTGATTGGTCTGTTTCAGATGCTGAACTAGTATCTGATATTTCCAGATGTCGACTTACAGGTCGATCTTCAAGTTCTGGACCCTTCGTTATTTCAAGTTCTTCTTCTGTTGCCAAGTTTGTACCTGGGTCTTCCAGATGTCGACTTACAGGTCGATCTTCAAGTTCTGGAACCCTGTTCGTTTCGACTTCTGCATCGGATGCTGAACTGGTATCAGATATCTCCAGATGTCGACTTGCTGGTCGAGCTTCAGGATCTGGAACTCTGATAGTATGACTGGCATGCACCCAGTTTTTCACTCCTGCACATTTGACAGCAGTTGTTGTCACCAGGATCACTTGTCGTGGTTTATCCCAGCGAGGAACCAAACAGTTTCTTCTTCTGTGGACTTATGTGGACCCAGTCTCCTGGACTCAAATCATGAGCTGGTTTTCTTTCGAGTGTGGTTGCATCCGGTCCAACCTGATGAAACACAGAATGTACCACATCAGCCAATCCTTTGCAATAATCCAACACGAGATCATCAGTTATAGTCAGCAGTTTGTTGACAGGTACATGTGCTTGTCTCATTGCTCGTCCCATGATTATTTCGTGGGGACTCAGACCTGTTTTTCTGTCAGGTATGCTTCTGATAGTCATTAGCACCAATGGTAGGGCATCAGGCCATTTGAGTCCTGGGGCTTGACACATTTTCCCTAACCTATTCTTTATTGTTCCATTCACTTGTTCTACTACTCCAGAAGCCTCTGGTCTGTATGCACAGTGCAATTTCTGTTGAATGTCAAGAGCTTCACATATCAGTTGAATTAACTCATTTTGAAAATGTGTTCCTCTATCTGTTTCAATCGTTACTGGAAAACAATACCTTGGAATGAATTCTCTCAGTAGGAGTTTTGCTACAGTAACTCCATCATTCCTTCTTGTCGGATAGGCTTCCACCCATCGAGAAAACAAAGAAACGACCACAAGAACGTACCTCAGTCTATTGCTTGGGGGCATTTCGATAAAATCAAGTTGCATTCTGATAAAAGGACCTCCCTCTCGCGCTATTGTTCCTAGACTCACTACTGTTTTTCTTCCTGGATTTATTTGTTGGCAAGTAAGACATCTTTGACAAAGACTTTCAGCTATGGCTCTAAATTTTGGGTTATACCAAGTTTGTCTGAAAAGTCGGATCATGGCATCCCTTCCAATATGAGCTTGTCCATGGTACATCCGTGCCATGTTAGAAATCATGCTATCAGGCATAACTGGTCTTTCATCTCTATAAACCCAAACATCATTTTCCTCCCTCTTTCTGCAACCTGCTTTTATCCAACCATCTTTTTCCTCATCATTTGCTTCTTCCTGTAATTGTCTTACCTCATCCCATGTTTCAACAATGTTAGTACACAGCAAGGGACATGGAACATGCTCTCTTTCTCTTCTTCGATTCAACGAGACCACATTTTTAGCACAATATTGGGCTATCTCGTCGGCATATCTGTTACCCACAGTAATGTAATCCGCCTCATTTTTGTGTGCGATACAAAAGGGGATGATGGACGGAACGTTTGAGCCAATCAAACACTCACCCCCAGTCAACTGATCTGGGTTTAATCCATCATTCTTTAGCTCACTCCACCACCCCAGTTCAGACATGGCCATATGCAAATCAGTCTGACCCTGTGCCTCATGGGAACAGTCAGCCCGAACTGCCAAGCCATGTCTTCCCTGGACCGAAACAAGCATCCTAGGACCGGTTTCTGGCATTCCAGCCGTCATCAGCCAGGCTTGCTTGAATCCAGTGGCAAAGTGAGCAAGGGACCCACGTCTGGGCATACCCCCGCCAACTTAGAGGCGAACAAAGCGATACAAAGGGGATGATGGACGGAGCGTTTGAGCCAATCAAACACTCACCCCAGTCAACTGATCTGGGTTTAATCCATCATCATTCTTTAGCTCACTCCACCACCCCAGTTCAGACATGGCCATATGCAAATCAGTCTGACCCTGTGCCTCATGGGAACAGTCCAGCCCGAACTGCCAAGCCATGTCTTCCCTGGACCGGAAACAAGCATCCTAGGACCGGTTTCTGGCATTCCAGCCGTCATCAGCCAGGCTTGCTTGAATCCAGTGGCAAAGTGAGCAAGGGACCCACGTCTGGGCATACCCCCGCCAACTTAGGGCGAACAAGCGATACAAAAGGGGATGATGGACGGAACGTTTGAGCCAATCAAACACTCACCCCCAGTCAACTGATCTGGGTTTAATCCATCATCATTCTTTAGCTCACTCCACCACCCCAGTTCAGACAAAGTTTGTATCGCTTTGTTCGCCCTAAGTTGGCGGGGGTATGCCCAGACGTGGGTCCCTTGCTCACTTTGCCACTGGATTCAAGCAAGCCTGGCTGATGACGGCTGGAATGCCAGAAACCGGTCCTAGGATGCTTGTTTCCGGTCCAGGGAAGACATGGCTTGGCAGTTCGGGCTGGACTGTTCCCATGAGGCACAGGGTCAGACTGATTTGCATATGGCCATGTCTGAACTGGGGTGGTGGAGTGAGCTAAAGAATGATGATGGATTAAACCCAGATCAGTTGACTGGGGTGAGTGTTTGATTGGCTCAAGCGTTCCGTCCATCATCCCCTTTTGTATCGCTTTGTTCGCCCTAAGTTGGCGGGGGTATGCCCAGACGTGGGTCCCTTGCTCACTTTGCCACTGGATTCAAGCAAGCCTGGCTGATGACGGCTGGAATGCCAGAAACCGGTCCTAGGATGCTTGTTTCCGGTCCAGGGAAGACATGGCTTGGCAGTTCGGGCTGGACTGTTCCCATGAGGCACAGGGTCAGACTGATTTGCATATGGCCATGTCTGAACTGGGGTGGTGGAGTGAGCTAAAGAATGATGATGGATTAAACCCAGATCAGTTGACTGGGGGTGAGTGTTTGATTGGCTCAAGCGTTCCGTCCATCATCCCCTTTGTATCGCTTTGTTCGCCCTAAGTTGGCGGGGGTATGCCCAGACGTGGGTCCCTTGCTCACTTTGCCACTGGATTCAAGCAAGCCTGGCTGATGACGGCTGGAATGCCAGAAACCGGTCCTAGGAGGCTTGTTTCCGGTCCAGGGAAGACATGGCTTGGCAGTTCGGGCTGGACTGTTCCCATGAGGCACAGGGTCAGACTGATTTGCATATGGCCATGTCTGAACTGGGGGTGGTGGAGTGAGCTAAAGAATGATGATGGATTAAACCCAGATCAGTTGACTGGGGGTGAGTGTTTGATTGGCTCAAGCGTTCCGTCCATCATCCCCTTTTGTATCATTTTTGTGTGCAGCACACTTCACCACTGCAATCTGTTTAGGCAGCTGTATCGCCTCAAGCAGTTTCTTCACAAACTCACCATTTCTAATTGGAGTTCCTGCAGACGTCAAGAAACCTCTCTGGGACCAGATCTGTCCAAAATCGTGGACCACTTCGAAGCCATACTGGCTATCTATGATCACCGTAATTCGGACATTCTTTCCCAATTTGCACGCTTGAATCAGAGCAATCAGTTCAGCCACTTGGGCGGAACGTATCCCTCTCAAACAAGATGCTTCCATTATTGCAGCTACTGTACACACAGCATATGCCGCACTCAAAACTCCTTCACTCGTCCTCAGGCATGAACCATCCACAAACATCACATAATCTGATTCTTTTAAGGGCTCGTCCTTAATGTCCGGCCTTGGTTTCGTACAAAATTCAAGCACATCCAAGCAATTATGATCAAATTCCTCTTTGTCTTCTACACTCCCTTCATCTGGCAATGATGTCGAAGGATTCACACTTGTGCATCTGTCAATGGTTACATTGTCTGCACTCAAAATCACTTTTTCATACCTAGTCAGCCGACTATGTGTCATGTATTGAGTTTTGGTTCTTGTCAAGAGAATTTCAACTGAATGTGGAACATATACTCTCAATGGATATCCCATCACAATGCCTTCACTTTGTTCCAGACTCATACAAGTAGCAGCTACTGCTTTCAAACAGCCAGGCAACGCCTTTGCCACTGGGTCTAAAACAGCCGAAAAATATGCAATAAGTCTTTTCATTTTTCCATGTCTTTGCACTAAAACTGAAAGTGCACACCCATCTCTCTCACTACAATACAGTTCAAATTCTTTTTCATAATCAGGCATTCCCAGTGCCGGAGCTTCACACAGTCTTGTTTTTAGTTCTTTGAAGGCTTTCATTTCTTCGTCATTCAATTCAAACAGATCTTTAACATCCTTTTTCGTCAATCACTGTAAAGGTTTTGCAATTAGTGAAAATCCACTTATCCACTGTCGACAATACCCAACCATTCCAAGGACCATTCTCACCTCTCTTTGTGTCATTGGAGCTCTCATTCCTCGGATAATCTTTATTCTCTCTGTCGTTACCTTCCGCACTCCCTTTTCAATCTTGTGACCTAGGTATTGAACCTCTTGTTGACAAAACTGTAATTTAGACGGGGGCACTTTATGTCCTCCTTCAGCTAAATGGTTCAGTAAAGCGATTGTGTCCGTAACACATGCTTCTTTAGTCTTTGATGCCACCAATAGGTCATCAATGTACTGAACCATCACAGATTTTTCAGGCATTTTTAAATCTTCCAACGATTTCTTTAGGATCTGATTAAAGATTGAGGGGCTTTCTGTATACCCTTGAGGAATTCGGCACCATGCCAAAATACGCTCTCCGAACCGGAACGCAAATAATGGCTGGCTATCTGGATGTAACGGAATAGAGAAAAATGCATGGCACAAATCAATGACTGTGTACCATTCTGCATCACGTGGAATCTGATACAGTATTACAGCAGGGTTTGGTACAATTGGACAACAAGGAATAACGATTTTATTGACTTTTCGTAAATCTTGCACTATCCTATATGTCCCATTTGGCTTTTTCAGTCCCATTATAGGTGAATTACATGGACTGCTCATTATTTCTTTCAAAATTCCCTGTTCAATCATTTTATTGATTACAGGAGTTATTCCTTCGATAATTTCTGGTGTCAATTTATATTGTGGAGTATTTGGGTAATTTGTTCCTTCTCTTACAGTAGTTTTTACAGGGTCTACTCTCATTAACCCAATGTCTTCGCCTGTAAAATCCCATACCTCAGGTCTGACTGTCTCTTTTAACTCATTTGGGATTTTCTCTACATCAAACACAGGAAACATGTCATTCACTCCTGGCTCTAGTTCTGCCATTGTCATTTTATACAGTACATCTTCATCTGGTGTCTGGAATGCAATCCCATCCGGGGTACAATAAATGGTACAATTCATTTTGCAAAGTAGATCGCTTCCTAATAAGTTTACAGGACTGCAATCACACACCACAAATCGGTGCATTTCTCTGAATGGTCCAACTTTCACCTCTACTAATTTGGTAAGAGGCGCCTTAATCTGCTGGTTTGAAACACCTACAACTTGGATATGTTCACCTGAGAGAGGAAGGTTTGGTATTTCCACTGATCTAACAGTAGAACGGGTAGCTCCAGTGTCCACAAGGAATGTAACATTTGCACCATTCACTTCTCCATCCACAAATGGACCTGTCTGATCTACCTCTAGAGTTGCGCCAAGTACGCACTCTTGCTCCTCTCTTAGGCACCGTCATAAACTTTCATCCGATTCATTCCCATCCTGTCGTAACCAATACTGCGATATCGCAGCTGCGCAAGGCAATTGTGTTACCTGCTCTCCTCCGTAGAATCCTGTCTCTGCACTGTATCTTTGAGGGTTTACACTCTTGGGAAGAGGTGGTTGTGGCACCTGACTCTGTTGAGTAATTACCTGCAGTTGCTGCAGCTGTTGGTAACTCACCTCACTCTGCACCTGTGGATTTAATGATTGATTTTCCGTATTAGCTTTTGGAGGAAATTTACACTCGTTTCTCCAATGCCCTAATTTTCCACTAATTGTGGCATGGCCACTTCTTCTTTGCCTCTTCTATACTCATCTGACCTTTGCCTTTACCTATATTCGGTTTGGATTTACTCTGTCCTGTCTCATTAATTTGATTATTCAACTGAGCTTCTTGTTTTTCTGCAACTTTTACTTGTGCCCACATTGCTTTTTCTTTTAATTTCCACTCTCTACACTCAATGTCATCGCTACAATATTTAGCATACCTCAACACTTCGTCCACTGTGCTGTTTTGCCAACATAACATGTGCTGTTAATCATTTAGCTTATTTCTGGTTTCAATCCATAAACAAATCTGTATACAAAATGACTCATGTCCTTTTCACTCAGAGTCTCATAACCGCTATACTGTTTGAAAACCAAAAGTAGCCTTTCATAATAGGCGTGTACAGACTCCTTACTTTCTTGCGTAGTTCTGTCAATCTTTACCCAATCAGTTTCTTTGGGTGGAATTTTGTTTTTCAAAAATGTAATAACCTGTTCGTATTTCCTCATTACTTCTGGTCCTGGCGCTCCTGTTTTTGCATCTCTTGGGTATTCTACTGTCGGCCAATCAATGGTAATCTTACATTCTGTCCATAAATCGGCTGGTACTACAATGTCAAACTATCCATCCAAGTCTACCCACAACACCTTCGAAACTTTGACAAACCTTTCCACTTGTCTGTACCATTCTACAGGCTTTTCTCTCAATTTTGGAAAGTCATTTGTAAATTACAGTATATCTTGTCTGGACCATGGAACATGTACATAACTACCTCCTGGAGTTTCTCTCATCGGATACTCCCGTACGACTGATTCCTTGCCTGTCACTGCAAAAGCCAAAGACGCTTTGTCGGTTGTTCTCTCATTTCTTTTGCTCCACCTGCTCCTACATCTGTCCACATCACCCCATTTTCTCAACAAAACGATCAGTTCTTTTATCTGGGTTAATCGTCCCGATGTGTTCAGATTTTCTATATCTTTCTCACAAAAATCTACCCTATACGGTTTCTGCAAACTCCTGACTTTTACAAATTCTACTCCTAGTTCATTCGCTGTCTCTTCCAATTTTTCATGTAAATTTCTAGCTCTCCAAGTAATGCTCTTACACAGGAACATTATCTCGTCGTCCTGATAGGTTTTCAATTTTTCTGTCCCAATAGTCCCCAAAATCAACTCTTCCATATCTATCTTTAGCCTGATTACATCCAATAGTTGCGGTTCTGTCTCTTTCTTTTGCAATTTTCTCATCCATTCATTTAATTCTTCTGGAGTTGGACCTACAGGTGTACTATTTATTTCTATCCAATTTTTATTCCTCTCTGGCGTTTCAGATGCAGACTCAGTTCCCATAGGAATCCTTTTTATCTCACTCTCATTTACTGTCAGGTTAGTAGGCGGACTCGGTCTATACGAGCTGACCAAATCTCGACACAGGTCTAGGTCTTGGCTCAAGTTTCATCATTTTCTCTCTCAAATTTCGAAGTACAGCTATGCTAAATGAACCATTCTTCGGAAAAGCCAATACTCCATCATTCCGAGTACATTTTGTCCAATTTTCTAACCAAATGCAAGTATGATAACCATATTTCAGCATCATATAAGAAGCTGGCGTTTTCGGCGGAGGAATTACCTGTCCCTCTCTAGTCACTACCTTTTTGTCCTTCTTAAAGAAGTTCTTAATTTTCGCCATCCATGACGGTTTCTCTCTACAATACTCATAATAAGCCATATTTCATGATTCTTTCCCTTCGGCAAACTCACAACTCTGCTCTGTTCTCTATGTGCTATTCGGACCTATCCCAGCGCATCTCACACTAACGCACCAATCCGAAGCCTCTACGTCACTGCTCTTCAGACCTATCCCAGCGCGTCTCACACTAACGCACCAATCAGGGCGTTTTCCGTGTTTCCAAAGCACTGGCCAATCCCAGCGCGGTCTTTTGTCAACGTCAGTTCTACTCCTGACCCCTCCTTTACAAAATTTATCGGCAGTTTGTTCTTGACTATATTTTATTAGTTACGACATAAAACACATTTCCATTGTCTGTTTTCGCTAAACAAAAGAGATAGTTTACTCTATCTTACAAGAATACTGTTTCGATTCGATAAGTGTAGCACTTCCCTCTACCTTACCCTTCTTTCAAGCAAGGGGTAAACCCGTTTCTCTGGGGATAAAACACATGTGGAGACTATACTGCTCCTGAGAATTAAGGCCAGAGTTTCACAAGAAAACCGGTTGCCATTTCACTCACGCACGTTTTATGCAGAAAATGTCCCTATCATAACACAACCTGTGTTATCACCAATTTGAAAAATCAGACAATGCATTATTCCATGTGACTTCTCTTGCCACACGTGTCCACTTCCTACTTCCCGGAAGCTTCAAAATTTCCGACTTACATATAACATAATACAATTCGACATGAAGTGTTAAACATGAAATAATCAATAATCACCAAACTAATCTATAGTAACCATAACTCTGCTACCAAGAAATCTGATCCAGCGCAACTAATATAAATTCTTCTCTTTTGGACATAACCTCCAGGTAAAAGATCACACACAACAACTATACCTTATGACGGTGGGGCCCATAACACCGCATAACCATACACTCTCTCAATTTGTTCCCTGGGTCACATCCACTACTACCAAAGAGAAGAATGAGGTTGCTGGAGGCACGGGATACCTTATTAAAATTGACAAGATATTTTCTTAAACATCATACATAATCAGTTTTAATCCTGTCGGTTCTAAGACATCAAGGTATTCCGCTCTTTGGTCGATGGACCAACTAGTAGAATAAGTTGATGGTGATTAAGACCAGCTCAATCACATTCAAAAACCTATTAAAACATTACACTTATTATTGAGCTAAAGAACCACAGACTCGTAGTTTTAATTATAATAAAGTTTATCTATTTTCTTACATGCATGAATAAGATTCAATTTTATTAATCGTTTTAATACATTTCAATATCATTATTAGAAATAAGCTTTTAGAAAGAATTTTATGCATACCCCTTTTAGATGAAGAATAAAAGTTCACCAAAGCAGATAAATTGTAGATCACAGCATGGAATTCCCAAAACTGACTGTCTGTCCCACTAAACAGGACTCCTCGACGGACCTCCTATACAGGTTTCCCGCATCGGTCTTGTTCCTTCCCAGTCAAGTTTAAAGTTCAAAAATGAATATTTCTATCAAGAAAATGGCCTATAGAGAATAGCAGCAGTCTCTTCAGCATCAACGTTCAGTGCTCAAAAATTATGTATGAATAGCGCTCCTCCTACTTAAGAGTAGGTCCTCTTATACCCTACTACTAGCTTACTAAACATAAAGTTGCAATCTTTGGGGACGAGAATCACGCTAATTGGTCCATTGGAGGGGTGGCAAGAATCACCTCATTGCCCTCCTTGTTCAAACCGGTTCCGAATTTGTTTATGATTTCATCCTTTCACACGACCTTTGGGTAATAGCAGTCCGATTGACAGTTCATTTATTGTTTCTCTTTTTCGCTACTCATTTTAAACAGTCCATTGTTAATTCACTGATGCTCATCCCCTGTTCTCACGGATTCATGCTGAGTCTTTCTTGGCATTCACCTTGTGTCAGGTCAGCCTGGCCTTGACACTTCTCACTCTGGGCTCGACTCGTACCCACGTGATATGTTTCTGCGGCTTTCTTCCGCTTAGAAGCCATCTTTGCGTCTGCGCATTGAGCCCATCTGCCTCGGCAGCCATTTTTACAGCACGGCCTAACAGGCCCGAACGAACTATCATGAAAACAAACACAATCATAATTAAAATAAAGAAAATAAGCCTTTGTTTCCCACCCGTCATTCTAAGTACCCCAATTAGGTGTTACCTAGCAAAAGCGACATTTAAAGCCATGTTTACTTACCATCCGCATTCTTTTGCCACAATACAATTTACTACATAGCACAAATCATGCAATTTTACTCTAATTAGTACGCAAATCACAATATTAGTATTATTTCACTTTTACAATTGTAAATAGGTTAACTTTGCACATGAATTGCGGTTACCACCTATGTAAATGTTTACCAAAAGATGTAAAATGTTGATTAGTTGATCAAACAATTAGTAACATTAATTTATTAGCATGAATATTAGGGGGTTCCAAAATGTTTTCATTTACCTCGCTCCATCAGAATTATCATTGATAACAAGCTCAACATGAAATCACAGATCAACGCCATCTCCTCCACCTGCTTCCTCACTCTGTGCATGCAACAGAAGATCTTCAAGTGGCTACCCCTGCACACAAGAAGCACCGTGACACAGGCCCTCCTCCCCAACTGTGATTAGCAGCGCTATATAAATCCTGATTGATTGATTGAACAAACATCATGTAAGAATATAATAAAGTCTCCTCAAATTTCAAAAAAGTGTATTTCTTTGACACTCTGAAAAGTTTAAACTTAGTATATCTGATTATTTTAGAAGTATTTAGTAAAAGTGAGAATTTTTTAACACTAACTGAGAAACATTCCAGCCCCCTCCTTGATGCCAGTGCTGTTAGGGAATTAAAAGAGAGTCAGTGGTCATGCATTCCTATATGTGCCCTACATTCTCCTTATAAATGGCTATTAAAAACAAACACAAGACAAGTTTTTCTACAGCGCACATCTTGAACTCACATATTTGAAGGTGATCTTATGCGTGATAATGAACAAATAGAAAGCTAGGTGAATTAATTTAAAGTATTTGCATTTTCTCACACAATTTGGCCAAGCAGGGAAGCTAGGATTGATCCCAGATTTTCAATTTTCCTTCAATTCAGCCACTAAATGGGTATCTCTTTCCAGACCTCCCCCCCCTCCTCGCAGAGAGCAAGTTTCCAGCTAATTGTTTGGAGATTTAGCTCAGCCAATGTCCTTTATGAGGTGTTAAACCTCTCTAGAAGATCAGCTGAAGTGTGAAACCTCCCCAGGACATCAGCTGCAGCCTCAAAAGCTGATTTTGGAGGATGGGGTCAAGTGTCATGGGAGGGTGGAGACTTGTCGAGGGGGGGGGGGGTGGAATTAGAAGTGTCTCAGGTTGTGCTCTGCACTATGCCCCGCCCCTTTGAGGCCACTCCCCCTCCTCGCAGGATAAAAAAATTCACAAGTTGGCAGGTCTGTTTTCTGATATCAACGGTTAATTATTTGTCTTTAATTCTTGGAGGAATCTGATTTTATTTTTGGCAGGTTTACATAGCGCAAACCTATTCCAAGGACATAAGAGAGTTTAACAACAGACACAGTCTACATTACATCTTTATTTATTTTTGGCAGATAGAGATTTGCCACAACTCACTGGATGCTGAGCCGAACCCGGGATTCTGATGAGGCTCCTCGTGTTGTTAGGCTGGCGGCAATAGCCCCTAGGGCCACATCGCCTCTCATAAACACTCCACTCATTTTGGGCTGGAGGTTCCAAGAGGACATCGAGCTGAGGTAGAGCCGGTCTCCTCGCTCGAGCTCCGCCCACCTCTATTTCTAACTCGTACATTGATGACTGAATAAGTCAGAGCTGGAGCCGAACTACGCCCTCTTTGTCAGCTAAAAAAAATAAAAGCGTATGTTATTCGACTTGGTTGCACACCGCATGCCATCAGAGGCTGCTTCAGAGCACAAAATGAAAATGGAAAACAAATTCCGACAGGGTGAGGAAGAAAGGCAACAGCAGAGGCGCAGTTCCGGGACCTCTATCGCAGCGTCCCTCTGTAATTGCCTCTGATCTTTAATTTGCCCGCGGCATGAAGCGCGCGCTAAGTGAGTCGGCGGCGCGAGCTGGTGGCCTCTGCCGCTCGTCAGCTTGCCCGCCATTCCCAGGTGTTTATTTCATGATAAGAGTTTCAGGAGGCAGACTGTGGGTGCGGGTGTGGGCGGCAGCGCGTGGCGAACTCCGCTGTAATTATCCGGCCTGATTGGGAAGTCAATGAGTGCGCCCTTGACGTGTGATCACTGAATAATCACAGGTGCGGAGGTAGTCGTCGAACTCCCTTTTCCTGACAGCCTCCCATCCTAGACACTGCAGCTTCTTGCGGTTTTTTGTTTTTTTTCCTTTTCTGTATTCGATTTTTTCTTTTCATTAAGGTTCCGCTCACCTCACACTTGTTTGCTGATCCTGCTCACATTTACTTGCTTCGTGCTCTCTGCAACGTTTTTCAGGGCTTTAATTCCCCCTTTCCTCTATTGCAAATTGTGAGACCAGGTCTATACTTTCTGTCCTGCAGCGCGTCGATACTCTCCTACAGTCATGATCTACATTTAGGGCTGCATTTTATCTAATCATGATCCCGGCTCGGGTTCGTTTTATTGTACTGATTGTGTTTTGACAATAGGGTACCCTATGTGAATACGTGAAATGCTCCATTATCTCTTTTTAGGGTTAGAACCACAAGGGTCGGACTGGGACAAAAAATAGGCCCGGCACCAAAATAAAAATAGGCCCGGCACCAAAATAAAAATGGCCCCTATTGGCAAAGCATTTAGCAAAAAGATGGTAATATCAGGAAACCCCACAGTAAAAAAAAATGTCCACCTGGCCATAAAACTGGCCCACAACTGCTAAAAAAAAACAACCCACACACTGTTCTGTCACACCAGCCCATCAGGCACTGCCTTATTTCCCTGTAGGCCAGTCCAACCCTGGTTAGAACTGTGTTATGGGATGCCCTAGTATATGTTCTGGAATTTACTTTTACAAGCCAATTTAATGAACCTATTACCTCCAGGTAATCTTGGTTACCCTGAGTCAAGTAAGCCTTCTACCAGTCATTACCTTCTCATGCTCTTGTTCATCCCATTCCTTACAGTATGAGGTTTACCTTGTGCTCCTCCACTTCTCACAATTTCCCAAGCTCTCTTCCGGGGTTTTAAGTGGGCTGGGTTCCTCCGGGTCTCAGACCTTGCAGTAATTAATAGCGGACATTGAAACTGTTCCCCATTGGGTCCTATATTCATGTCTTTAACTTTAATGACAAAAACAAACAATATTAACCCCTTCGATGCTCATGACGAGCTCAGCTCGTCATGCTGCGCGGTCGGGCTGTGCGCATGACGAGCTGAGCTCGTCACGACCACGCCCGCGATCGGAATGTCCAGCACCTGGGCGGAATTCCGATCGCGGCGAAGCGGTTAAGGTAATCCCTGTCAGAGATTTATTTCCTTTTTATAGTTCACATTTTATTTAATCTTGTGTTCTCTAAGAGTGTTAGCTATTTTCGAGATATTGTGTTTCTGTACGTTTTTCATGTAGCATATTACTCTTTTATAGTGCGTACTTTGAACTGAGTCGCCTCCAGGTATTTATAACAGGCCATGATTGAGAGCTCTGGTGTTGAGGCTGAAGGTTGTGTGAGTTTCTCGAGGTGCATATCAGTGGGCCAAAAAGGTGTTCAGAATACATGGTCATCCAGTCCTTGGCCTCTCTGCCGAGTATACAAAGGTCACCATTCCAGTTGCAATACTAATTCTGCCCAAATGTCTGAGAAGGATGTACATACTTGTCAAACTATTGACAAGACAAACGTGAAAGGAATGCAGTGCTTCCAAATGAGTGGGTGTGTTGTGTGTTTGAGGTGTGGTGAAGTGAAGGAGATGCGAAAATGTGAATTCAGGAAAGAGTGAAAAGAGGGAGCTGAAGAGGAAATATAGATGTTTAACCCTTTAACCGCGGCGCAAATTCCGCCGCGGTGCGGCAGTTTAAAAGAGTGGGCGGGGCCGCGTCGGCCAACGGACGTGCGCAGCACTAGCGAGGTAGTGCTCGCGACGGCCGTTGGCCGACGGAAGCACGGAAGGGGTTAAGATATGCAGATGACAAGATGTGGGGAGAAAAAGGGCTTACATGTCTGATATACAGTGAGCACAACAGGAGTGACTGAGACTCTAAAAACCACTACCCTTCCACAGGCCTCAGTAATATTTAATTCTCAGTTTCATAATTTAAAAATTGAAATATGTTTTAATATTCATTATTTACAATAAAAACGTTGTTACTCATTTATCTTAAACAGCTAACAACCAGTTGCAAAGCCAGCCAATAGTCCTGGCTGGTTTTAGGTGTATTTCAGTCTGTGTGTTATAATTCTGGATGCAATCACACAAAACTTCGAGAGGAACCAAAATACTGGCTAGGTGGCACGCTATGGGAATCACAGAAATATAGTCAAAATGTTTAAGCCACGCCCTTAATTACACAGACCCCGCCCCCTTTAGAAACACCCACTTTTTTCATTCCATTTAAAGGCCTGCTTTTTTCTGTTTCTATTAGATTTACCCTTGACCTATACTCCTATAGCCTCCACCCTCAAGGCTCCTCCTGTTTTTTCTTTTTTCAACCCATTTCTCTATCTCTGGGCATTAGATTAGTGCTGGAGCACTCCTGATCTTTTATTTTATCTTTTTTTCCCTTTGTCCCGATGTTATGACCCTGTTTGTTTTCACACGCTTCGTGTGAGTGATAAAAGTGAAGGAGTTAAAACTTGTGTAAGCCAAAGAAGCCTTTTTTTTCTATAAGTGTGTTGTGGTGGCCGCTCTACTCTTTTTTGATTACTTTAGCACAGTGTTCTACTAACCCCGCTCTGGGGCTTTCCATACGCACGTGCAGGTTCTGTGTTCTGTAAATTGGATGTTCATCTTATGTGATCTGAATGTGTCTGCTGACTGCATTTTTCCAGGCTTAGGTGGTGCAAATGGGCCCACAGCAAGCCTTCAAGTACGGTGTAGTGTTGCTGCCTGTGAATGGCAACACTCAGGTATCTGGTAGTTACGCTCTACGAGCGCAGGCCTCGAAATAATGACGACAGCAGCCAAAATTAAGGGACACAAGGAGGGCTGTGTCGGCTGGCTTGCTCCGCAACTCCTCCACTAGCCACGCCTAGCAGCCCCCCTATCATTTATTACTTATCTCACGTGACCCTGGGGTATGTTCCACTCTCCGTGGATATCGAGGGGTGGTTTTACCAATAACCTTTGCATGACACAGTGTCAGGGTCCGGCGCCCCAGTTACGTCACTGGAATGACATTACATTCCTCCCCAATAACAAAACAAACTGACAACTTTCAAAAAAGATAAACCCCACTCATAGTATACATTTGTTGACTAATGGGTGGGCAAAACTTAAATCGTACAGCCATACAGTGATATTCCCTAGTATACTCCTGACCACCTTCTAGATTATAGGAAAGAGAGTCAATGCAAAAGTGTTCAAATCAATCTCGCTTATCTTCTAGCAGTACTTATCTGCATCATGACATGATCTCTCAGCATCTTCAAGGGTGCAGGGTTTTCTCTCAAAGTGTATCGGGTGCGAGTAGTGCAACTCTCTGGACAATCAGGGGGGCTCAGGCAGTTGATAGGTTCTTGTGGGGTCGGACTTGGATCACTATGGCAGGACTCTGGTGGGGGTGACACCGGGCTGCCCGACTCCGACATCACATCTTGCTCATCCAACAGTGGATCAGTGCCACCTTGGTGTCTGGGAATCCTGGTGTCGCGATAGAACTGTTTGAACACTGACACATTTCTGGAGATTTCTTTTCTTCCCCTCTGAGCGGTGATCTTCGTGCCCACCACCCGTGTGACTCTCCGCGGGCGTACCTCGAAGGGCATTCTGAATTTGCTCCCCGGGAATCGTTCCTTGATGAGTACCAAGTCCCCAACCGCAATGTTTGGGGTTTTCGCCCACCGGTGGTGACTTGCTTTTTCATTGGTGTTTCATCATTTTTCTTGTGCTTGGCAGTCATTGATTGGGGCGGGTGTCCACCCGTGGTAATGAGGGAGGGTGTCTCTGATCACTCTACCCATGGACAGATGTCTGGGAGCACGTCCAGTTGTGGAGTGTGGGGTTTGACAGAAGTCTCGCAAGAACGAGAAGATGGCAAGATCAGGCATTTGCTGATTGACCAGAGCGATCCAAATTACCTTGTTTAGTGTCCGCATAAATCTCTCTCCTTCCCCGTTCGCTTGAGTCCAGCGGGGTGTGATTCGTCTGTGGGATGTATTTTGTGATTGGAGGTAGGCCGCTATCTCTTGACCTTGCAACGGTGGTCCATTATCAGTCCTGAGCACTTTGACAAATTCATGAGTGGTCATGATTTTTTCCAGTTTAGGTATCACTTCACTCGCATTTAGTGAAGAGATAATCTCTACTTCGGGATAGCGTGAGTAATCATCAATCATGACCATAGTGTGTCTTCCATCAGAGAGGCTCCCGAAATCAAGGCTCGCACTCACCCACGGTTGATGTGGTCCCTTTTCAGTGACAACTGGAGCTGGCGTGCTAGAGTCACCTGATACTTAACACCAGGGACAGGATCTTATTTTGGCCTGAAGGAAGTGACCCAAAATGGGCCACCCGGGTCACTCTTGTCCACATTAGTCTGTCAGTGTCTTTCCTTATGAGGGGCCAAAGTGACAAAGACATGTTCAGGAGGAACAGTAGTAGTACCAATCAGGGAATGCACAGGATGTCTCTCTTCAAGGAACCATATAATCCCTAACACTGCTACTAAAGCAACAAAAACTATTACTAGGTACACTATCTTAGTCTTGGTGGGCCAGCTCGACCATGTTGGACTATGTTGGGCAAAACGGGGTGCTGCTAAAGGCTTTTCTTTTTCTATAACAATGCGGCCAAAGGGATACACTTTTATATATCAAACTACCAGAGGAAAGTCCATGCTAAGGAGCCAGGTATATGAAAGGGGAAAAATAGGGAAAAAAAACAAAAAATAAAACACACAGTTCAGTGTCTGTAGACTCTTATTGTTCATCAACAATGGTACTACTGAGCACTTCGCGGTGGGGCTGCACAATCACAACCCTTTCTGTCTCTTCGCTCAGGATAGGGCAGCTTCCCTCCTGGGAAGGCACCCCCCACTTATCCTGTCCAGTGTCTCAGACAATGCACCAATCTCCCTTTCCCTAATCTATCGTTGGTACCACAGACAAGGTACATGGACCCTATTCTTCATCCAGAAGTCCATCCCTACTAACCTGACTGTCCCTTGGGTGCACTGTCCCTCCGCCAGGGACGCAAATTGTACCTAGCAACTCCAGGCACTGTCTTGTCATGAAAAAGGATCTTAAATTCAGAGGAGGCAGGGGACTGAGACTCAAGCTCCTGCCGACTAGATGGAGAAGAAACCTGGGCAGCCCTTATTTCTGGAGGGACCGCCTCATTCAAAGCAGCGTTGTTCTCCTCTTCCGTCTGTGCCCAGGTCAAGTGGGCATCAGAAAAAGGGACAAAGCGAGGCTCCTTCTCCGTCTCGTGGTCCCCTATGCCTTCACGGACCCACTTGTCATATGGGAGAGGGAGCGGGACTCGCCGGCAGTGAGATGAGTGAATCCAGTGCTTCCGGCTGTCCACTTTCACTGTCGTCCGCGTCGCATGCAGAACCAGCAGGGGCCCCTTCCACCTCGGCTCCAAACACCCTCGCCTCTGGTAGTTTCGGACCAGGACAAAATCGCCGGGCTGGATGCTGTGCCCTGGCCCCTCAGGTGTTGGCGGGAGTGCCTCGTGTATCTGTTGATGAATAGAACGCAAAGTTTTAGTTAACTCACATAAGTAATCTACAAGTAACGGGTATTCAATTTCAGAAAAGTGGCGTGGGTGGGGGACGCCCCACACATTTGCGGGGCGCCCGAAAACAACTTCATACGGGGATAATCCTATTCTAGAATGAGCTGTCACTCTCGTGGATAATAGGGCAAGGGGTAGCGCGTCTGGCCATTGCAATCCTGTGCTCTCCCTGATCTTTGCCAGCTTCAACTTGAGAGTACCATTGTACTTCTCAACCAAACCGGCCGACTGGGGGTGGTTCGCTGCATGAAACTTCTGCTTGATGTGCAGACCGTCGCACACCAACTGAATCACCTTTGCACTGAAGTGATTCCCGTTGTCACTACAAATCAAACGGGGCAAGCCGGAGCGCGGGAAAAACTCCTTCAAAAGGGCCTTTGCTGTCGCTATGGCTGTATTCTCTTTAGTTAGTAAGCCTCAATCCATTTACTGAATGCACAAACAACCACTAGCACGTATTTCAAGTTGTTAACTCGTTCCATTTCGATGTAATCCATCTGGAGAACCTCGAAAGGGAAAGAAGGGGGTGCAAAATTACTGGGAGGTGTAGGAGTACCTTTCCCAGGATTATGTATCAGGCAAAAAATGCAGTGCTTCACTAGATGAGCCGCTACTTTAGGGATATTGTCATTTTGCCATACGGGATCCAATAAGTTACATATCCCTTTCACACTAATCTTTGCTTTTCCGATTTATCGGTCCAGCACCCCTCCTCATCTAAGCGTCCCATACTCTCCTGCCACATTGCCAGCTCCTCAACTGTTGCCTCACTCTGAATTTCTTTAACATTTTCCAGTGTGTCCTCAAACATCCCATTTTCAGGCACCCATCTAGCTGGCCCCGCCACGAAAATTCTCTTCATCTTGGACCTGGCTGTCTCTTTAGCTGTCTGGTCTGCAAATGCATTTCCCCTCCCCACATCATCTGTAATCGCTTTATGAGCACTACACTTCACTATTGCCAATCTTTTGGGAAGTGCCAGGGCTGACAAAAGCCTGTGTATCAGAGGGCCGTGTTGTATCTTTGTGCCGTGGGAAGTCAGGAATCCCCTCTCCGCCCAGAGCCGCCCAAAATTATGGGCTACTCCGAACGCGTATTGACTGTCAGTATAAATATTGACAGCCAATCCCTCACTTAACTCACAAGCTCGCAAAAGAGCAACCAGCTCTGCAGCTTGTGCCGATTGGTAGGGGACACGTGATGTCTCAACTACAGTTCGCAACGTAGTAATAGCATATGCTGCGGTGGTGGTGCCATCTGACAATTTGAAACAAGAGCCATCGACATATAGTTCCTCGTGTGGGTCAGATAAAGGAACATCAGTCAGGTCTACCCGTCCCTTTGTCTCTTCTTCTGTCCGGAAAACACAATCATGGACATCTGTGTCCTCATTTTCCAAAGGGAGGGATAGTAACGTGGCTGGGTTCAGAGTGGCATATCTTTTAATTGTAATGTGTGGCGCAAACAGAGTCAATTCATAGCCAGTCAGACGAGCACTGGTAAGGTGCTGCGTCTTTGTCTTGTTCAGAAGTGTGTCCACAGCATGGGGTACCATTACTGTGAGATCAGTATTGAGAACGAGCCATGCCGATTGTCGAATAGAGACAGCCAAGGCTGCTCTTAAACAGCTCGGGAGGGCTCTGGCGACAGTGTCAAGAAGGGCAGAGAAATAAGCACACAGCCTCTGCTTACCTCCAAAGGCCTGTGTTAACACAGAAAGCGCGCATCCAGCCATTTCGTGTACATACAACACGAAAGGCTTCTGGTAATCTGGCGTGCCAAGCGCAGGTGAAGAGCAAAGCATGAATTTTAATTGCTCAAAAGCTTGCTGACATTTATGCGTCCAGGGTAAAGGTTCATGCACGTCTTTAGTTGTTAGGCGGAGTAAAGGCTTTGTTAGTAAAGAATAACCAGGTATCCAATGACGACAATACGAGGTGATGCCTATGAAAGCACGCACATCCCTCTGAGTCTTGGGGACGGGCATCTTAACAATGGCATCAACTCGTTCAGGTGTTAGCCTCCTTCCCTCCTTCGACAGTAGGTGACCTAAATAGGTGACCTCCTGAAGACAATATTGAAACTTTGAAAGGGACACCTTATGTCCATGCTATGCCAAATGTAGCAGCAATTTAATTGTGGCATCCTTGCAACCCTCTTCAGTATCGGAGGCCACCAACAGGTCGTCCACATATTGCAATAATACGTTACCTGAGGGAAGAGAGAGGGAATCCAACTGACTTTTCAGGGCTTGACTATATATACTAGCACTTTCAGTTTACCCCTGAGGAGCTCGACAGAATTGGAAGCTCCTGCCAGCCAATGTAAAACCAAAAAGGTGCTGGCTATCCGGGTGGATGGGGATGCTAAAGAACGCATTTTTCAGCTCAATCACAGAAAAGAATTTGGCTGTAGAAGGAATGATTGTTAGGAGGGCAGTAATGTCAGGCACCACTGTAAACTGAGGAACCACTATTTTGTTAACCTCCCGCAAATCAATCAGAAAGCGATAGACATCGTGTTGAGCAGTAGGGGAATCCAATGGTGCCTTTTTAAGGATGGGGAGAATAGGGCTATTACACACGTTCGCAACTGTCTCTTTAACCACCCCCGATTTGATCAAGTCCTGTATAATCTGCAACAAAGCCCGTTCCCCCGCCTGTGGTATTTTGTACTGGGGAATACGAGGTAGCACAGCGTTGTCTTTAATCGTAATAGAAACTGGTGGTATTTGCAACAACCCTACGTCTGTATCCCCCGTTGCCCACAACGTGGGCGGCACATCTTTAAATTCAGTAGGAAGCGGAGCATCTTTTGAAAAACACTGTTTGGTACTTGCTACATCCGGTCCTACTGTCATATAAATACCATCTGGAGAACATGAATTTGTGGCAAGCAACCTTTTCAACAAATCTAATCCATTAAATTTTCTCCGCAATTCGTTGTCAATAAAAATGGCGAGTCCACAGTGAAAGGGCCAATAGTCAAAGCAAGAGGTTCGGAGATGGGGCTCACAACCGGTACGCATGAAAAACCTACTGAGACATTGTTATGGCCAGACAGGGCTGCCCCTGGGACCAGTGAACGAGAAACAGAGCTATTCATTGCACCTGTATCCACCAGAAACTTCTTAGCCGAACCATGCAAATCTGCCGTGACGTAAGGACCACGCTGATCTACAGATATCTGGACTGGTCCCTCACCCTGTCCTTGGCTGTCCTAGTTATAGGATATCCCTAACGCCTCGTCCAGATCATAATCGTCATGATAGTTCTGACTTCCCCGGGGGTCATCAAAATAGTTCTGATCAGAGCGACCTCCCAAGGATGCACCAGCCTGGGCCTCATCACGAACACCCTCTCCACGACCCCGTCCACCTGCACCCCGACCTCTTGGGGTCGCGACCTTCTGCAACAAGTCCGGACACTCACTACGCCAGTGTCCCTCCTTCCTACAATACGCACTCTGGTTCGGCCCCACTGGAACGCCACTTCTGCCAGTGCCACGCGACCGTTGAGCTGGACCAGTGCCGCGTCCTCTGCCGGACCCCCTTGCTGCCTGCTGCATTAGTACCTTAGTCTTCAACTCCTTATTCTTCTCCACCTTCTCCTTCTCCTCATTTTCCCTATGCTCATAGTACTGAGCCATACTCAATATCACCGAAGGGGAGGAGGTAGTCCAGGTGCTCTCAGAAGCCTGCAACTGAGTCGTGATCTCGGGAAGCAGGTTCGTAACAATTCTGTGAACAAACAACCGGACACTCCCTTCCACTGACAAATCTTGTCCACTGAAATCCAGAAACACCCCTTCAAACTGAGTGAAAAAATCTGACACACTTTCATCTTTCTTCTGACGACATGCCGTTAATTTGTCCCAATCTACTCTTCTAGGCGGGATGAGAGAATGCATGTACGTAATGATACGACTCGGCAAAGCTAGTATCTCAGCCTTAGGCTTCTCACCAGGCTTTCGCTCTTGATCCCATGCCCTGATCTCATTCCAAGTGCCACCCAACTCCACAACATGGTCCTGCGTATGCACCTGCCTCCATATATCCACTGGTACCAACAACCCGAAAAACATCTCGATATCTGCCAGCGTCATCACTGTCGATGAGGCGGCCTCCGTCAATTCTTTGTAATATGCAGTTGGGTTTTTCCTGGAGTCTGGCAGCTGACTCTTAAGGGCTAACACCTCACTCCTTTTCCATGGTGTGTAGACCCATTGTTCCTGAAAACGGGCCTCTACCCGTTGTTGAATAATAACATCCTGCGCATTACGCCGTTCTGGAATCTCAGGATGGAAAATAGGATGCACCTCCCTCATCGGGAATTGTGACACAATCGTCGGTGTTTTCTGATGCAGTCTACCTCGATAACCAATCATCGTTGCGACATTACTAAAAACAACATTAGGGGCCATGTCAGTAGCATATGCACGGTCCCTGTCATAAATTATTTGTGGTGCCACACCACCAAAACACTGTTCCCACAACCCTATCAATGTAGCCGACATATGCTTGAGAGCATGTTGCTGTACAAACGGCTCAAAATCTTTCAACACACTCCACACATCCTCTACACTGTAGATCGGACTCCATGCCCACTGTGCAGCCTGGTCAGCTACCATCTTTTTCTCCTCGTCTCCCACATCCGATCGAATCAGCACCCGCCCCATTCGCTCCGGTGCCGCAGCCCAATTCCCCTCGTCCAACCCACGCACCGGTGTCCCGGCACTCAACGATGCCGGGGATGAAATGTCTGGGAAAGACACAATGGATGAAGGGCCCGGCACCAATGTTAGTAATGACTGAGTCGAAGGGATGAGAGAAGGGGGGGACATGAGCGGGGACAGGGGACACAGCAGAGAGGCCTGCAGCTACTGCATCCGCAGCTTGCAAAGCCAGGGAGGAGACAGGCGGGGCCGTAGCTGAAGCAGCCGGGTCGGAGACAGAAGGGCCAGATGCAGAGACAGGAGGGGCAGAAGACTGATGTCGGAATAGCAGGATATATCCTCTGTGGGGCGTAAGGAGGTGGGGGCCGGGTTTCTAAGAGTTCATCCACAAAGGCATCACCTTCCTCTCGGGCGACGTAGGACTTATCACATTGCAATCGAAACTTCCTATCAGCACACTCTATACCCTTTTCTATTTTCTCTCTATCGTAGGCTACTGCTTTCTGTGTTACTGTTTGCATTTTCCCTCTCCGGGCCTCCTTCTCTGCTCGCATGCGCATTTGCCTAGCTTCCTTCTGCCAGACCTGGAGTGAATCAAACATCGACTGTCTACTTCTTCTGGCAAATAATTTATCCTGCAAATAGTTCAATTTCTGTTTATCAAAGGTACCTGTCGGTGGCTACTGAAGCTCGGCATTGTCCCTCGTATATTTGTGCCATAATGTACTAAACATAATAGGGCCAATGCCGTGCTTACTATACATATCAAAATTCGGGGTGCCTTCCGGAGGCGCAGGTTGCCTCTCTTCCAGCCGAGCTTCGGCACAACAACAGCGGCACCCCACACACCACAATTTACTTAGAAAAGGCATCTTAATATCAGACACATTCACTGTTCACATGAAACAAACAACACACCTAACAAAGGGAATCCAACAATCCAACAGGCAGCCCGCAGACTGCACCAAGACAAGACAGTTGGGAGAATGTACCAGACAGTCCGAAGACTGTGCCAAGAAAAGACAGTCCGAAGACTGTATTTTATTTATTTATTTTAAGCAATTTATTGAGCGCGCAAATACCCTTAGGTGTCTCGGCGCTGAGGACAGCTGAGTTGAGGGGGAGAAGGGGAGGGGTTTATTGATTGAATAACCAGGTTTTTAATTGTTTACGGAAGGATAGCAATGTAGGTATTGTTTTGAGATGTAGAGGGAGTGTGTTCCAGAGTTTAGTGGTGGCGACAGTGAATCTTCTGTCACCCCAGGTGGTCTTTATGGTTCTGGGTACAGTCAGCAGATAAGCTGCTGAAGATCGTAAGGATCTTGTAGGTCTATAGGGGCATAGACTTTGTTTGAGAAATTTAGGTCCTGTATTGTGGATAGCCTTATAGGCGATGCAGAGGGCCTTGAACTTCGTTCTACATTTAATAGGCAACCAGTGTAACTGTCGGAGCTCCTTGGAGATAGGTTTGAACTTAGGGGTGCCTGTGAGAATTCTTGCTGCTGCGTTTTGCACCATCTGCAATTTGTGTAGGACACCTTCCTGGGCATTAACTAGTAAGCCATTACAGTAGTCTATCTTAGACATGACAAGTGTAATAATGAGAGTCTTGCCTGCGTTACGAGGAAGGTAGGGCAGAAGTTTCTTTATTATCCTGATGGTAAAAAAGGATGATGAGACGACCGAGTTGGCATGATGTTTGAAAGAAAGTTTGTCATCAAACACGACTCCCAGATTTCTGACCTTAGAGGGTGGAGGTGGGCCCAACTCTGCTGGCCACCAGGAAGGGGACCAGCTGGGGGAGAGCTTTCCGAAGATCATCACCTCCGTTTTTTCGGAGTTCAGCTTTAAGCAATTGTGTGCCATCCAAGTACTGATGGCACACATTCCTTCTTTGAAGTTATCCGAGACTGACTTGCCATTATTATGGATCTCCAACACTATCTGAGTGTCGTCGGCATAGGACGTCAGACGCAGGTTGTGGGATTTGATGATTCTAGCCAGGTCCGACACATATATATTAAACAGGGTCGGGCTTAGCGAGGATCCCTGAGGGACCCCGCATGTTAGTGAGAAAGAAGGAGAGTTAAAATTGCCGAACCTTACACGTTGTGTTCGGTTGGACAGGAAGGATGTCAGAAGAGCCTTTGCTTTGTCTTTAATACCTATGGTTGTGACACGGTCGAGTAAGGTGGAGTGGTCGACCATGTCAAATGCCGCTGAGAGATCCAGCAGCACCAAGACCGCGGCACCTCCTTTATCAAGAATCATCCTGATTTCGTCTGATGTTTTGATAAGGGCAGTTTCAGTGCTGTGGCTCTTCCTGAAGCCATATTGGGTGTCATCTAAGAGGTTGTTATTTTCAATATAGCTGGCTAGCTGGGTATCATCACTTTTTCGATGATCTTTGCAGGGAGAGGGAGGCCTGCAATAGGTCTATAATTCTTCGTCTCTGTAGGGTTAAGATTAAGTTTTTTGAGTAGAGGTTTGATAATAGTTTCTTTCCAAATGGAAGGGTATATTCCTGTTGTGAACATTAAATTGCAGATATTGGCTAGTACGGGACCTATGATCTCCGGTATACATTTTATTATGTTGGGGGGGCATGGGTCATTGGGGGAACCAGATTTAGTGGTGGATATGAGGTCAGTGATGTGTTCTGTTGTGACCTGATTAAATTAAAAAAACAAGGCATGATTAGAGATGTGTGATGGTAAGATGTCAGTGGGGTGTGAATCTTCATTGATGGTAATGCTTTGGATATTTGTCGAGGAGAGGGTTGAGAAATTAGAATAGATGTCGGTGACTTTTTCTTGAAAGAACGTAGCGAGAGAGTCACAGAAATGTTGTGTGGGGGGTATAGAAGAACTGGATCACTGACAGAATATCGAATACAAGAATATCGACCTACAACAATATCGAAGTAAAAATATAGAATGACAAAATATCGAATGCCTATCTACAAACAGGTAAGTACAAAAATATCGAATCCAAAATATAGTTGTAAAAAATATAGTTAGTCAAAATATCGAATTTTTTAAATATCTTAAAAGTAATGTAAAATTAATGAAATAATATATATAATTAACTAAAACATACTTAAAAATACTTAAATAACTTTAAAATTAATAAATAATTAATTTAAGTTAAAAAAAAATAAACATACATTTTTATTTTTTAATACATATATATATTAACGTAATATTTATAAAAAATATTCAATATTTTTAGCGTAGGATAGCGGGAGGGTAAAATTGACTATTACCACTCCAGTGAGTGCAACAGTAGGGAAAGCATTGGATAGCGGGAGGGTAAAAATTACTATTCCCACTCCAGTGAGTGCAACAGTAGGGAAAGCGTTGGATAGCGGGAGGGTAAAATTACTATTCCCACTCCAGAGAGTGCAACAGTAGGGAAAACGTTGGATAGCGTAGGGGTATAAATTACTATTCCCACTTCAGAGAGTGCAACAGTAGGGAAAACGTTGGATAGCGGGAGGGTAAAAATTACTATTCCCACTCCAGAGAGTGCAACAGTAGGGAAAGCGTTGGATAGCGGGAGGGTAAAAATTACTATTCCCACTCCAGTGAGTGCAACAGTAGGGAAAGCGTTGGATAGCGGGAGGGTAAAAATTACTATTCCCACTCCAGTGAGTGCAACAGTAGGGAAAGCGTTGGATAGCGTAGGGGTAAAAATTACAATTCCCACTCCAGTGAGTGCAACAGTAGGGAAAGCATTGGATAGCGGGAGGGTAAAAATTACTATTCCCACTCCAGAGAGTGCAACAGTAGGGAAAGCGTTGGATAGCGTAGGGGTAAAAATTACTATTCCAACTCCAGTGAGTGCAACAGTAGGGAAAGCGTTGGATAGCGTAGGGGTAAAAATTACTATTCCCACTCCAAAGAGTGCAACAGTAGGGAAAATAATGATTTAATATTTTAATAAAAATAAAATAATTATCAATACCAATAACAAATTAATTAAAATGACTTACCAATTACAAAATATTTAATAATTAATTCTAAATACCAATAAATATTATTTCTTAAAAATTAATTACCTATTAATAAAAATTAATTACTAATTATTAAAAATTAATTACCAATTAATAAAAATTAATTACCAATTAATAAAAATTAATTACCAATTAATAAAATTTGATTACCAATTAATAAAAATTAGTTACCAATTATAAAAATTAATTACCAAATAAAAATTAATTACCAATTAATAAAATTTTATTACCAAATAAGAATTAATTAACAATAAATTAATACTTAATACCAATAAATAATAATAAATAATTACTGATTTACAATTAAATTACTTCCCACCCTATTCCCTATAAACCCACAACCCGCTCTGAATAATAAATTAATACAATTTATATAATTATCAATTAAAAATTAATAAAAATTAATTACCAATTAATAAAAATTAATTACCAATTAATAAAAATTAATTACCAATTAATAATTAATTAACAATGAATTATTTATCAATACCAATAAATAAAATTTAATAATTACTTAATTTAATTTAAATTACTTCCCACCCTATTCCCTATAAACCCACAACCCACTACAAAACTAAAACGCACAATTAAATTAAATATAATTAATAATTCCTAAAAATTAATATTTAATTTACTATAATTAAATTACTTCCCACCCTATTCCCCTATAAACCCACAACCCGCTACAGAATTAAATTACACAAAAATTAAATAACATAAAATTCATTACTTTATAAAAATTAAAACATACATTACAAAAATACATACTTTTAACACATATACTAACACTTAAAACACTATAAAAAAAAATCGATATTTTTAACAACTATATTATGACTGTCGATATTTTGTCATTCTATATTTTTACTTCGATATTGTTGTAGGTCGATATTCTTGTATTCGATATTCTGTCAGTGATCCGAATTTCGATATTCTTAACAACTATATTTTGGCAATTCGATATTCTGTCCATTCTATATTTACAACTCGATATTTTGGCAATTCGATATTTACAATTCGATATTATGTCTGTTTACCAGAAGAACTAGTGTCTGGTCCTGAGAGTTTAGTGACTACCTTGAATAGCTGTTTCACAGAGTCTTGCGCCGTTTCAATTTGATTTAGGTAATATTTACTTTTTTCTGCAATTAGAAAATGTTTATATTTGGACAATGCTTCATTATACCGTATTTTCATAGTACTGTCGTAATTTCGGCGCCAATGACGTTCAGAGTTTCTGCATTTCTGTTTTTCTAGCCTTAGTGCTTCCGAGAACCAGGGAGCGGAAGGAGTCTCTGTTTTTTGAGTTATTTTTTAGCGGAACCAGAGAGTTAATGGCGGAGTAGAGCCGTTGTGTGTAGTGCAAGGCTGCCTGTTCTGAGTTTTCCGGTAGGTTTTGATGGGTGGACAGCAGGTGCAGTTTTAGGTCTTCCGGGGAAATGCTACCCCAAGCTTTGAACTGCGTGGGGTGGGAGGTACTGATGTTGTTGTGGATGCTGCGTTCGATGTTAATATTAAAAAAGACCGCAGAATGGTCAGTCCAGGATAAAGGAAGAACGTGTGTTAAAGAGATGTGTTTATTATTAGTGAATAGTCCGTCGAGTGTGTGTCCAGCCAAATGAGTGGGGGTGGTAACTAATTGTGAGAGTCCTATTGAGTCAAATTCTGATAGTAAGGCTGAGGTATCATCATCATTATTGGCCTCAAGATGGAAATTGAAATCGCCTAAAATGGTATAATTGGTTTCTCCTGCTGATGGTTCGGCTAGGAGGCCTAATGAAGAAAGGAATTCTGCTCGCGATCCAGGTGGGCGATATAGTAGGATACCTTTAAATGTATAGGAATTGGTGAGTGAGATGGTAAAAGAAAAGGCTTCACAATTTGTTGTCGGAATTGTTTCTGTTCTAACTGTGTAATTGTTTCGATGAATTAGTGCTAATCCACCGCCTTTTTTGTTGTTTCTATCTAATCTCCTGGCACAGAAATCCTCAGGGGTAGCTGTTACGAAGTTTGGTCCGGAGGAAGGATCACCCCAAGTCTCTGTTATGAATAGGAGATCTAGTTTATTGTTTTCAAGGAGAGAGTATTTCGTACTTATGTTTGGGAAGAGAGCGCGCGTATCAAGACAAGACAGTCCGAAGACTGTACCAGACAGTCCGAAGACTGTACCAAGAAAAGAAGACAGGCTCTAGCCCCAGGCCTTTTCAAGAGTAAACCAAATTCAGCAGGTGGCCTGGCAGAGCGTTCGCAAACACTCCTTATCTCAAGGGTCCGCAGACCCACCCAGTTCAAACAAACGAAGAATCCTCAGTCCATATTCAAAATTATTCAAGATGGCGCCATACCTACCAAAAGGCTAGACCAACTCACCTGGTGCACACAGGTCAAGCCAAGTTATTCTCCACCACCGACTCTTCGGACCAAATGTTCAAATCCAAGGGTTTTGCCTTTTCAGGACCCCAGCCGGGATGACCGCTGGGTGAGGCACCGCCCGATCAGACAGGTGGAGCAGCCATGAGAACTAAGCTCTATCGTGTGGGGATCCCCGATCCGCCCATCTGCCCCGACGCAGCTCCGTCCTCTACACCCGATTCCAGGCAAGATGGGTCAGCCCGATGGAGTCCCTGTTTGGGCGCCAACTGAAGGTAGTGACCCGAAATGGGCCACCCGGGTCACTCGCGACCAGCTCTCGACCTTCCCAAAAATGAAGAGTCGGGACGTCAGTGGAGAATACAATCTAACACCTTTATTAGTAAATACACCGCAGTGGAGCCCGGTCTGACCAGCCTCATGGGATAGCTGTTGAGGGACTGACTTCAGAACCCTTGGTAACACAAAATAAGCCTTCCAACACATTTCAAGTCCCGCCCCCAATGGAAAAATACAGCTTGAGCAAAATCTGAACAAAGAGGGCACAAAGGGATGAGCTACCACCTGCAGAAGGGGTACACGTTATCAGGCTCCCAAGGTCATCTTGCTCGGTCTCAGCTCTCTCTAGTGTGGGAACAGGACTATGTTCAGGGATAGGCATGCAAAGCTGAATAAACTATTCTCTTCGTGCCTCTGGGTTCCAACCTTGAATGAGATAAAAAGGAACTTCTGAACAGCAGCTTCTGCTGAGGCAAGCAGAGAGCGGGGCACAGAGACCGGGCCTTGCTTACAGTGCACATGGCGGCTACAGAGAGGAAAATGGCGTCTCAGATGCTAACTTTAGCCTGCACAACGTTAATAAGGGCTGATCAGACACATTTGCAATAGCGATCAATATAAAATAGCTACGTGAATGCTAACATAACATGGTATGCACAAGAAACAAAGGAGGTAGTGGTGGTATATAGGATGGCACATCAAATCTAAGCGATATGTTGTCTAAACTTGTCAGTATAAAAATAACAGTATTGGTGCCACTCAAGGTAACAATACAAAAACACCCCACTACCACGGATGTCACCACACAGGAGTTTAAACGAACTCCTGTGCAAAGCTTAACAAAACAACTGTACCTTGGCACTCTCCAATATTCATATCACTATTTTAAATAGTGTAACAAATTTATGATTCAAAAAACAATATGGCTGCTCACAGGAAACCAGTCCAACCAGGTAAATTCTGCAAAATTCTATTTAATATCAAATGACAATGTTTCATTCATATTGTAAAA
Organism: Calotriton arnoldi; assembly: GCA_963921515.1. Lineage (NCBI taxonomy): Eukaryota > Metazoa > Chordata > Amphibia > Caudata > Salamandridae > Calotriton > Calotriton arnoldi. The sequence continues at coordinate 143,030 of CAWUFW010015324.1, forward strand.
GTCCAATATTCCAAATACAATCCAAAACAAGGACATATGTTGTTTTACAAGAGTGTTGTTATTGCTAGTTGATCCACGGAGGTCATATTCATAAAGCCTCCCTGTTGGCAATGATGAAAACAGCCAACACGTGTTTCGTTACGATTGTAACTTCTTCAAGGCTTATACACAAAAAAATGTCAATCCAAAAGATTTGGATTGTCCAATACGCAAATATCTTGCTATTTAAGAAACAGAACTGGGAGACCATTTGAAATGTGTCAATCTCTGGCCAGTCATGGGAAATGTCTCCAATAGGAAAAGTGGAATAGGGAAGGATGTGTCCAGCATTTATCCTCCCATAATAGATGCGTACTCTCTTATATATGGATTGTATCAATCTCTGGCCAATACTGGGAAATGTCCCCAATGGAGAAATTCAATTAAGGAAGGACGTATCAAGCTTTTGTCCTCCCACGATGGGTGCGTACTCTATTGCGTGTGTCCCCCACTTTGAGTTGATAGCGAATGTATTGAAGTGCAAGTAGGTTCGTATGACGGTCTTGTCAGTGGTGTGGACAAACGAGGGCTATGATATGCCTCTCTATATCCGGCGTGATCGCCGTATTACGGCGTTGTGTCTCCAGTCAGGCAAAGTTACAAATGTGGGACACACACGCAATAGAGTACGCACCCATGGTGGGAGGACAAAAGCTTGATACGTCCTTCTTTAATTGAATTTTCCCATTGGGGACATTTCCCGGTATAAGCCTTGAAGAAGTTACAATCGTAACGAAACACGTGTCGGCTGTTTTCATCATTGCCAACAGGGAGGCTTTATGAATATGACCTCCGTGGATCAACTAGCAATAACAACACTTTTGTAAAACAACATATGTCCTTGTTTTGGATTGTATTTGGAATATTGGACTTTTACAATTTGAATGAAACATTGTCATTTGATATAAAATAGAATTTTGCAGAATTTATCTGGTTGGACTGGTTTCCTGTGAGCAGCCATATTGTTTTTTGAATCATAAATTTGTTACACTATTTAAAATAGTGATATGAATATTGGAGAGTGCGGAGGTACAGTTGTATAACATGGTATACGGCATGGGAGACGGGGCAACGATGCATTCGATTCTAACAGTCCTCTACCTTCTCATCCATTAGGGGAACCATACTTTGATCCGTAGATGGCTCTTGGTCTTGACCATTCCTAGGTGGTCAGAGTGGGCTAATTGAACTGATTGGTCAGTGAGGCTTTCAGGGATGACTAACCGATGTCCTCTCAGAAGGCAACCATCCGGGTCAGCGCTTAACTCCAGTCGAACATGGTAAAGACATTCCATGATGCGCCGGGCTTCCGGGGTGAGGTGCGCCCATTGGTTCTTGAATGTCGCCCACTGGGCAGTTCCTACGGCGTTTAGTGTTTTTCGTAAACTCTCCTCCTCATGTGTTGCTCGCTGAATTTTTTCGAGGGAGAGCCGGAGGGGTCGCGACCGGTCAGCTACGTATCGCACATATTCTTCTGTTTCGTCTGCCTCTTCTTCTTGAAGCGTGGCTGCTCGCGGATGTCTCGACAAGTAGTTGGCTGGAATTTGGGAGCCAGGGCAGTATTCCACTTTGCAGTTGTATTCTTGAAGTTGAAGCATCTACTTTTCAATTCTCTGCGGTGGTTTGGAGGCCGTGCTGTTGAAAAACAGTATGAGGGGTTTGTGGTCTGTTGTCACAGTGAACCGATGGCCGTAAACGTATAGATGGAAATGTGAGCATCCCCAGTGTATGGCAATTGCCTCCTTCCCGACTTGTGAGTATCGTTGTTCCGTCCCCGTGAGGGATCGACTGGCAAAAGCCTTTGGGGTCCACACCAGTAGCGGCCCGTGGAGGGAGTGCCGCGGGGCGGGGGAGGGTTAGGGTGGGGGGTAGTAAACTCCGGTCACAGCAGACCGGAGTAATGTAAACAAATAAATAAATAAAACTAATTTCATTGCGCGCTCTGAAACGCATTTGGCGTTTTAGCGCGCGCTACGAAATTCATTTTATTTAATTGTTTACATTACTCCGGTCGGCCGTGACCGGAGTTTACTCCCCTCCACCCTACCCCTCCCCCGCCCCACCCCACCGCCCCACGGCACTCCCTCCACGGGCCGCTACTGGTCCACACTCCTTCTCATTGCATCAACACTGCTCCTAGACCTTTTGGCCCTACATCGACCGCTATGGTCAATTCCTTCTGAGGGTCAAAGTAGATCAAGGTGGTGTCTGCCGACCAGGCTTCTTTAGTGACTTGAAAAGCTTGTTCCTATTCGCAGCCCCAAGACCAGGGGTTTGTGGCTTTTGTAAGATCCCTGAGCAGTTGGGTGAGCTCAGTCAGGTTCTAGATGAAGCGGCCCAGAAAACTGCACAGTTCTGTCACTGTGGTTTGCGGTGGGGCCTCTTTAATGTCTCACACCTTGTCAGGGTCAGGTGACACTCCTTCAGCTGAAAACACATATCCGAAGAACTGCAGTTTTTGTTTTAGGAATTCACACTTGCTTCGGTGTAAGGCGAGCCCAGACTCTTGTATCCGTTGGAGTACCTGCTTCAGTCGCTGATTGTGTTTGGGAATGGTCTTCTCATAAATGAGTATGTCATCACTGACATTAACAACCCCGGGGAGATCGGCTAAGAGTTCTTGTATCACATTCTGGATTACCTCAGCAGCGCTTGATATTCCGAAGTTCAGTAATCTGTACAGCCGTAGTCCTACATGGGTTGAAAAAGGTGTGATGTAGCGATATTCCTCTGCAAGGACCAGCTGGTGGTATCCTGACCGTAAGTCCAGTTTGGAGAACTAGCAGGCTCCGCTGAGTTCTCCTATTAGGCCATCTATTGTCGGTGTGAGATGACGTTCTCTTTTGATTGCCACGTTGGGCATGCGCATGTCCACACATATCCTGACCTCTCCGGGCTGTTTAGGTTTTCTGTTGACAACAATTGGTGAGACCCACGGTGTGGGCCCAGTCACTTTTTCGATTATGCCATCCCTTTCCAGTTTGTCTAGTTCTTTTCTACTAACGGTCTTAGGTGGAATGCAATTCGTCGGTGGTGGAGTGCTATGGGTTGCACGGAAGTGTCAATATGTTATTTGACCTTCTTGTCTCTCAAATATCCGATCACATTGAACAGGGTGGGGAATTCATCTAGGATGTGAGTGATTGTTTCTTGGTGTACGCCAAATGCGAAGCGAACAATTCCTAGTGCTTCTGCAGCTCTGCATCGAAGTAGCATTCCATGGCCTTCAGCAGCGACATAGATCAGCGTGCTTATTGACTGCCGTCCGTATGCTATTGTTGTCTGGAACTTTCCTCTTATGTTTAGTAGCTTGCCTTGGCCGAAAGCAAATACTTTGATTGTTGTCTGGCATAGTTGCGGAGGTGGACGCATTGTGAAGTACATTTCAGAGGACATAATGTTGATGGATGCACGCGTGTCTACCACTGCGGTTATTGAGTCGCTCCCGATGAGGACTTGGCATCGGAGAAGCTGGCGATCTCCTTGAGAGGCCGAGCCTACTGCAAAGATGGAGTGAATGGTGCCTACTGCAAAGATGGAGTGAATGGTGTGTTCTTCACTGTCCTCGCCGTCCATGTTGCTGCCCCTTTCTTGGACCTCTGGTACCGCATTGATCGTGGTGCACGGGGCCTGTCCTTTGCCAGATCAACACCCTTTGACAAAGTGGTTGAGCTTTCCGCACCCAGAACATTTCTTTCCCCTGGCCGGGCATTCGGAGAGTCTGTGTGGTGGGCCTCCACAGTAGCCACAGGTTCTAGGTGTCATCGGTCTTTTTTGGGTCTGCTGGTGCTGGGTGTCGAGGCAATAGCGTTGACTGGTTCAGCCTTTAGGGGTGCGTTGAGGACGGCTTCCATGTGGGAATCAAGTGCCTTTGAGAGTTCTTTCGTGAGGCCCATTGTTAGGATGTCTGCTAGCGACTTTCCAGACTCCTCCAGGGTGCGTTCATGAAGCTTGGCTGATGCACATACTTGAATGACTTGGCCACATATTTCTTCAGTCTCATCGATGAAACTGCATGTGCTGGCCAGTTCTTTTAGTTGTGTGTGGACGGCGTCGATGGATTCTTTGGTGTGTTGTCTGGCTTGGTGAAACACAAATCTCTCGTAATCTTTGTTGGCCATCGGCTCAAAGTATGCGTTTAAAGCTGCTATGAGGGTGAGGTGTGTTTTACGCACCGCTTCTGTGAGGGTCTTGGTTATCATATGTATTTCTTTCCCCCCAAGATGAATGAGCATGGCTCTTTTCTGGACGTTGTCGACTTTGGTAGCCTCAAAGAATAGCAGTTGGCGTTCAACCCAGTCCTTCCATCTGGGTGCCTGAGCTGAGGGTGCACCTTCAATGGTGAAGGCTTCCATGGGGGTTATTCCAGCAATGGTGCAGCTGGCAACACAGTCATCTGCACCCGAGTATTACATTGGATTTTCTTCCTTTCTTTTCTTGTCTTTTTTTTTTGTTGTTTATTTAGTTTTGTTTTATTTTGTTGTAGTCACCAGGAGGGGCGCTCACTGACGATTGAGTGGAGAGATGTGAGCCAGGAGGGGTCGTCGCCTCACAGAGGTACTTGGTGCAGGGGGCGTGGCCTGGCAGGGTGTCGGCTGCCCGCATGTGTGTGTCCCGCTGAGTGGATGGAAAGCAGGCCAGTGAGACACTTGGGAGACGGGCCGGTGCGCTCCTACTAGGTATGGGCTGCTCAAGCAGCGCTGGGACAGAGTGCGGCATCCTGAGAGGGCGCTCAGCAGCATGTGGTGCTTCTGCTTCCCCTCGGCATGGCGTTGGCGGCTCGGTCTGCACTCTGGAGCCGGTAGGAGGAGGGACAGCAGGGTGCCGGTGATGACACAGTCCGCGTGGGCTCTGATCACTGCAAGCTCATTCACCAGGGCACCTGGGACAGCGTGCGCTGCACGAGTGCTGTTTGTGAGGACCACGTCGTGGTGGGGTGCACGAACCACCCTCATTGCCAGTGTAGTGTTGCTGGCTGTGAATGGCAACACTCCGGTATCTGGTAGTTACTCTCTATGAGCACAGGCCTAGAAATAATGACGACAGCAGCCAAACTTAAGGAACACAAGGTGGGCTGTGTCAGCTGGCTTTCTCTGCAACTCCTCCACTAGCCATGCCTAGCATCCCCCCTCTCATTTGTTACTTATCTCACATGACCCTGGGGTATGTTCCACTCTCCGTGGATATCGAGGGGTGCTTTTACCAATAACCTTTGCTTGACACATAGTGTCAGGGTCTGGCGCTCCAGTTATGTCACTGGAGCGACATTACATACGGTTCATTTTTGTCTATTTAGAGCACATTCCTTTTACGCATTTTTTTAATCGCATTTGTTGCCCTAAACTTTATTATGCATTTACAGTTATTAAATTAATCAGCTGATTATGGCAGCAAATGTTTTTTATATTCTTGAAATACAGTTATTCAGGATTTGAAGTATCTGTGTTGTTGTAATTGTTATAGGCTTTATTTAAGCCATCTATTTAAAGACCCAGGATACATATTTAAAGCCCTCTCAGTTCCCTTCTCAGTATGTGTTCTGCATCCCTGGGTTCCATGCTGGGGAAGCATTCACAGAGGAAACATCATCTTTCCTTCCTCCAGGAAACAGTGCATTGCATGAGGTCAGAGGTCATTCTAAGTTACCCAGTTGCTGAAAGAAAGCTGCAGGAGATGTTTAAACGCTCTTGGAGGAATATAAGCGCTATCAGGGAAGAGCTCTTTCTCTGCATCAGTCTCTAATTTTTTCAGCGTCCTCCCAGTTTTCGGTTTCTTGTCCATCCTGTTCCTCTGGTTCCTTTTGGGCTTTTCCTGATTACAAAGAAGAAGAAATGGGTTTTCTAGAAGCCAGCTGCATTCAAACGTCCTGCAACTTCAACCATTCAGGGTTTATTACAGAGAGAATAGAGGGACCGGGGTGTAGCTTCGGGGGAGGGGGAGGGGGGAGGGTTCTAGAGGCCAGCTGCACCCAAACGTCCTGCAACTTCAGCCATTCTGGGTTCATTACAGAGAGAATAGAGGGACCGGGGGTGTAGCTTCGGGGGGGGGTGTTTGGGGTGTTACGCCCCCCTAAAACATTCATTTTGTGGTGAATAGTCGGGTATGGGTGCTTTCAGTCGGGTATGGTGAGGTGTTTGTCGGATTTCACCAGGAATTTTTACATACCGACAAACAAAAACACACCCACACTCTCTCTTTCTCTGTTTTGAAAGTCTTCAAAAATGTTTGTAAGTTTACAAAATACTATGTTTTCCCTCACTTAGTAGTCCTACCAATCTGCATTCCTCTCCCCTTCTATTGCCCCTTAAGCTCCTCTCATGCACCCTGCCCTCGTATAATGTATTTTAACCATATATGTCACAGTGATTGTCAGAAAATCTGAAGCTCCCACCTCCCCGCCCCTCAATCTTACTGACCAAGCTACGCCCCTGAGAGGGACCCTGATAGAATAATAGTGCCACGGTCTATGAGTGGGCTTTATCCTTTGGCTAAGGGAGATCAGTAGTTTTGTCAAGCTTTGTCCATTGTCCATCTTGAGGCTAATCTGGAGGGCCAGCCTTCTCTTCTAACCGAGGACACAGTGGTATCTGACACTGTGGACAAAAAAGCTGAAGGCGCATTGAAGAGCTTAGTCTTTCTATGAGATCTGAGATTTATTCGGTCTGTGCCTCTCGGTCTTTAGTCAAAGATTCCCAGTTTCTTTCCACAGCTATCCAGGATGGTGACACGAATGGAGTTGAAGGTCAAATTTTAAGTCCCGGGGGCCAGCAGAGGGCCCCTTAGAGGATGCTGAGTCCAAGGCCAAGAGGAGGAGCAACAAGGGGGTTGTGACCAAGACACCAGCTGCTCACCAATCGTGCATTCTCCTATCTTCCACCTGGAGTCACGAGGCAAAAGGGGCAAAAGGATTATAGGCATCAGCAACGGGGGAGTCAGTCCCTTTTCCTACCTATGGCACCCCATGCAATTCTGAGAGAGAGGAGACGGTCTATCAGAGACCTCGAAGAAACTGGGGTAGGGAAAGGGAGTGAGGAAGGCAGACAGCTGAGGCAGAGGTAGTCAAGGAGCAAAGAGCCCGAGCTTGTGGAGGCGGCCGACACTAGGTCGGTGTGGCTTGCACACTTAGAGGGAGCTGCAGGTGATTCAGCTGTTCCCCCTCCCCTTTCTTGCAACCCCACTACCTACCACTTACTTCTCACCACTTCTCTTCAAGGGTGACTTCGGCTACAGGACACACCACCCCCAGAGATCATCTGGAGTAAACCCTAAGGGTACCAGCAATGATACAACAATGGAAGCGCAAGGAAAGCTTGGATCAGCTCTTAACAAGAACTCTATGCCCCAAGACATTATGGGACATAAAATAATTCAGCACTACAGCAGTTGCAGCAAGCATGGTGAACCATTGCAGCAGCAGTCAATGTCAATGACAATACAACCATTCTATAAAGACCCCAATCCTATTCCCCCATTAAGCTCCTAAGTGCCAGTTGTGAAACCAGGGAACTTTAAAGCTAAGGACCAACCAGAGGAAGCTGGGAGGGCATGAACCCCACAGGCAGCAGCACCCAATAGGGATAATTGAGATACTATCGAAGAAAGCCCTCTAATCCACACCCCCTCATTTGGCAACATAGACGAAAATGGCATAATACCTAAGGGGGGTGCCAACATTGATCACAATGTTTATGAGGAAGCTATGGCAGAGCCAGCAGCATCAACCCCAGAGGCCTCTGCTTTGAACTGCCCCTCCCCAACTATGGCTGACTTATATGAACAAACAGAACATCAGATAATGAGCAAAATATACATAGCAGTGGTCGCGATGGCCGCCTCACGCCATACAGACAAGTTGGAAGTGCAAGTATTCATTTTACAAACAATAGCCTCTCCTATAATGACAATAGATGGGAAACCTAATCCACTTAACCTCCTTATATTGAGATCCCGAGGCTCGGCTGAAGCAATGGAGGGGCAACTACAATGTACATGCAGTCCCCTGATTGAAAAACTCCCCTCCCTCCCGGGGATAATGGGGACTCTGATTGAAGACCTAAAAGAAGAAGTGGTAAGGGAAAGGACTAGACTAGAGCAGATAAAGGAAATGAATTCCAACTATTAGGACATTCTTCTTTAACCCCCAAAACTCTGCTTACCCAATAAGTAAACTAAGTTTTGTCAAAGTACAATCTACTGCCTCCATTACGTTCAAGGCACAAGCATGCCCCGAAGTAAACTCAGCTCAGAATCTAGGAAACAACAGCCAGGAGGCCGAAAGCATAGCCAAATGAATTAAAACCAACCTTGATCTGCCCCCCACCCCCTTTTCAGCAGTAACCCCATCTATCGAGGAAAACAAGAGAAGGCTAAAAAAGCTCAACAAATCAAGGAGGAAGCTTAGTAGCACTCCACCCCTAGTGGGGGCAAACAAGACAACACCTGCCCTCAGTTGGGGAACTAGAAAGGAAGAGAAAAGTACATCAAAGCCCACAACGGGAAGCCCACAGCCAACCATACCAAAGGACATAAACTGTAGGCAGGAGGAAGCACCAAAGAGTCAAACTGATACAGCAGGTGTACAGGATAAATCAGAATAAAGGCCACATCGAACCTCGTGGGTGAAGACGGGCCATCTCTAAGCCCTCGACCTAGGAGGCAATTAGAAGAGCTGCAATATCATCCTGAAGTGGGGGCAGAGATCAACTCAAAAGTCATTGAATTAGTCACTTTTTTCTCACCGGCTAAAGCAGTGGTAAATGAACAATCAGAAGTTACCTTCTCAAGTGCAAAACTGGCCCTAGCTCTAGCTCTGGCCCTAGCTCTGAGGGAAAATCAAGCACACATTAGATCAATGGAGAATAAAAATCAAAAACTGCATTGAACTCAGGGACCTGGCCATGTTTATGAAACACAACGTGCAGGGAGAAAGTACAGGCAAGAATGGAGTCACAAGCAGCGTCCTGAAACTTAATGAATCAGTCTTACTTGGGGAAAAAGGTGCAACGAAACCCTCAATGGTGCCCAAAGGAGAAATTGAGAAAGGCGGGGCCGGCATCAGCCACGCCAAAAGTATGGCGGTTGTGCCGGCCCCTGACGACAACAGAGGCGGGCCTGTCGCGCACAGTGATGACGCGACAGGCGCGCCTCGACCGTAATTGGTCGCGGTTCCTGGGCGTGACCCGGAAGTGATTCTAATCACTTCCGGGTCACGCGTTGAGTGAACGCCAGGCCAGTTAGAACTGGCCTGGCAGGAAAGGCCGATAAAAGGCTGGGGAGCGTAGGAGTCTGCCTCTTTGCTCCCCGCTCCCCCAGCTTGCTGCACCAGCCTCGCTAGGAGGCTGTAACGTGTTTTTCCCACCCACCATCCCCTAAAGCAAATAGGTTTGGGGTAAATTAGGCTGTTTTTTGGTTTTATTCACGGATTGGCATTAATATTGTGGTATGGTATGTATCATGTTCTGTCTTGTGTTTGAATTTCTCGTCTAGGACAAGTGTGTTCCTTTCACAGGTCGTCTATCGTCGTATTTAGTGCTATTCCTTGGTCAGGTGGTAAGGTCATGATTGGTGAGCAGTAAATTTAAGGTCCTTAGAGGGCGGCGCCATTCTTGAATGGGGTCGCCCAAGGGGGAGGGACAAGTGGTCTCTCCTAGAACTCCAGGGGCAGTTACAGCCGGTTGGCTGGATGGGTGCGGGGAGTGGGGAGTAACGCTTTCCCTAGGCTGGTTGGCCACCCCGCACGTGCACAATGCACAGAACTGCAAGGGCCCCTTAGGGAGATAATAATATACAGAGCGTACGGGGGTAACCGGGGGGGGGGGGAAGTACCCTCACGGTGAACGGGCCCTCTGCGCATGCGCACTCCGGTCGGAGGGCGGGCATAATGTGATAAGGATCTGACACCAGTTATTGACCTTGCCGTAGGCTCAAATAGGGATACGCAGAAAAAGTAACTGCTATGATGATTATTGATGATGATGTTTTAGATTCGGATAGGAATACCTTGTATTAGAGATATGTTAAGGTTAGCCATCTGACATCTGTACTTATCAATGTAATCAATGTAATGCTATGTTTTCTGCGTATTTGGTAAATTGTATATATTAATTATGTTTAAGTTTATATGTTAATAAATACGGCCGGGGGTTTTACGACCCCCTCATCCAAAACTCTTCTCATGTTATTACCTGGATCTTGATAAGGGAGGAGGGGGTGTAGGTAGTACCTGGCCATAGCGATCACATCCTAGAGCACGGGTACTCATAGTACGGCCCGCGGGCCGCCAGCGGCCCGGCAAGCCTTCCTTGGCGGCCCGCGGACCTTGCAGACATCGTACCTGTGTTTTTTTGTTGTTGTTTTTTTTACAGTGTGTCAGCAAACACAGACTCTGCTCTATGGGGGCCGGGCGATTCCAGCGATAGTCCGAGTGGAGCTGCAGGGGCGCTAAGAAGAGGTGAAATACAACAAAGCCTCGTTATCATTCAAATGGTCTTTTAAAGACCTGTGAAGTACTCGGGTGCGGCTGTGTGTGTGTCCAGGAAGCTGTCTCAGCCCAGGCTGCCACACACGCTGGGTGAGGTGACAGAGAATGATAGAGGACAGCAGGGTGTGAGAGCCCGGTGAGGTGACGGAGGGCAGCAGGGAGTGAGAACCAGGTGAGGTGACGGAGGGCAGCAGGGAGTGAGAGCCAGGTGAGGTGACGGAGGGCAGCAGGGAGTGAGAGCCGGGTGAGATGGCAGAGGGTTACAGAGGGCAGAAGGGAGTGAGAGCCGGGTGAGGTGACGGAGGGCAGCAGGGAGTGAGAGCCGGGTGAGATGGCAGACGGTGACAGAGGGCAGCAGGGAGTGAGAGCCGGGTGAGGTGACAGAGGGTGACAGAGGGCAGTAGGGAGTGAGAGCCGGGTGAGGTGGCACAGGGTGACGGAGGGCAGCAGGGAGTGAGAGCCGGGTGAGGTGACAGAGGGTGACAGAGGGCAGTAGGGAGTGAGAGCCGGGTGAGGTGACAGAGGGTGACAGAGGACAGCAGGGAGTGAGAGCCGGGTGAGGTGTGCGTTAAGAGCCTGTGATGTTTCCCGCCAGCCTGTAGTCAGAGAGTTGAGCCAAGGCCAGGGAGCTCAGGCCTGGGAGGGAGACAGAGAGAGAGGGAGACAGAGAGAGACGGAGACAGAGAGAGACGGAGACAGAGAGAGAGGCAGACAGAGAGAGAGGCAGACAGAGAGAGGGAGACAGAGAGAGAGGGAGACGGAGGGAGACGGAGACAGGGAGGGAGACAGAGGGAGGGAGACAGAGGGAGGGAGACAGAGAGGGAGACATACAGAGGGAGACGGAGGGAGAGACAGAGGGAGGGAGACAGACAGAGAGAAAGGGAGACAGAGAGGGAGGGAGACAGAGGGGGAGGGAGAGAAAGAGACAGAGGGAGGGAGACAGAGGGAGGGACAGACAGAGGGAGGGACAGACAGAGGGAGGGACAGACAGAGGGAGGGACAGACAGAGGGAGGGACAGACAGAGGGAGGGACAGACAGAGGGAGGGACAGACAGAGGGAGGGACAGACAGGGACAGACAGAGACAGATAGAGGCAGAGACAGGAACAGGGACAGACAGATAGAGGCAGAGACAGAGATGGAGAGGGAGACAGAGATGGAGAGGGAGACAGAGGGAGACGGAGGGAGACAGAGAGGGTGACAGAGGGAGGGAGACAGAGGGAGACAGAGAGGGGGGGAGACCGAGAGGGAGGGAGACAGAGAGGGAGGGAGACAGAGAGGGAGGGACGCAGAGAGAGGCAGAGGGAGACAGAGGGAGGGAGACAGAGGGAGGGAGACAGAGGGAGGGAGAGACAGACAGAGGGAGGGAGAGACAGACAGAGGGAGGGAGAGACAGACAGAGGGAGGGAGACAGACAGGGACAGACCGAGACCGGGACAGACAGAGACAGATAGAGGCAGAGACGGGAACAGGGACAGACAGATAGAGACAGAGAGCCAGAGAGGGAGACGGAGAGAGACAGGGAGGGAGGGAGGGAGACAGGGAGGGAGAGAGGGAGAGGGAGGGAGGGAGACAGAGGGTGACAGAGGGAGGGAGACAGAGAGGGAGGGAGACAGAGAGGGAGGGAGACAGAGAGGGAGGGAGACAGAGAGGGACACAGAGAGAGGGAGAGGGAGACAGAGGGAGGGAGACAGAGAGGGAGGGAGACAGAGAGGGAGGGAGACAGAGAGGGACACAGAGAGAGGGAGAGGGAGACAGAGGGAGGGAGACAGAGACAGAGGGAGGGAGACAGAGAGAGGGAGCCGGAGACAGAGAGAGGGAGAGCGAGACAGAGAGAGGGAGAGCGAGACAGAGAGAGGGAGACAGAGAGAGGGAGAGCGAGACAGAGAGAGGGAGAGCGAGACAGAGAGAGGGAGACAGAGAGAGGGAGACAGAGACAGAGAGAGGGAGACAGAGAGCGGGAGACAGAGAGAGGGAGACAGAGGGAGGGAGACAGAGACAGACAGGGAGGGAGGGAGACAGACAGGGAGGGAGACAGACAGAGAGGGAGACAGACAGAGAAAAGGAGACAGAGAGAAAGGGAGACAGACAGAGAGGGAGACAGACAGAGAGGGAGACAGACAGAGAGGGAGACAGACAGAGAGGGAGACAGACAGAGAGGGAGACAGACAGAGAGGGAGACAGACAGAGAGGGAGACAGAGAGGGAGACAGACAGAGAGGGAGACAGACAGGGAGGGAGACAGACGGAGGGAGACAGACGGAGGGAGACAGACGGAGGGAGACAGACGGAGGGAGACAGAGGGAGGGAGACAGAGGGAGGGAGACAGAGGGAGGGAGACAGAGGGAGGGAGACAGAGGGAGGGAGACAGAGGGAGGGAGACGGAGGGAGGGAGGGAGGGGGAGGGAGGGGGAGAGAGGGAGGAAGAGGGAGGGAGGGAGAGAGGGAGGGAGGGAGGGGGAGAGAGGGAGAGGGAGGAAGGGGGAGGGAGGGAGGGAGGGAGAGAGAGAAAGAGGGAGGGAGACAGAGAGGGAGGGAGACAGAGAGAGAGGGAGGGAGACAGAGAGGGAGAGAGAGAGAGATGTGTATGCCGGGTCCGGTGGCTCAGTGGACGAAGGCGCCCGCTGCAGGGGCCTGTGTTTCACCTCATGGTCACAGTTTTATTTTGCTCTAGCCCCGCCCCCTCCCCCAATGACCCCGCCCCCACCGGTGCGGCCCTCGGCCACAAACCACACTGTAAATTTGGCCCCCGAGAGAAAGTTTGTGAGTACCCATGTCCTAGAGCCTCCGAGCCCTTCAGAAAATGCATATCCTGTCTTCGTTATCGGGGGCTTTAATAACATGCCTCTAGCGAAAAAAGGCATAAGCAGTCACCCACACTGACTGTATGCTCATGGAACGCTGGGGGGCTTTCAGTATCAAACAACAAAAGGGAAGCCATGGAATTTCTAAATCTGGCAGACATAGTTTCAGTGCAAAAAACATGGGCTTTTGGCTCCATCCCTTGGATGGACTTCATAGTGTTTGAAGCCCCTGCAAACGCATCAGCAGCTGGAGGCCATGCCTCGGTGGGGGGGGGGTCTATTTACGTGAAGAATGAACTAATGGCATTAACAACCATCTATGCAAAAAGGGAGGGTGACAACATCATCATTTGTGCCACTCAGAGTACAGAAACCAAACAACAGAAAGAACAGCATATATCTTCATCCAGCAAAGTGCAAACACTGGCCTTGCGACTCCCAGTGTTGTGGGCTCTTAAAGCGTCACACACGGACTTGCTATGGCTACTAATGGGAGACTTCAATGCTAATCTAATGACCATAGGAACCAACAACATATGGCAGAAACTAGATGATCAAACATGAAACATATCCGAGATCAAACCTCAATTCCAAAGACTAGATAAGCATAGGACAAATTTCAGCATGGCACTCAACAACATGGGCCTACGCCTTCTAAAAGGCAGACTGCCAACAGACTCTCCAGAGGCCTACACACATTTCTCAGCCAGCAAGTTAGCAACTCTGGACTATATGTGGATATCAATCGCCCACTTTCAGCATGTGATCATATGTGAAGTACACACAACAATACGCATTGACCATTCAATGCTAAAATACAGACCGAAAGTGTTGAGCGAACGTCACCCCAAGCAGCAGCACATAGGAAAGCAAGAGGGACTGGAATCACTTACGAGACTAAAATGGCTTACTAAAGATCAGGAGGTATTAAGATGGACAACGGTAAAAATGCTAGATCACCATCAAAACCAAGTGGAAGGAGCAAAAAGAAAAGAAGATCCATGGAGTTAATAGACCTTGCCCCTCCAAAAAATCGAAGCTGATTACATTATATCCAGAAGTAAGCTGGTGAAAACACACAAATAAGGAAGCGCTGTAAAGAAATAAGCAGAATGAAGATGTTACTAAACAAGACCCTTAGAAAACAATGCCGGAGCAACAATGCCAATAAACTCCACAAAAATAAAGTAAACGGGATAAGAAGGTCCAACAGGAAACTGTTACATTAGAAAAGACAAGAAGAAGAGGCCAACAAATGGGCACAAGTACATGAGATCATAAGATTTAACAATCAAAGAATTTTCTGGGCATGGATAAATTGCATGGAAGAAGCCGCATCTCAAAAAGAAGTGGCAAACATTATACCAGGAGAATGGGAAGCCCACATAAAGCACCTTTTTATGGAACAAATCTTTTTATTGATTTAGTCGGAAGGTGCTGTTACACCTGAACACAGCCATTCGCCTACAACCACAGGGGCCGGCGGCTAAAGGACAATGCAATATAGATATGTATCTCGTTACTGCTTGCAGTCCAACATTTGGTAGGCAGGCGGTACTCAAGGTGAGGCATATCAGGCAGGGAGAACTGAACCATCAAACAGTAAAGGCTATAGCGTGCTGTCCCGCCATAATAAACAAACAGTAGATAAGAAAAACCCACCCTCCCTCCCACCCCCGCAATAAAACATAAAAGAAAAGGGGAACCGTACCAAATACACTAAAAGAATGTGCGATGTCCCGCAGAGTCCGTTGAAAACCACCCAAGCCTTACTACTCCCTCAGGTAGGGGTCGCTAAATCCGGAGAAGGAGGTATGAGTCGCAGCACTTGTAGGAGTTTGGGGCAGGTGACCTCGCGTAAGTCCTTCGAGAGCATTGTTATAAAGGGGGCCCAGAGTTCGGCATATTTCTTGTATTCGTGATCGTGACTCATCGTTAGCCGTTCCATGGCCAGAATCATCCAAAGCCTATGTAACCAGGCTGAGTGGTCCGGCACCGTAGCAGTACCCCAGTGGATTAGGATCGCCTGGCGCGCCGCAAGCAAAGCTAGTGCAATCTGTCTGCCTCTAAGTGACAGTAGCGGAAAAGTGATTAGATTGGAGAGCCCTAGCAAAGTGTAGGCCGGGAAGCGGGGAATCTCGGTGTCGAATGCAGCGTCAATGTCATTAAGCACCTGGTCCCAATACCTCTCCAACTGCGGGCAGTGCCATAAAAGGTGTGAAAGGGAGCCCGTCAGGCCACAGCCCAGCCAGCATTCCTCAGTGTGGTTCTTGTCCCATTGGTGTACCCTCGCTGGCGTGAGATACCAGTAGGATGCCACCTTGAATGCAGATTCAGTCCCCGCAGTGTTGTAAGCTGTGTGGTGAGCCCTATAGTAAATGTTGTCCCACTCCTTGTCTGTAAAGACCCGTCCCAATTCTGCTTCCCATCTAGCCTGTCCGCGTGAGCGCCTCACTGTCCCGCGTGGAGCAAGGAAGGTATAGAGTTCTGAGATGAGGTGCTTGTCGTCTATTTTGTGCGCTATCCATTTCTCGAAGGGGGTGAGCTTACGAGAGACGTGGGGAAGGAGGGCCGGGGAAGTAGCCCAATGACGGAGCTGGAGGTAGAAGAACTCATCCGTCAGGGGTAGGGAAAGGTCCCGTCGAACCCGGTCAAATGGGATAATACCCTCAAGATCAAACAGGTGGCCTAAGCACTTACATCCAGCCTCTCTCCAGCGTTGAGCAATGGCACTCTTACATCCCGGAGGGAAATCCGGGTTGTCCAACAGCGGCGTCATGGGAGAGGGAAAGGTCGTCAGGTCCCTCGTCAGTGCCACCGCATCCCAAACTTTCATCGTTGCTGCCGTGACTGGAGAAGAATAAAGGCCCCAAGAACGGGCGCGGCGGGAGAGCCATATTTCACGCCAGACATTCGCCCCAGCTACGGCCTGGTCCATGAAGGTCCAGTGCTTCTCTGAAAGGGGGCGATTCCACTCCAGCACGTAGCGTAGATGTGCAGCCTGGAGGTATCTGAGGATCATCGGTAGCCTAACCCCACCATCATTTTTGGGACGTGATAATTGTGCTACAGATAGACGTGCCTTCTTATTACCCCAGATGAATTTGTTTAGAGCGAGCTGAATGTCGCGCAGGGATTTAGGCGGCGGTGTCAGCGGGAGGGTCTGAAAGAGGTAGAGTATGCGCGGTAAAATTGTCATTTTGACCGCTGCTATGCGCCCAAACCATGACAGATTATGCTTAGTCCACCCATCCAGTTCCTTCCTCGTCTGTGATACCAAGAGCGAGTAGTTTAGTTCTACTATGCGTGGGATCGAGGGGGTCATAAGGATGCCTAAGTAAGGCACAGGGTCGTTGGACCACTGTAAAGGGAGGGACTGCCTAAGGGCTTCCACTTGGGCATGTGGGAGAGATAGATTAAGGACCTTGGACTTGCCAAGGTTAACCTTAAAGCCCGAGATCTGCCCAAATGATTCGAGTTCGTCTACTAGTGCAGGGAGCGAGGTGAGGGGCTGAGCGAGGGAAAGGACGTTGTCCGCATAGAGGCTTATTTTATGGATAACACCTCCAAACTTGATGCCATGGATGTTAGGATGATCGCGGATTTTCTGTGCGAGGGGTTCCAGATAAAGTGCAAATAAAAGAGGCGAGAGTGGGCACCCTTGCCTCGTGCCCCAGGTTATCGCAAAAGAAGATGAGGATATTCCATTAACAAGAACAAAAGCCCAGGGGGCACGGTAAATGCACTGCACCCATTGGATAAAACGGGGGCCAAATCCGAAGCCGTGCAGGACGTCGAAGAGATATGTCCAGCATACTCTATCGAACGCCTTTTCGGCATCAACCGCAAAGAGTATCGCTGCCTTTTGGGAGCGGTGGACACAATCAATTAGGTGGAGGAGGCGGTTGGTGTTGTCACTGCCTTGGCGCGTGGGGATGAATCCCGCCTGGTCAGGGTCTATCAGACCTGCCATCAGGGGGTTCAAACGGGCTGCGAGTGTTCCTGTAAAAAGCTTCACATCAACATTGAGCAGCGAAATCGGGCGATAGGAGCTGCATTGCCCAGGGTCTTTATTAGGCTTGAGGATTACGGAAATCGCAGCCTCCGCCATAGAATCCGTCACAGCCCCATATTCTAAGAAGGAATTGAAAAGGCGGGTTAAGAGGGGTGCTACTTTTTTATAAAACAAGGCAGGGAAGCTGTCGGGGCCTGGCGATTTGTCAGGTTTCAGCCGGGAGATAGCAGAAATCACTTCGTCCAGCCTGATGGGGTCCTCCAGCTGCTCTGCCTGAAGGAAGGGAGGCGAGTGAAGTTGCTGGATTCTAGGTATGCCTGTGCATCAGGGGGTTCATGAGACTCTGCGCTGTAGAGTGTCTGGTAGAAGCGGCGGAATTCCTCTACAATCTGGGAATCCAAGTGGACTTCCTCACCATTGGACTGGGTCAGAGAGGAAATATTCCCCGCAATTGTCCTGGCGCGTAGTTTGCAGGCTAACATTTTCCCACACTTATCACTGCCCAGATAGAATCTGTGTCGGAGGCGCAGCAGTGCAAACTCCGCTTTATCCAGGTCCAGGCGTTTGAGAAGCAGCCGTTTCTTTTCCAGTGATCGCCACACCCTCTGAGCCCCTGTGCGTTTATGTATCGCTTCTAGCTCTGCTACTTCCTTCTCAAGGTCTGAGCAGGCCTCCCGATGTCTCCGATTATCCGCAGAAGAGATGGCAAGAAATTCCCCGCGGATCACCGCTTTGAGGGTTTCCCAAATGGTAGCCAGGGGCGCCTCCCCATTATAGTTGTGTTGGAGATATTCTAAAAGCTTGGTGCGCACGCCTTCTACAATGTGAGGGGAATGCAAGAGGCCTACGTGCAGTCGCCAGCGGGCAGGTATACGCTCAATCCCTTCAGGACTCCGGGAAATGGAGATGTGTGCATGATCTGATAGAGAGTGTGGAGCTATTGTGGAATCGCTGACCCTAGGGAGGAGCGCAGGAGAGACCCAAAACATATCTAAGCGTGCATAGGATTTATGTGCTGCAGAATAGTATGTGTAATCACAGAGGCCTGTATGTTGGATGCGCCATATATCATGAAGACCATTATCGGCCATCCATTGTTTGCCGTCTGGAGAGAGAGCTCCCACCTGAGAATATCGTTGGCCTGAGCGGTCCCAGTCACTATCCATGACCAAATTGAGATCACCGCCTATCACTAAAGCAGCGTATGGGGAGGAAAGACCCTCTGATATATGGCGGCGGAGGAAAGCCTCCTGGTGGGCATTAGGTGCATAAATGTTGAGTAGTGTGAAAATATTAGATCCCCATTGAAGCCGAAGCGCTAGGACTCTACCTTTGAGCTCATACAGAGTAGACAGCATCTTACCCTCAAATTTATTCCCGAGCAGGATAGCTACCCCATTCCTCTTCGTTGAATCAGAGGACCAATACTGACGGGGGAAGCGCCGTGAGCGCATACGGGGAGTGTCTTTGGCAAGCAGATGGGTCTCATGAAGGAGACATATGTCTCCGTCCGACTGTTCCAATAGGGAGAGAATCGCTGTTTGTTTTGTAGGATGGTTAAGGCCCCTCACATTGAGGCTGACAATCTTTAGGTGTCGAGGCATAGCGGGTGGGAGTTAGCATGAGAGGACCCATCGTGGATGAAGGGTGCGAGGCACAGTATGTGGGCGGAAGGGAGTGTAGGCCCGCGAGTGAAGAGTGGTTGCGCAGAGACTGGTACGGGGGACCCCTAAAGGAAAGGCAACAGATACATAAAAGAAAACAACCCGCAAAAACACAACCCCAAGAAGAAACAGAAGACAACAGTTTGTCTGACAGGCATAGTCTAAAGGGAACATGGTCTTGAGGAAGACCGTAGTGGAGGATACCTGGGGAACCAAGAGCCGCGGAGAGGCACCCAGTTAGATCAGGAGAGGTGGTCATCTCATGTGCCCCTCCGGCTGCGCTCTATGACATCCATCCCCATGGCCTATGCTGGAATGTTCAGGGGGAACACAAGCAATCTTGGGACTGGGAGAGGGAAGAGAGCACCGCCTCTCGTTCTTTCGCCACTTCCTCCGGATCTGGTTTCAGATAGGTCGAGGTCTTCCCAACAGTCTGCCAATGGGGTGGTCGCCGCGGGGACCGAACCTTGGGGTCGTCTCCCTTTGTCGAATCTTCAGCGAGGTCTAATCCCAGCAGGTCCAGAGCCTCCCGCAGCGAGCGTATTTGTCGGAGCTTCCCCTGGTGTTTAAAGATTATGCGGAAGGGGTGGCCCCAGGAATAGGGGATGCCTTTGTCACGCAGATAGGAGGTGACCACCCGGAACTCCCGTCGCTTGGCCAAAGTGGAGGCTGCAAGGTCCTGGAAGAGGGCTGGAGAATGTCCTTGGAACTGTATCGGCTGCGTCGTTCGGGCTTTGCGTAGAATCTGCTCTTTGAGCTGAAAATCGTGCACACACACGAGGATATCCGGCGGGGGCACTTTCTCTCCTCTAGGAAGGCCCACACGATGAACGCGATCCATCTGGATTTCTTGCTGACTGTCGTCTCCTAGCACATGTCTAAAGAGGGCTAAGACGTAGGATCACAAGTTGTCTCCTTCCTCTTTCCAGGGCACTGCACGAATGCGAATATTATTCCTCCGAGAGCGGTTTTCTAGATCTTCTGCATGTGCCTGTAGATCTAGGTTTTGATCATGCAGCCTCAGCACTTCCTGCTGTAGTTGATGAAGATCTTCCTCCCGCGTTAGTTCATGTTCTTCAAGAACAGCCACCCTTTCGCCCACTTGTCAACATCCCGCCGGACTTGCTTGAGATCTGCCGTGAGCTGTCCTTTAAGGTCTAGGATATCCTCTTTAATGGCGGCAAACAGCTCCATCATAAAGGCTTTCGTGGCCGGTTCATTCGCTCCCTCCAGTGATTTTGGAGGGCCCGGAGCTTGGGAGCCTGCCTGGGCTGTATCGGAGGTGCCAGATTGTTTCAGCAGGAGGTCCTTGAGGGTTTTCTCCCTTCTCGCTCGGGCCGCCGCCATATCCTTTCAATGAGGCTGAGGTGTACACCAGGGGAGGGCCGCAGGACGGTAGCTTCGTAGGCGTAAAGTGCACAGCACCACTCCTGTTCCCAGGCCGAAGCAGCAGCTCTCCCACCCGTGCCAGGAGACCGACTCTCTATCTCGCTGGAACTGGTAGATGCAGAGGGGTAGCACTCAGGCTAGCTTCTTCGCTTTGACTAGCCTCAGTAGTGGTCAAGCTAGCCCCTGGGATACCGATGTCGTAGTTCCCACCTTGGTGGTCCTAGCTGTTAGTCCATCGGGAGGAGTGGGCTCGAGTGACTATGGGGGTCCGCACGTGCAGTGATGCCCAGAAATCGTGCTTATCTCCCCCCAGTGAGGAGATATGACCACTCACGAGGCCTTCAGGGAGCTGCGTACGGCCTGCGCTGGTTAAGCTGCGGTGAGAGGGCCAGGCGATCCTTACCCCGGTGGGCACCAGGGCCGGCGCAGAGACGAGGTAGGCCGAGGTCCAGGCAGGACAGCTCAAGCAGCTCTCAGGGGCTTCTGAAGAAGATGTGGGGTGCCAGTCCTGTAGCATGGACAGTCGTCGCACTGCCGGCAGAAAACCAGGTTGGTGTCGGAGGCCTGGAGGAGAAGAGCAGCACAACAGGCCCCCTGGACCACCACCACGCCGTCAATCAGGTGCCAGGCAGACTCCTACAAGGCTGTAAGCGGCCACGTCTAGCGGGGGGTTAGCTGGTGGGGACGACAATCCGCAGGTCGCAGCTCCGACGGGCGCGATCCACAGGCTGAGTTGTGGATGGCCAGGGATTATAGGCCCATCTGCAAAATGGCGGCTGTACAGCGAGCTCGCCCCAGGAGGGTGCAGTGCTCGTAGCGTGTGCGAGGGTAGTGCTTGCACCCGTGCCAAGCAGGAGGATCGATCACATGTGCACCAGGGTTCAAAGGATGAGGCCTCAGGGCGCTGTGCAAGGCCGTCGGCAGGAGGGGGCACCGGCCGGGCAGGCCGGCAAGCAAAATGGCGGGCGCACCACGTACCGCACTCTGGTCCGCTACTGTGTTCGCGTGGCCCGCCCTCTGCCGAGCCCCCGGTACTTCACAGACTGGACTCAAGGCTGTTTTCAAAATCGGAGGCAGCCCAGCGGCGTGTAGATGCAGCACCGCCGCATCTCTCGTGTCGGCCCCTCCAGGAGCGTAGCTGCGTCCGCCGCGTCTCTTCCCTCAGCTCCGGCTCGGCTCCGGGGATCACTCCGTCCGGAGCACCAACGCGGCAAAATAACAGCTCCTCGGCTGCACCGGAGGGTTCACAAACTGTTCACTGCTCGTGCTCGCCAGAAGGAGACCAGGGGATGGGGCAATAACAATGCAGAGGAACGGCGGAGCCGGAGGGACAGAATAACACGTCCTACCGAGCCGCCATCTTGGCCACGCCCCCCCAAAGCACCTTTTTAATGTTCAGGCACCAACCATCATTCTGTCTATCAATCCCAATAAGGGGGCAAATGAGCAAACACTAAAAAATTACTACAGCCCAAGTCGAAAAGGCGCTTGGTTGTTTGCGCAGAAATGGATGCCCAATGGCATTCCTGCATCCATATTTAAAGTGGCATCCAAGAAATGGGCTGAGGTAATATCCCATATCTTTCAATCTTACCTCCTGGACGCAGCGAAAATGGAGAGGATCAATTTTAGTGCCAATTCCCAAAAAGGGGATAGTACAAACCTTGAGAACTTCAAGCTAATAGTCTTGCTGGACATAGAAGTGAAATTCAATGCAAACATATTAAACAAGGAACTGTAAAAAAGGGACCAAAGAAAAAAAGTTTATTCCATTATGCCAAAAAGGCTTTAGAAAAGGCTGTCACATCGAGGACAATCTGCTCTGCATATCCCACCTGCTAGAAAACACGGTGCTGGCAAAAAACACAAATCACTATATCTAGGGTTTGTTGATTTTGCCACAGCATTCAATAAACTCTGCGCCAAGCTAAACATGTGGGGAATTACAGCACCACTGCATAATGCTATAATAGCATTATATTCAAACACATGGGTAAAAATAAAAGTGACTGCAGGCTGGACAACATCTACAAAGGTGGACACCAATAAGGGACTAAAACAAGGCTGCACATTAGCGTCCCTGCTGTCCAATCTATGTTTGGCAGACTTACAAGATCATCTAGAAAAAACAAGAGCACTCCCTCCAAAAATCTCCACACATAAAATACAAGTACTGCAGTATGCTAATGAGACCTTGCTAATAGACCAGACACATATAGGTCTGCAGAGACTGTTCAATTTGTTAACCAGATATTGTGAAGAAAATGACCTAATGATAAACACAGCAAAAACAAAAGAGCTGATTGTCAACCAGAGAATAATTAAGAGTGGAGCAAAAGGATTGAGATTTTCCTTTCTAAGATACTTAGGGGCATATTCTCAAGGACTTATCGCCGATTTATCGGCACTTTAGCGCCGCAAAAGTGGCGATAGATCTATCGCCCCATTCTCAAGCTGGTGCAAACTGCCGATATCGCCAGTTTCCCAGCAATAGCTGCCGCAAAAAACATCGCCACGGATGAGAGCGACAACTAACGCTAATGATATGCAGAGTAGGCGTTCCCGTGCAAAAACACACGAAAACACCACTTCGCGATATTCCCAACGACCAGCCAGATCGGCAAAGCGATCCAAAAACAGGCGATAAGGCGCGTTAGCAGCAGGGATCTAACACCTGCCTTTTACTAGTGTTAAGCAGGACGACAACCTGCAGCATGAAAGGGAGCCCAGCCCAGAGCCACAGCTGAAGACCAACAGATGCCATGGAGCCAATGATCATGCAGCTTGGAGACCCAAGAGGGCCACAACACCCACCGCCACCACCCCCAGGACTACCACCTAGGCAGCGCAGAAGAAGACAGCTGACCTTCCGAAATCGGCATGGTCCCTCAGCCACACAATTGCAGAATGTGGGGAGAGGTGGGAACCAAGTATGTGTGAAGGAGGCAAGTCACCCATGAAAAAGAATGTACACAATGCCAAGTGTGGCGGTGATGTGCTGGACAGACTTCAGTATGCAGAGCACAGACATGTCCATGTGGACATATACTGCTGGTGTTTGTAGTGTTGTGGACAGTGGACGCAACCATGTTACCTCAGGCAGTGGGGAAGACCTTGGTCACGTAGCTATGTCGTCCCCCCCTGTAAGCGTAAGCGGAGTGGGCTGGGCCGGCGTACGCCAGTCCAGCATAGGAGTGTGAATAAATAGGCTGGGGCTCTGGGCGTGGTTCACTTCCGGGATGGCCAACGCGTCTGCCAGGGCGGCGCCCCTCAACCTGCCACGAGTCCGCTGCCATGACCGCCAGCCTCCTCAGCCGATCGCTGGCTCCCGCGACACAGGCCCCCAGCGGCACAGCACCGCGGAGTTATGTGTGTGCTGACTACTGTCTGCGGCCTACACTGCGGTCAGCAGGTCCCCCCATTCAAATTGAGTCTTGATTTATTTATGGCGCAGTCCAGTAGGCAACAGACATTGCTTCCAGTGCGGCCCGCCCGGACGACGCATCATCGCCGGCTGAGCACCCGCTGAGCGCTTCAGGTGCCACTAACTCAGTGCACCACAAGTCATCGCCACGTGGCTGTGGGCCCTTTCTGACCACTGCCTCCGGCCTACACTGCGGTTAGCAGGTCCCCCAACTCAAATAGAGTCTTCATTTATTGTTGGCGCAGTCCAGTAGGCAACAGACATTGCTTCCAGTGCGGCCTGCCCGGACGACGCATCATCGCTGGCTGCACACCCGCTGAGCGCGTCAGGTGCCACTAACTCTGTGCAGCTCAAGTCAACGCCACGTGGCTGTGGGACATTGCTGACCGCTGCCTCCGGCCTACAATGCGGTCAGCAGGGCACACACAAATCAAATCCAATCCTGACCTGCAAGGACACGCCATCATCGCTGGCTGCACACCCGCCACCACCGCCAGGACCACCTCCAACCAACAACTGCCAGAGTCGGAGGAGTCTTACAGCCAGCCTATCAAAGTGGCTCACACCTGTCTTGGATGCCATCATCAGCTTGATACCCTGCTCAGCTCTACAGGTGCCACTAACTCAGTGCACCACAAGTCATGGACCCCTCATGATTGAGTCTTCTGTGTGTGATGTCTGAGCTGGTGCCCCTACCTCAGTGCACCACAAGTCATGGACCCCTCATGATTGAGACTTCTGTGTGTGATGTCAGAGCTGGTGCCCCTACCTCAGTGCACCACAAGTCATGGACCCTTTATGATTGAGTCTTGTGTGTGTGATGTCAGAGCTGGTGCCCCTACCTCAGTGCACCACAAGTCATGGACCCTTCCTGATTGAGTCTTGTGAGTGTGAAACGTTGATCACTGTTCTAGTTGTTGCCAGCACCAACCACTCCCTGAGGGCTGGCTTACACTCACCCCACACCCATCCAGCTCAGGTGTCACTGGACATGTGACACTGGCGCACATGCCCGTAGCCAGTTCCACTACCTATCTAAGTGTGTCCGTGTGGTCATTATGTATGCATGATGGCCCCGGGCCCTACCACATTACATTGTGCTGTGGAGAGCGGCCGCAACCATGTCACCTCAGGCAGTGAGTAAGACCTTGGACACGTAGCTTTGTCATCCCCCCCGTAAGCGTAGTGGGCTGGGCCGGCGTACGCCAGTCCAGCGTAGGGGTGTGAAGAATTTGCCCGGGGCTCTGGGCGTGGTTCAGTTCTGGCCTAGACAAGGGAGTAACTAATGCGTTTGTCTCTGTTGTAGTGGCGGCACCACCCGGCCCGCAATCGACAATGTTGCAATGTAGCATGCACCCGGAGGGCGGGCTCGCATGAACGGAGACATGAAGGAGCGCAAGACCGCTCGGGGTCTTGGCTCATACATGCCAAGTGTTGTGTGTATCTGTATTGCCGCAGCATGTGCCAAATGCCTAGCCTTAATCGCAGCGCGAGTTCAGCCAGGCATGAACTCTACATCTGTGTCCGCTCTATCCATGCCACAGGCCACACTCACGTGGCTGCCCACCTTCAACGGCCAACATCACAGTGTCGTTGTCAGGCTTGTGGACATGCGCAGACAGGCATGACAATGGTGTGCCGTAGGAGTGCAAGTGATGCAACTGCGCAGTGCACACAAGTAAATAGGCTCGGGGGAGGGAGGAACAGCTGTGAGGCAACGTAACACACAGTGATGCCGCTCATTTGCCACATTCAAGTCATGTCAAACATGAATCCCAAAGTCGCACACATCCCACCCCACCCCCAACAAGCCACATCAGAATTCCTGAATGCAAGCAGATGACAAACTAACATTAGGGATGAAAGCTCCATTGTCTGAACTATCAGGCGGAAGCACATCTGCACCTCCGACCTCGGAATTGCATGTGCCCGACACCCCCTGACAGATACTATAGCAGCTGATGACGACTCCCACACTACGCACAGCCCGATGACAGACCAACGTATACACACCCCACACACAGAAGTCCTTGCTCGAAGTTATCTTGCATGAATGGCCTTCACACATACTCCCACACCATCCCAGGCGTACAACCGTTGCACACTTAAACAACACATTGATCCGAGCTGTGGCATTTCATCCACAGAACTGGCGCAGGTCAGAACAGTGCCGCTTCAACCAGAGCCACTAACACAATGGCAGAACAACCTGGACACATGCACAACCCCTGTCACTGTGCACGTATGCTGCATTTACTGGGGGCACTGCCATTGGCAGGGCTGCGGATCAGTTACTGGCTAAGCTTCCGCCTTGCCAACGTCACCTGCGACCAGCCTGTGTTGCATTCTCGAATGTGCATATTCGAGTGGTCCATGGGTGTCTGCCTATCCAACAGGACGGTGGCTGTACTGGATGTTGACATGTGTGTGCCCCCCCTGTTGGCCCACGACCAGGAGTGTCACCGTGATACCCATTTATGGGATGCCTTGATACTTGGCATACATGCTGGCAGCTGGACCTGGGAGATTGCACAACTCCTCATGTGCAGTGACCACATTGAACCGCTCCCCTATTGGGCTGAAGTGCTAATTGGTGAAAGGGGGTGGACGCAGCACATCTGTACGGACCTGCTAATGGATTGCCTCGCCGTCCTGTTTGATGAAGTCGACAACGACCTCATGTTGGAAATGATGGCCTACGAAGCTGCAATCGCTTTCATGGACGAGTGACTACGTACCTGCAGCCACAACAGATTGGAATCCATTGCACATGTCCCGACACCTTGTTGCATCTTGGTGATCTGGTCACATATCCCACGACAACAGTGGACATGGCTGCATTCGCCTGGACTCCGAATACATGAGCGGACAACAACGCGGGTTAACACACACCTGTGAAAGGTGAGGCACTCCCCCGGAGTGGACAGCAGCGCTTGGCAACGTTCCATACTGCTGCATTGGTCTGCATGTTGTGGCACTTATCTTGCCCGTACTGACACGCATATGCTAATAAAGTCTACGCACCTTCACTTGTATTCAACTGTGATGAGTGTTGATTTGAATGACAATGTGTGTCTCACTGCCTATCTTGGTCACGGCCATACATGCGGATTGATGGCATTACCCAGGGAGTACCTTTTTGTGGAATCACTGTCCCTACATTCATCCATACTTTCATACTTGATTGATCATGGCCATGACACATCTGTGTGAATTAGAATGTTTTATTCACATTCAGTGGAGTGTTGAAGCTGGAGCAGTACAGGGCCATGGAAACCCCACTTTACATTGTTGCCCCGTGGAGGGCCAGCCAGAGTCCTTTAGGGATTGACAAGTTCATCGGAAGAGGAAGACTTCAGTCCGCAGTGTGATTGCTGTGTCATTGGTAACAAAACCAAATATGGCAGTCCATGTCGAGGTCCAAGGTGGGTGTCGCTGAGTGTATCAGGGGACAGTGGAAGGTGTTATTCCAGGGCATGATGCAGAGGGCAGAACCAAGCTGATACAGGCCATATGGCGGAGATGAATGCTACCACTTCATTCTTACCACAAAGCCAGATTCATCATCATCTTCGTCCTCTGATGTGTCAGGTGCCTCACATGTGGGTGGTGGTGTTTAGTCTGCATCACTGTGTGACACTGACACATCAGGGGCCAGAGGTGGAATGTCTGCTGCACTGTGTGGCACTGACACTTCAGGAGGCGGAGATGTGGATGGAGTAGTAGCAGCAGCATTCATCCGCGCCAGGCCTTCTGGCGGCAATGCCATGACAAGGATCTGCAGGGCATGGAAGATCACAGCTACATCTCGCTGGTGTGCAGCTGTGGCAAACATTCTTTCCGCCAGCGTCCGCTCCAAGCTCACCATCATTCTCCTATGTGTCCCAACTCCCGGCTGACATCGCTGGAGCCACTCTGACTAGACAGTTGTTCTTGGCTCAGAGTCATGACTCCAGCGATGTCAGCCATGAATTGTTGGAGAGCATGGAGCGGACAGTGGGTGTCCGTTAGGAACTGTAAGTCGTCCCTGATGGGACTTAGACACCCACGTATGGCATCAAGTTTGGCTGCCATGAGGTCGAAGCCCACCCGCAGCTGATCAGCCATCTTCTCCTGGTACCCTAACACCCGGCATTGGAATGCCATGTGTTGGTCGTGGGGGTCCTGGGAGACAGCCGTGGTGGTGGGTGCTTCATGCTGTGTGGTCTGTGCAGGGGGTGGGGTCTCCTCAATGCAGCTGGGCTGCCCTGCTCCTGGAGGTGGGGTGCCAAAGCTGTCCATGAGCTGTTGGAGGGCGTCGGTGTCGATGTTGGGGAGGTCCTCTTCATCATCAGTGCTGAGTTGTTGGGTCTGCTCTGCAGGAGGTGTTGATTCTCCCTCTGCAATGTGAAGGGGAGATGCAGATTGACATTGTGTTCACATGTATGTTCACGCATTGTACAAGTTTACTAACAGACTGCATGACAATGTACATTGTGACTGTTTGTGAGGAGATGCCTATTTGATGCGGGACAGTTGACATTTCTACACCATCAGGGATGTGAGGTTGTACTTGTACATTATCATCTCACAGTTTCCTGCTATCCCAAATGCGAATGGCCATTTTCTACACACAAGCGGCAGCAGTTGTGTCCTCTGTTCTGTTGTGAAAGTGTTGCAGTTTGTCCCACATTGTTGTCAATGTTGAGGTGCTCTGATTCTTATATGTGTGTTCTGCATTGTGGGTGTGTTGCCCCTTCAGCTCTGATTTGGCTGGCCCTTATCCCTTTCAGGCGGTGTGCCTTTCACTTCTGTGCTTATACAGTGCTGAGATATTGCAGACGTGGGTAAATTGGGCTCTTGGTCGGAGTTGTGACTCTTGTGCATGGTTTGTCCGCAGATGTGCTATTCTTAATTGTACATGTGTGCCATTGTGCCCATCTCCCCCCCCGTCCCCCCAGTCCCTGGTCGTTACTCACCCTGTTGCTGTTGGCTCAGGTCATGTTGTGCAGTGTCCGGTCCCCCAACTCCTGCCACCGTCTCCCCAATGATGACTCGGGTCACCATTTCCTCCATCTCATCCAGCTCTTGGTGTGTCGCTGGACTCCCACCTCCGGTCTGCATTGCTGCTTTCAGGTTGGCTGCGAGTTTCAGCTTGGTTTTGCGCTTCACATCAGTCCAGCGCTTCTTGCAGTCGTCAACTTCCCTTCTCTTCGCTCCGACTGCATTCACCTTGGCCAAGATGGACTGCCATATTGTATTTTTAGTTGCCAATGACACAGTGGAGGTGATGAACAGTTGGTGGTGGTGTTCTATCACCTCCGTAATGAGGATCTGGTTTTCCTGCGTACTGAAACGCGGGTTCCTCTTATTCTTCTCCTTGCCCTTCCCTGTCCCCGAGGTCCCAAGCTGGTCCTTCGTGGGGCTTGTTGGGTTCTAGTTGTCCTCTGTACTTGCTCCTGCTACCTCCATGGTGCTTCGCAGTTGTTTGTGTTTTGTTAGTGTTTTTTGTTGCAGGTTTTATGGTGGTTTTTCCCACCTGACTTGTGGGACTTGCAGGTCTGGCGCTGCTGATCACTGTATTTTTTATCGCAGTTGGGCCCATTGCAACTTTTTTCACGTTAGGGTTTAGATTTTTATTGCCGTCCCGGTAATTTTATCGCGGACATTTGACGCGTTATCGGGGAACTATTGCATGTTACCGCCGTGTTGAGAATAAGACGTTAACACGAGGTTATTTTCCCGCGATAGACGGCGATGTGTAAAATTGCGTTAACCTATTTTGGCGATGATTATTGCACGTTCTTGAGAATATCCCCCTTAAGGTGTGTGGCTGCAAAACCGGGGCCAGCATACTGCACAGATTTCCACACAGCATGCAGCCGCCAATTCGATATCTTGGGCATTCGGTAAATTGAAAAAATCCCTCTAAAACTCACAGTCCCACCCGCTGCTAAAAGTAGTGGCCTGCAAGCTTCTATCTACCATTTCGTATGGTGCGATAGTGTTCCGAGGCAGAATGGCTAAATGGCTTGACAGAGCCAAAATTAGCTGCTACAGGAACATTTTCACTTTACCAAATTGCTCAACACATGCGCAAGTATGCCTAGAATTCAACCTAGCCTCACAACAGCTAATGCTAAATGCAAGGTATTTGGCTTACTGCTGGAAATTAAAGCGGGCACCCTCAGGTACACTAAAACACATCCTTTGGCCAGCTACAAATGGGAGCGAATCAAACTGGCAAGGGTGCCTGGCTAACTCACTGAAAGACCTAGAAGCTGAAGACCTATGGACCATAGACTTTCCGGCCAGACATATAGCAAAACTAAGCAAGCAAAAATAATATCCCAGGATCAGGACATGCAATTTCTGAAAGGAAAAGCCCACAGCAGTTGGGCTCCCAAATTATATGTTCCAGGAGCACTGCCGATCTATTTATCCCAATCGCTGGCCAAGGTTTTTAAAACAAACTTCATGAAATTAAGATTTGGCCTGATCCCACTCAAAGCTTATTGATACGGAAGAAGAGTAGGGGACAAACACAGGCCCTGTAGTCTGTGCGCAGCAGACGATGAGTCTCTAATACACATAACATACTTTTGCAAACCATTGCTCCCATATAGGAGATTCTGGATTCGCCCTATTCAAAAGTGTGAGGAAGCGATGCTCTGCTGCCTGAAAAACGAGTCCTCTCAGCTATTTGTGTGCTTCCTGAAATTTTGTGGGCTAGCAACTCAAATCTTGCAAGCAGCGGAGAATCAGGCCTGTGACACCATGCCAGGCAGTTAAGGGCATCAACAGCCATGAAGCTAGAGGACTGACGCTAAGCATATTGAAGCAGTAGAACATAGCACTTTATAGAAGAGGGGGACCATCGGAAATTCCGTAGCACTTCTGCATACACGAATTGCAAGAAACACCATCATGTAAAAAAGGGGTCTGGGGAGAAGGAAGGCTCAGGAATAGGGGCCAGATGCACAACCGTTTTTAGCGGTCGCAAACGGAAAATTGGGCTGCTTGCGACCGCTATAAAGGGTTGTAGTATATACAAACCCTATTTTGCGAGTCGTTATTAGGAAGGGGCGTGCCAAGGGCATTCCTTCCTAATAGAGAGTCGCAGGGGGGTGTACGATTGTTTTGCGACTGCAAATGCAGTCTCAAAACAATTGCAGTTACCACCAATTTCAAATTGGTGGTATGCCAGCCGCAAACGGGAAGGAGTACCCAGGGGACCCCTTCCCCTTTGTGTTTGGCAGCGAAAATATTTTTTAAGAGCAGGCAATGGTCCCACAGACTACTGCCTGTTCTTAAAAATTGAAAAGAAAACTTTATTTTTTTCTGTTAAACACATCCCATTTTCTTTTAAGGAAAATGGGCTGTATTTGGGGAAAAAACGTTGCTTTATTTAAAATGCAAATACATACATGGTGGTCATGGTGAACATGCAGGTCATACTGTAGCCCAATACCCAATGTGTCGCAAATTGTGACCTGCCTCATGAATATTGATGGGGCAAGTCATTTACGACCCCATTGGGAATCGTTAAATGTGTCTGAGACACATTAGTACATTCCATTTTGCAAGTCGCAAATTACGAGTCACAAACAATCACAATTTGCGACCCACAAAACAGAATGGTCATACATCTGGCCCTAAGTCTATATAGTATTTCATTCCCCTCAATACATGGTTCAAAAGTATCTAAGCTCATGCAGTAAGGAGAAGCATGAGAGGAACTATTGATATCAAAAATTGTTTATGCCCTTGAGCTGCATATAATCCCTTGCGGCTCCATCTGAGCCGAGGACTGAACATTTAATCAAATTTTATCAGACTGATTTTAATGCATTTGTAATTGCAATGCTTTAAAATAATTGTACAATACAACCTTTCTAAATTCTGAATCCCCAAAATAACTGTTTACTTCAAATGCTATTCTCTTGTATTGTTATTTGGTGAAGAACTGAAAGAAGTTCTACGTAATTTCTTAAGAATCAAAAACATACATAGCGTTTCCAATATAGGCATACACACAACGGAATAAGGATTTTGACAAGAGCAAAAACTGAATACCCAATTTTTCTTTCAACACATCTCATTTTCTGCCTCATTCTTCACAAGAGAATGATTTCTCTTGTCAATCCTCTGGGATAAAAGGGGACCCAAACCAGTGTGTCTCACTTCACCGGGTCTTTTGTAGGGGTCAGGTCCAGTAGGAGGTCGCATGAGTTCCTTTCTCATTCTGTGGGTCACCAGGATTTTGGAGAAATGGGTCATGCAGTTGGTTTCTTTGGGATGCAGAATAGTTTTCTCTCCAATTTATCCATAGTCTTTGTTTGTTACCACTTCCCATTCCTTATAAATGATCAAGAGGAAGCCATTGTTGGATTCTGTTCTTGCCTTGGTCCAAAAGAAAGCAATAGTTCAAGATCCTTCAAAAGAGTATGCAACCAGCTGGTTCTCAAGAGTGTTGCTGGTCCAGAAATAATTTGGAGAATTTTGTATGATTATAAACTTAAAGGAACTCAACAATTTTATTCCCTTGGTTCATGTCAAGATGAGCTCACTACAACAGGTGATTCATTTGATAACCCAAGGAGATATTTTTACATAGATGGACTTGCTTGATCATCTTCGTCCTCTGATGTGTCAGGTGCCTCACATGTGGGTGGTGGTGTTTAGTCTGCATCACTGTGTAGCACTGATACATCAGGGGCTGAAGGTGGAATGTCTGCTGCACTGTGTGGCACTGACACTTCAGGGGCGGAGATGTGGATGGAGTAGCAGCAGCAGCATTAATCCGCGCCAGGCCTTCTGGCGGCAATGCCATGACGAGGATCTGCAGGGCATGGAAGATCACAGCTACATCTCGCTGGTGTGCAGCCGTGGCAAACTGTGTGCTGAACATCACAATCACATTGTCATGCCAACAGTATCTCAGAATTTGTGCCGGAGTTGGAAGTTTCATGTCCTTCCTTTCGGATTAAAAACTGCTCCACCTAGATCCACAGAAGGTTTTGCACCTGTGATTGTTCTTTTTCAGAACAAGAGGATATTTATTCATATCTCGATGATCCATTGATTGAAGCTTAGTCTCCATCTCAAGAATTGAGCCATACCAAGGAAGATGGCCAATATGTGGAACAATCAGGACTTTGGATCAACCAAAAGAAATTCCTTCTTGTTCCTTCTCAGACTCCGAATTATATAGGGGTCAATTTCATAATGGATCTGCGGAAAGTGTATCTACCTGCTGTGAGGAGACTGAAGTTACTCAGCCATCTGGAACAGATCCTGAGGAAGCAGAGGGCTCCAGTGAGGGAATAGCTTAACATGCAGGGAAATATGGTGACTTTTATATATCTTATTTTGGAATCCTTATATGTTTGGATAAACAGTCAGGAAGGGACTAACCTTTTATCTTCTTTTCCTCTTTCTTCCAGGTATCAACAGTGTTTACCATCCATTGGGCACAATTTCACCTTGGACAAGTAGTCCTTCACATCTTTCAACATTTGTCTCTGGACTCAGCAGATTATAAAATCTTTTGATTCTGTCTCAGAGGAGGGATTCCACTTATAGGCCGTACTATCACATTCAGACTTCCTCTGCTAAGTTATGTAATATCAAAAGGATTGTCATCTTTGCCTTGTCCTCCTGAAAATGTCTTGAGGATGGTTTTGAAAAGAATGTATCCGTTTCAATTCTGAGGCTCCAGTGGTCAGCTATCAAAGCTTTCAGGGCCCTTTGGGTTGGTGTCCCTTAGATTGAGGACCTAGTTTCCAGACTCTTTGAGGGTTTTGATTTAATAAGACCAAAAGTGAAGATTTTTTTATCAATCTTGGGACCTCTCTTTGGTCTGATCTTTTTTGCAAAGTCCTCTCTTTGAACCTCTGGAGGATGCATCAGATGAAGTTTTGACTCTGGCGGTCTTGTCTTTGGGTCCAAATTTCTTAATTTCCTCCCTCCTAAAATAAACGTTTTCTTTTACAGAAACCAGGAAATTATACTCCCTGCCTTGTCGGAAAGTTCTCGTGAAGATATCTGTGTGTTATGCATATGTGTTGTAAGAGCTGTCACAATTTACCTGAAAAGAACAGATGAATTCAATTTTTGTTTATCAATTTTGGTACAGCATGGACTAATTGCAAGTCCTCTAAGACGACCTTGACAAGATGGATCAAATCTGTCAATTCTTCTGCATAGAAACAGGATTGGAAAAGAATTGCTCCATACAGGGTAATGGTTCATTGAGGCATGGCTGCCTCATGAGCAAAATGGGCTGCAGTTTCAATTTTTTCTGTTGCTACAAGAACTTCTTCCACCACATTTATTTCCCATTACATGCTTAATATAGCTCAGGAAAATGAACTAAGTCTTGACTCTAGTATCCTTTGTAAAGCGCTGGGATGCCTACGGGTAGCCATGCACTCTATAAGTGCCTCTCTAAGATAAAGCATCCTGTAATAGCCCATTATAAGTGTTTGATTTGTCAAATGTAGTTCTGTTTTCATTATACACTGGGGTGTTTTTATTAAAGGTTTTGTAGTCACTGATTCTGGTGGTATATTCCTAGTCTATGTCATTGCTAAGAAGGTCCTTGCTTGGGCATATCCTCGTAAAGTAAGGAATGGACCAGGAAGAGGGTGAGAAGGGGATGTTTTAATTACTTACCAGTAATCTTCATTGCTCTGAATCTCTCTTCCTCATCCAAGGACTTACAAACCACCCTCTCTTCCCTTCCTCTAGGCCGTCTTAGCGCTTGGTTGATGAAGTACTTTAGAAAGGCTCAGGAGGAGGGTTGGGCGCGAGGGAGGCTGATGGGGATTGGTCAAGGATCAATCTCATAGAAACAGAAAAGAGCTTGGGAGATTGTGAGAAGTGGAGCAGCATGAGATAAATCTCATAATGTAATTGCTGGGATGAGTAATAGAGAAGAGAATAGGAGTAATGAATATTACTGTTAAGTAATCCAAAAATTACTAAGTGAGGGGGTTCCACCATCCACACAGCACTTCTCCCAAGCATTCCATGCTGTAAATATTTTTTCAAATACTTCCAAAGTGTATAAAGCTCCTCCTCCCTATGTGACAACTTGTGTTTAATAAGCAAATGATATTGGAGGTGCCAGGCAAAAGGATGAAGGGTGGGTTATGGACTGGGACAATGACCACTTCAATCAGGGTAACAAATGTATTCAGTGTGGACCATGTGGCTGTAGTGCAGATTTCTGCAGAATCAGCCGATGAGGTAAAAACTGCACTTGCTGACCAGCCGTGTACGTTTTTAGGTACGTCACATCCACACAGATAGATATGCTTGCAAGATAGTCTGCTTAACCTATCTACTTAGAACTGTTGTCGTTATTTCCTCATCCTTATTTGCAGCCCCATGCAAGACAAGCAGTACATCTTAGACTCAAAACTTTTTAGATCTTTGCAGAGAAATGAGTAAGGCTAACTTTTCATCTAAACAAGGGATACAGTTTTTTTCTTGTAACACCAGTAAAATTATCCCTCATTTATAATGGCATTGTTCATGAATTTGTGTTGTAAATTTAGGATCCATCCTCAGTACAACTAATTTTTACCAATGACCCCAATTCACCTACTCTTCTGATGTTATTGCCACCAAAAAGCCTACTTTTGAGCAATTCCAAGCAATATCTGCCTGTCTAATGGCTCAAAAGGTTCCTCCTGCAAACCTTTCAAAACAACCAATAGATCACAATTAGCTATTGGAATTGAAATCACTAGTTTCTTAATTCTGGAGCTTTTTCATAAACTAGAAGTCAATGGAATTACTATCAAAGTGTCACCCAAGACTGCCTGAAACACCTAACAGCAGCGCATTGTGCGGACGAAGTAAATGGTGCTAAACCTAATAAAAGCCATCCCTTAAAAATCCAGCATTTTGAACTGGTTATATGATTTTGCCTCTAGCCCCTTAACTTGACCTTGTTTTTCAAAATGTACCCAGTGTTTGAAATATGCTAAGAGCATGGATGGTTTCCTTGAAGCTTGAATGTCAACTGCAACCTATCTTGAACACCCTAGATGTCGTAAGGAAATACTCTCAATTTTCATGCAGTGAGATGTAAAGTCACTAGCTGTTTCTGTTGACAGCTAGCTGCTTGAGGACTGGAAATCATGGATGACGGGGCCAAAATGGGGCTATTAGAATTACTTCTACCCACTTGTCCTGAATGTCTTCGGTAGGAGAGGAATTAGAATGTAAGGAATACTGTATCCTGCTTCGCCATACAATCGATAATGTGTCCACTGCCCAGGCCTCTTGACACTACATTTCTGAGCAAAATGTAGGAAGTAAAGCATTGCTTGTTGATGCAAACAAATCCAACCATGGTCTGCCAAACAATTCCACTATCCTCTGAAACATGATTGGACTGAGGTGATAAAATACTGCTTACTTTTTGTAAGGTGCAACTGAGTATGTCTGTGTGACTGTTCTCTATTCCAGGAGTGTACTTGGTCCTTCAGAGGGCTGGATGAGTCTCTGCACAAGAGAATATTGCTGTAGCTATTCTCACTAGAGCTTTGTTTTTTGCTCTCCCTTGCCTGTTGACATAACTTTTTGCTATCTGCTTGTCGGTCTTGATTAGATCTGCCTTTCTCTCTAATAGAATGGAAGCATTTGAAGGGTATACCAGTAAGCTTTTAACTCCTTCCAATTGGACACAAGCTGATTCTGTAACTGACCACTTGCTCTTTATACATCCCATTTAGAGTTGTTTCACCACCACAAAATTGCATTTGATGTTATCAGTAGAGGGTTTGGATACTGGAAACATATTCCCTTCTGCAAGTTGTGTCGATCTATCCACCATTGCAGATTGAGCTTTACTTACTCTGACAAAGGCATGATCTTCTCGTATTCCTGTGTCACTGGAGACCAATAATTCAAAAGATGGTATAACAGAGGTTTGAGATGGTGATGTGCCCAGGGAATCACAGTCGTACTTGCTGACAATGATATAGCCTCAACAGTTGTGACAATTGATTCTGTTAGTACTACATTGTCGTTTGAAGAAGAAACACTTGCACCTGTTCCGTATCTATCAGAGCACCAATGGAGGTCTTTGTCTAAGTGGGTTATTACTGGACTTCTGATAGTTGATAACAAATCTGAGAGATTCAAGGCAAGTACATGCTTTGTTCCCACTGGAATTTGCTGTTAAAAAAGAAGAAGCAGACATGAGCCAATCATCAAGGTAGGGAAACATTTGAATACCTTCTAATTGTAAATGTGACAAATGGTGCAAGTTTCTTTGTAACTACTCTAGGTGAGGAAGAGAGGTCGAATGGTAAGGCTCCGAATTGATGATGATGGTTCTGTATTGCAAACCTGGCGTACTGCTTAGTTTCTTGCAGAATTGGTATATGGAAATATGCATCCTAATAGTCTAGTGTTGTGAGAAAGTTCCCTTCTGGTATCAGAGGGATTATGGACTGCAAGGTTACCAATCGGAAAGCTATTTTGACTTTTTAAATTTCAATACCCGTCTGTATTTTGAATAAAGCGTTGAACCAGAAAACATTTTTATTTCTAGAAGTGAAGCTTGTATTCCATTCTCCATGGCTTTCTTTTTTACTTTTGGCCTGGGTATTGGAGTTGTGAAAAACCAATGCTCAATCAGTTGGATTGCAAAGTCTACAGACTAGCCATTTTTTACAATCTTTAGCAACCATTCGTCTCTTATTCGTGCTTCCCATTATAGATAACATTTTTCTAACCATCCTCCCACTGTGTTGTCCTTATAATCAGGATTAGAATTTTGTGTGGCTTGCTGGGCTGTGACTGGGCCTTAACAGACACTGTGGCCCCATGGTCTTGGGCCCTGGCACGAAAAGGACGCTTTGCTTCCTGATTATACTGGCTGGGCTTTTTCTGGAAAAATGACTTTCGTCCTTCCTGTAGGTACTCTAAAGGGATGCAGCATCTTATTTTTCTCAGTTGATTACTGTACCTTGAAATTCAACTACATACAAAGGAGCTTTGGCCTCAAAAAGGAAGTTGAAGAATTAAAGATCTCTGAGCTTGGTCAGTCTTCCAAAGTTTCAGCTATAACAGCCTTTGTCTTGCTACTGAAGATCCTGTAGCTGTTGAAGCTGCCCACAGTGAATCAAACGTGGTATCGAACAAGAATTGGGCTAATATTTCCATCCTATCTTGTAAATGTGTTGGATCATTTACATTTTCCATGCAGTGATAAAAGTTTTGAAAGTCTTTTTATTAAGGCTTGTGAAGTATAAGCCACATATATATTAGCCCTTAGGGAAAAAAGTGATGTGGAATACACCTGTTCAAAGGCACCTACCACTTTCCTTTTAACTGCAACAGGCAGAGGCGCTTCTTCCAATTCCAAAAAGGAAGAGGAAGCCATACTGGACAGAATACCATTTACCTTGGGGAATTGTTGAAAATCTTCCTCAAATCCTTATAATAATATACCTTTCAGATAGGAACGTTGGGAATGTTGTCTTATCAATGTCCTTCTACTCTTTGAGTACCATGTTTTGAACAACCTCATAGAATTGAAGGCTTTTTGTATGAGAAGCAGATTAATGAGCAAAAAAAATCTCTTCATCTTGTTGAGGCTTTCCTTAGAATGTCAACACTCCCTTATATGAGAGTCAACATTTCCTAAACATTGCCCACCCATTTTCCTGTAGGACCGTCCTCCTGGTCCTCATCCAGTCACAATCCAGTTTCTGCATCTTTTCAGGTGGTTCCATCATGGCAGCATTAATTGCCTCCTTTATCAGTGCTTAACTGTCCTTTTGATATAGAACCTACTACTTCCACCTCAGTGTCAGTATCTTGTTCTGCATTGTTTTGCTTTCCAGAGCTCTTTCTGTGCTCCATCTTAAAACAGCTGCTATTCTCACAGAAATTGCTTGTTTATATAGAGTCCTTAGTGGCCAACTCTAATCTAGCAAGATGAGAGCTGAGGCTAACAGACTTTCAGTGTTCAGCCTAATTTCATGTACACATGTCCTAAAAGCACTGCATGAAACCTGGAGCTCTGACCTGTCAGCGGCTTCCATGCTGCCTGACCACATACACCGAGCTCCTTGCTCCCACTCAGCAGATGAGCTGAGAGAGCATGTGCCATCACCGCACCTTTCTTACTGTCGGCTCAGCACGGCTGCATAAGTAACAAGCTATAACATGCAAGAAAATTACCTGAACCGCTTGAAAAAGGCCTCTGTGACAGAAAACCAGAAGGTCGCAGTAGAGGGAGGAGGGGCTTTATATACGTTGGAAGATTTATAAAAAATACTTAAATCATGGAATGCTTATGAAAGGGGATGACTGGAAGGTGGAGCCACCTTGCTTAGTGATGACTTGGACAAGGAGCACTGACAAAGTGGTAACAAGGCAGTTTAGTCAAGGTAAAAGTTTTATTATCATTTGCAAACCATGATGTTTGCTCTATAATGCATAGAAACAGCATAATAAAATCAACATGTTTCATCCATAACAATTGCTGCTAACAAAAAGATAAAGGAAAGGGAAAAAGATCCCGACAATTGATCGAATAAAACTCAAAAATAAGATAACACACATGTCCATTAATGTACCATGTGGCAACCTTGCACTGACTGGTGATACAAAAATAAAGAGGCTGTTACAAAGTTCCTCTTGTTTTTTAAATTTTTTAATATATCTTTATTAACATTTGCATTAGCATTGCAAGATTAATTTGTATGATATCTTGTATGTTATCGTGAACACATATGAGGAGCATCAAAACTTAATAAACATAGAATGAGCAGTTTGGTTACATCATATATTTATATTCTAATCCAATCATAATAAAAGAACGCTCCATTTGCATACATGTTCCTTTGTCCCATTCCAGCCCCCACGAGTTGTCCCGCGTGGTCCAAATTGTTTGAGTATTAGGGGCCAGCCAGTGTCTGTGTAATCCCCCCACCAACACCCCCCACCCTCAACTGCAAACACCCCCCGCCGTGTCTGGTATGTTCCCTTTCAGTATAACTACTTGTCTCTTAACCGTACAGTCCATGTCTATTTATTATCCAATATGTCCTTTAATAGGCTGTCTCCTGCTAACCCACTGGTCTGTTTCCTGCCTGCGCATTCCCGCCATCCTCCTCGCTTATTTCGCTGTCCACTCTGTCATTTGCCAACTTACCCATCATCGCCCTCCATGCCCGCACATCATCTTCCACCTTTTCATCCCTCCTAGTCTGTTGCATTCTGAGCATCTCGGCCGTTGCCCATTTCGTCATGTCTCGTATCCATTGCATCAATTTGGGCGGTCGACGGCTCAGCCATAATATGGCAATCCGCCTTTTTGCCAACACCAATCCCAGGAGGACGAATCTCCTACTCAGGCCTTTATTCTTGGGTCTGGGCAGCAAGCCTAGCAGCACCACCCGGATCTCTCCTGCTATTTCCCACCCTGTCACTCCTCGCAGCATAGTCAGGACATCTGTCCAGAAGCCTTGCAATTCCGGGCAAGACCAGACCATATGGCTGAATACCGCGTCTGCTCCTCCTCATCTGGGGCACTGCCCCGAACGCTCCAGGTAAATCTTCTGTAGCATCTTGGATGTCAGATAT
Source organism: Calotriton arnoldi (assembly GCA_963921515.1). Taxonomy (NCBI): domain Eukaryota; kingdom Metazoa; phylum Chordata; class Amphibia; order Caudata; family Salamandridae; genus Calotriton; species Calotriton arnoldi. The sequence goes on from CAWUFW010015324.1 coordinate 183,439, forward strand.
ACCTGGTGTATGTAATTATATTGGATTAATTTAAACCTCACATTCGCACTCACCTGCTTCACCCCTTCATGTATTTTAACCCAGTCTTTCTCAGTGAAGGGGTTCCCCGTCAGCACCTCCCACCTCGCCTGTACTGGCAATGCCCCGACCGCCCCGTCCTCTCGGATCGCCCGATAAAGATGCGAGATCAATCTATGCCATTGGGCCATCATTATCATGGTCTGTAACACCTTAGAAACAGGAGGCTCATCTGGAAACATAGGCCACTGCTCCCTTGCCACTTGTGCTATTTTCCCGTATTGTAGGAACTGTCCTGGGCCTAATTCAAAGGTTTCCATTGCCTGCTCACGTGTAATGTACTGATTATTTTCATAAAGATCCCCCATGTTCAGGCAACCCCCCTCCCGCCACCTCTTTACCGACATGGTCGCAGATATCTGCTGAAAGGGTCGGACGACCCACAATGGCATGTCCGGGGCATACGAGGCTCTCTTCACCCCTTTCCGGACTATCAAATCCCATATCCCCGCCACATGTCGAACAATATAAGGGCTAGTCACGGGCGCCCGTGCCCCCAGCATTAACAGCTCGGGCAATCCTCTGCCGCCAAGAGTCCCTGCCAGCAGGGTCTTTTCCCAATTATCGTTCCGGTCAAGCCAATGTACGCATGTTGTAGTTGCGAGGCCGCATAATAGTATTCCAAAAACGGGACTTCCAGACCCCCGTTCTGCCATGTTCTCTGCAACGTGATTAAACTGACCCTTTTGCGCTTGGGTCCCCATAATAAGTCAGTCAGTAACCTGTCCAGTGTGATAAAGAAGTGTCGGGGAATCCTAAAGAAAGAGTGCTGCATCGCATACAGGCAGCTGGGCAAGACCACCATTTTAATCAGAGCTATCCTTCCCATGAGAGACAGGGGCAGCTCTTGCCAGAAACGCACCGACCCTCGCAACCCTTCTACTACTTTACCTATGTTGAGCCTCAGGTACTGGTCAGCTGACTCAGCTAACTTGACCCCTAGGTATCGGGGCACGGTTATTACCCATAGAAGCCCCACCTCCGGCAGTTCCTCGTCTGGAAGTGCAGCCAGTCTCCCCAATGGGATCAATTTAGACTTCCCACGGTTAATCCGCAGCCCCTATACATGGCCAAACCACTCTAGGGCACCCAGTAAAATTGGGATCGCATGTAGAGGCTCTCAGACGTACACCAAGGTGTCATCCGCATACATAGACACCACATGGTTAGTCTCACCCAGCTTAATCCCAAAAGCTTCCAGCTCTCCCCGTAGGAGCACTGGTAAAGGCTCCATGGCCATAGCAAAAAGTAACAGCGACAGAGGACATCCCTGTCTGGTGCCACATTGCAGCCGAAACGTCTGTGACACCAACCTTCCCATTTTAATCCTAGCCTTGGGTTCCGAGTATAACAACCGTGCCCATTGCAGGAATTGTTCTCCTACCCCCACTACCCGCAATACTTCCCAGAGGTATTCCCATCCCACGGAATCGAACGCTTGTTCGATATCTAACAGTGCCAGAGCACATTCCTCCTGTTGTGGTGTGGGCGAATGCCATACATGAGCTAATCTCCTTAGATTAAGGGTCGTATTGCGTTTGGGGATAAAGCCTGCCTGATCCGGATGTATCAGCCTCTGCATGTATGGTTGTAGTCGTGCTGCCATGATCCCACTAAGGACCTTCATGTCAATATTTAATAGGGAAATGGGTCTATATGACCCCGGAAGCTGGGCGTCCCTGTCCACTTTGGGAAGCATCACCACCACCGCCTCACTCATGGAGGGTGGGAGTGTTCGTTTTTGGAGCGCTTCGTTATATACCTCCAGTAAGCGGTCTGCCAAAACATGGGCGAACCTCTTATAAAATTCAGCCGGGAGGCCATCAATTCCGGGGCTGTTGGCTGATCTCAGGGACTTAATACTCCCCAGTACTTCCTCCTTTGAAATCGGATCATCCAGCATCTGGCTGGCCTCATTATCTAACCGTGGTAGGTTCAACGCAGTAAGGAACTGCTCCAGTTCCTCCGGGCACGGACCAGGTCGCCCTGCATATACTCCAGCCAGGTGGTCCGCCAAAGTGTCTAAAATTAACTGTTGACTGAACACCGTGCGCCCAGCAGTAGTCTTCATCTGGACAATAGGTGACACCGGCGTCTCATTACGGATCAGCTTTGCAAGAAGTGCTCCCGAGCGATCCCCCTCCGCATGCAGGCGTTGTCGATACACAGTATATTGAAACCTCTCTAGTTTATACGACGCCGCTAGCAATTCCTCCTGTGCCTCCCGCCACTCATTCAATCGATCAGGTTTCGTAGGTAGTGCCCCCTCCAGCTCAGCCAACCTCCATTCTACCGCCTGGATATCTCTCTCGAGCTTCTTCCGGACTCCATAGGTCGCATTAATGCTATTATCCCCTGCCCTATACCACCCCCCTCGGGATTCTTGAGTATTACCTTAAAACTCAGCATTAACATTCCACAACACAATATGCAGAGTAAATCCCGTTGAGTCATGTATTGACCGAAAACTTTCACATAAGTGCTATGCAAACGCCCGGACCCCTGACCGGGGAGGCCAAGGCCTCCAGCTCCCCGAACGTGATCCAGCCACTATTGAGGGGCATGTCCCCTCCCGTCCGCGGCACACATGTACGTACGTTCCACACCCAGAGTCATGAGATTAGGAAATTGACTATACTTAACATCCATTAACATTTGAATTGTATTCAGCTCACATTAGTGTCCGGTATGACCTCCAATGCTGTCGGGTCTGAGTTCGGTGATCCGGTTACCACCTGTAAAGTACCATCCTTGCATACCCGGACCCTCCCGGAGTCGCCCGTGTCTCTGAGTCCTGATCCCCCAGACAGTCTTCTTCGCCTTCCCGTCCGGTCCATCGACTCCTCATTTTGTCCACAATGTGTCTGTGGTTGTCGTCGAGGCTGCCGGTCTCCCGTAGTGACCATCCAATCTGACGCCTCCCCGGCCGACCCAAAGAACAAAGCCCTGCCCTTGTATTCAACTCAGAGCTTGGCCGGGTAAAGGAGGCTGTACTTCAACCCAGCTTCCCTCATGCGTTTTTTCACTGCCAAAAAGGTGCGTCTTTGGTCCTGTACCCTCTGCGTATAGTCCAAGAATATTGCTATATGATGTCCTTCATATTGTAGGTTCGAGTTGTTACGGGTGGACTGTAGAAGCATATCACGATCCCGATAGTTGAAGAATCGGGCTATAATGGCTCGTGGCGGCACCCCCGGGCACGGAGGAGGAACCAGCGCCCTGTGCGCCCTCTCAATACTGAAAAATTTTGTTGGCTTGCCCGTAGCTAGGACTTTCGTTATCCAGTCTTCTAAAAACAATTCCACGGATGGCCCCTCCGCTCGTTCCGGAAATCCCACAAATCTCAGGTTGTTCCTCCACGAGCGTCCCTCCTGGTCTTCAGCACGCTCATCCAGCTTAATCGCTTTCCTCTGGAGGTCCATCACCGTGTCCCGTAGGGATTTGATCTCCGTTTGTAGAGCATCCATGTTTTGTTCTGTCGTGGTGACTCTGTCCGAGACCTTGCGCAGGTCACATCTGAGGAGGTTAACGCCGATCGCCACGGCATCGAATCTGGTCACCATTTCATCTCTTGTCGTCTGTACGGCTGTCAGAATATCACTTAGAGAGGGGTCCCGTGACTCCCCACCCGGCACTGTCTCTGCATCTGCTTCACGTCGTGCGTCCCTTTGGGTAAGGCCCTGAGGGAGAGGCTGTGCGTAATTCGATATTTTATTTGATTGCGCTCTGGCGCCTTTGTCCTTCCCCATGGTGAGTGTTAGTATTTCACTGCACCAGGTCTGTTCAGCCTGCGCACGACACTGGGCCACCGCCCACTTTTCCTTCACCTCGTAGCACTCCGAGGCACCCTCCACACAAAGCCTCACCCAGTCCTCCTCCAGGAGTTCACTCGTTGCTCAACCTAAGTGTCAGGAGCCCTCAGTACAAAGCCAGGACTGTGACTTACCACGTGACCTTAGGACCACTCTCTCGGCCCCCAAACAATTCACACCATTTCAGGCCAGGCGCAGGGCAGAGGTGATGTCAGCTGTCTTCGATTCCCCAGCTTATTTCGGTTGGGCCTCATATATACAATGGTTTCCCAACCGTGCCGGCCAGTCCTACTAGTTATCGAGCTGGGGACTACAGGTAGGTCTCCTCAACGTTCCCCTCAGTGCAGGAGCAGTGTCGACCCCTGCGCATACGCCACCATCACCACATCTGGGCACCAAAGTCTCTCACCCCACAGTGCAGCGCCTCCTGTGTTACCTTCTGTTATTCCTGCAACAATCCAACTATGGCTTCCTTCCAGGGCCCAGTCCACTGTTAAATGAGGGCGATCTGGTCAACTCTTCTCTGGTGCAGATCAGTTTCTACTTCCACAGTCCATCAGCCCTGTACATTAATGATTGGCCCCTTCTCCAACTAATAACCCACCGAGCAGGCCCCACTTCACATGCAGTGCGTTCTCTGGATACCCCCCGGCTTACTCACTGTCCATTCTCTGTGTTCCCAGCTTCCTCATGGAGGGCCCTCGAGTAACGGAGCCCTCGTATCCCCTGGGCTCCGCTTGTTGCCAGACAGGGTCAGGTGATGTGGCCACCTCCAGTGCTCCTGTTATACTGCCATCCCCAGCGCCCGGCGCCGCCGCCCACCAAAGGTGATATGCAGTAATTTTCCCAGGGCCCGTGGCCTCCCGGCCCCTAGATTATGCCGGTCGTGGCCGAGCGTCTTGTGCGCCCTCCACTTCCTCCTGCTGCGGCATCTGGCCCTGGTCTCCAGGTAGCGCGCACGGGCCCTCTCACCGCAACCTGTGTCTGTGCCCTTCGCCGCCGTCCGCACACGTTCCCATATGGCCGCTAGGGCCCAAGGTTCCAAATGCCTCCACTGGTGCCTCTGAGTCTCCTCGGCACACCAGCAATGCTCCGATCGGAGAACCCAGCGCTTCGGGACTCCGACGTACTCCGCAGACCCGGCCGCGCCCGGGAAGATGGCGGCCCTTGTACTCGGGTCGCCACAGCCTCCCGATATGATATTCTCGGGGAAATAAGCAGCTCGTGGACACACTTGGCAAAATATTTGGTAAATGTGAGGTCGGTGCTTACTCAGCACCCCAGGATAATGCCGAATCTTGCCGCATTAGGACGGAGCTCAGCGCAACACGTCCTACACCGCCATCTTGTTGGCCACACCCCACACAGTTCCTCTTGTTGTGTCTCTGTACTATCCCCGAACAACACTTAACGCCTAATCATAATTGAAGGGCTGCTGGACAAAAATTAACACTATTTTGTCTAAAGACTGAACATAAATAACAAAATGTCAATGCTTTTAGATCAGAGCAAATTTTCACAATATGGATGAATAATTTGTCATGGAATTGGTACAAGCAACGTTTCTTATTTTTCTCACCAGAACCACTCCAGAAGGCTGTTATAGCGAGGATGTTAATTTGCTGTTGTGGTATTTTTACGAAAATGCATTGTATGAGTGGTTGGAGGCCAAAGATAATCTATTCATGAGGTTTTAAAGAGCAATAGGGTTGTGTTGCAGGGAAGATAATAACTAGTGAAAGCAGTGACTTCTCTTCACAGTTCAGAAGTGAGGTTAATATATGTAACATAGACAGACAGAACACTCACAAATAGAGAAATCAACAACACCTGCTGCTTCCTCTTTTTGTAGAGAAAGTGTTAGAAATTGGGTTTTTGATTGAGGGGGGTAGAAACCTTCATCAAGCAACAAACACAATCCTTGTCAAGGTGAACCAGAAGAAATCATTAAATTAACCTTTGCTTAACCCTTTGATAGCCTGGCACAAAAGCAGTCAGGATTAACTTAGAGGCACAGTGTTAGGCATTCATGCAGCACACAAGCAGTAATAAAGTGAAGACACAACAAAAGAGATATCTCACACCAATTTAGAAAAATAGAGTCAAATCTAATAAATAAAACGAGACACAAAAGTACAAAAATCCAATTAGTAGAACTGGGAATATGCAATTCTAAAGGTTTATGTAAAAATAGCGCCAAGAAGCAGAAATAGCTAACTGTGGGTATCTGGTCATGCTGGACCAAGTCACAAATTCAGGCTGACTGTGATAATGTGCAAGTCGGATAGAGGTACAAGGTTAGTCCAACTAAAAAGGTTACCTTCTCAAAGTCCGATATGCAGAGTTCAAAACTTCAGACTTCCACAGAAAGAATTCAACTGATGCCAGCTAAGGGTACAGAACCTAGGGAAGTACCTCTTGGGATCCAAAATTCACTCCAGCAGAGGCCAGCAGGGCTCAGGCAGGTCCAGCTGCAGGTCCAGGCAGGTCCAGTTGCAGGCCCAGGCAGGGCAAGTTGCAGCAGGTCAGCTGGGCAGTTGCAGGGAGGCCTCTGGAGCTTGTTGTGCCCCTGTAGATCAGAACAGGATGTCAGTCAACTGACCCTTGGAGTTTTTCTGGTAGTCCTGGTTTTCAGGAGATGGTCCTTTCTCCTTCAAGCAGCAGCGCAGGCATCAAGCAGCAGGTCAGTACTCTGAAGAACAAGGCAGGCCTCAAGCAGCAGGGCTGTCCTCTGGTAGCAGCAGGGCAGTCCTCTGAGAAACAAGGCAGGCCTCAAGCAGCAGGGCAGTCCTCTAAAGTACAAGGCAGTCCTTCTGTAGTCTTCTGCAGGTCCAGGAGTGTATTGAAGAGTGGGTCTGAGGGTCCACTATCTATACCTGGTGCCAGCTTTGAAGTGGAAGAAAATTCTAGAGCCCCCCCCACCCACAAATGATTCTGAAATGTCCTTACTCCCTACCCAGGTCCCAAGCTGTCTGGGGTGACAAAGGCCCAATGTCAAGATCTTTGCAAATGAGCTGAGGCAGCTCCTTTGAAATGAATTTGGGCAGGGAACAGCTCCCCATCCCATTCTGGCAGGATGGCCCTCTCCCAGCGGCACCAAGGTCTCATTGTTCACTATCTGGGTCCAATACAAATTCCTGATGGGGGATTAATTAACAGGCCCAGGCGGCTGGAAACTCCTATAGGGCTTCAGAAGGTTTAGGGCAGGAACAAGCCAACTTTCTAAAAGTGGCCTTTTCAAAGTTGTAATCTAAAATCTTACTTTACCATTAAAGAAGATTTTACATTACAATTCATTTGAGTCTAAACAGGACATTTCTACCAGCTCCCAATCAAAAGTTAGCATTATTAAATATTATAAGGTAACCCATTGTTATCCTAAGGGAGAGGTAGGCATTACAGTAATAAACAAGCATTTGCAATGCAATCGGTCTCGCCTTTGGGACCTTATATGTATTTAGCTATGCAGCACATTAGCCTGGGTGCTGAAACATGTACTGTTCTTTAACATGGAGGGAAAGCAAGCACCAGACTGCGTGACATGCCAGGTATGGGAACACATGGAGAGAAATATTTCCTTTCAGCAGGAAATGGTATAGTCCAAAGCTCTGTTTTTAATATAAAATCAGGGCCTTCGGTGGTCATATCACTGAAAATACAAGATCTGAAAAAAATATTATTGTCTACAGGTGCTCGTGGAAGACAATTTCTATGGAGTGGAATCTAGAGAATGCTAAAGTGATTCTGGTATTTTACTGACCTCTGCTGGTCGTCTTCTATCAAGAAAGTGAAAAATAAAAAAAAGAAAGTGCCTCAGCAGAAAGCAATTCTGGTATTTTACTGACCTCTGCAGGTCGTTTTCTATCAAGACAGTTAAATTGAGGCAGTTGAACAGAAAAAAAGTCCCTAAGCGGAAGCAGACAAGTCCTAGGTATGATCTCCAGAGCCTGCAAAGTACATACACATATAAGTATATAATAATAAGTATATACTAAAGTATATACAAGAGGTCTCGAATGCTCGACCTAAAAACGAATGTACGAGTTTTTCACTACCAGTACATGTAAAACATAAAAACATATGGCCTACTTTTTAAATACAATGCACCCTGCCCTGTCGGCTGTTTAAGGCCTACTTTATGGGTGGCTTATATGTATTAAAAATGAAGGTTTAGGCCTGGAAGAAGGTTTACTTTGCCAAGTCAAATTGGTAGCTTAAAACTGCAAACTGGCTGCAATGGCAGGCCTGAGACATGTTTTTAAGGTGTACTTAATAAGGTGGTATGAAAAGTGCTGCAGGCCACTAGTAGCATTTAATTTACAGGCCCTGGGTACATATAGAACCACTGTACTAGGGACTTAAAAGTAAATTAAATGTACCAATTGGGTGTCAGCTAAGGAGTGAGCACAAGCACTTTAGCACTGGTTAACAGTGGCAAAGTGCACAGAAGCCTAAAAGTCGACAAAACTTGGTTCAGTAAAAAAGAGGGGTGAAGGCAAAAAGATTTAGGGTAACCCTAAAGAGAAGGCCAGGTTCAACAGAAAATATAAAGATTTGGTTTGGGGAACAAAACATTTCTAACATGGTTCAACCAGGCACAAGTAAGTCAAAAGGAGCCAATACAGCATCAAGCAAGACAATAAAGCAGAGGGCATCTAACTGCAACTCAGATTGAAGTCCTGCACAAAGGCTCAGCTTTTCTGTGAGTGAATCTTGTCATTTTACTCAATTAAATACTGACTTGTGTAAATGTATTAGGAAATTGAAACTCACTAAGTTATTTCATTAAAAGGAAAAATGCAGAACCAATATGGGAAGTAGGTTGTCACACTATGTGTATAACTGCCGAGTTTATACTGTTTAGCTCCAAGATGCCTCAGGATAATTGTTTGAGCTTTATAAAGCCCAAAATCAAATCAAATCAAATCATATAACTGCATAGCCTGTGGTCCTACACCCTAAAGGAAGTGATCCATTATCAATATATAAACTTTTAACCTAGCTATACTAGCCATGATTTGACATTGCCTGTGGTCTGGAAATAACTTCCCAAATCATACCTCTTCTCCAGAATCTATAAAATGGGGTGATACGAGAACCTTTCATATAGCACTGTCGTCAGAATACAGCAACATTAAAGTTCATTCGAAAGTTTATTGACTATCATTCCAGGCTAGGTAAGACTTGCTTATTATTTCCCCTTCTTTTGTATTTCTAGAAGTTATGTAAGTCAAACTTTAAAACGTTTATACTGCAATTTGTTCCTTATCATCCAAAATTTTCATTTGGTTAAAGATTCTTGAAATTCGAATTTTTCCTTTTATTTGTGTCTTTTCATATTTTTTTGCTTCCTAACAAGATACTCCAAGTACTTGCACCTCTGTGCAGCACCCTTTTCACTTTGAACAACTGACAGGATTTCTGGCTTCCCAAAGGCACATTCTGAGTGATTTACGTTGCATGGATTTTAGGGATCATTGGTGATATTCCAGTTTTTTAACCTTTGAATATATGGAATGTTTGTCTACAACATGTGCAACATGTTCATGTAGTACGTTTTAATTTCTGTTTTGCAGCTTTGATAAAGTTGTTCAGACAGAACAAGAGTAGGGTGCGTCTTTGCATATTTCATGAAGAATAAAACAGACATGAAGTGTTCCTTTGAGAAGGTTTTTGTATACATTCCTACACTACATCTATTCTTAATAGATTTATGAACTATTTAGCATGCTCCCCAAATCCGTATCAAAATGCAAGCTTCTAATGTGTATCGAAGCAGGTGATTCCCATTGGGTTCAGCGCATGAAGCAGCACCTTATCACTCTGAAAAATACTAGCTAGTGGATGTGTGATTTGGCAGTTTGTGGCTGCTTTCTTTATAACAGTTGTTCCATTTGAAGTATATATCAGATGCATAGGACTAGCCTGGATATTGGTTTATATCCTGATCCAGAATCAGAGTTCAACGCTAAAATCAGTTTTAGTGGTGATGGTTCCATGTCCATGGATTCTACTTTGGACCCCAAAATGGGTCTGTTCACCCTGTGAAATGCAGTGCTGGAATCTACAAAACAGCTGTGCAGTTTTAATTGCTCTTTGATAGAGCTGATGCCATCATCAAGAAAAGTGATTTTGTTGCAATCTCCAGGACACAAAATCCGAAGCAGTGCTGTTGTAGTTTGCATTTAGCTTCTAATATTGTGATTAATCTATAAGTGTTTGGGAGATTTCTTTCTCAGAAGATAGTATGGTCTGCTGCTAGTACAGTGCGGGCCATACGTGAGGAATCATTGCATTGCAGGAGCTACATCGGAAGTCATTACACCGCAGGTATGTTTTACTACCTTTGCTTTTCAGGTTTTTACTTCGCAGGAAAGCTACTACATGAAATAGATATATAGATATATAGATATATAGATATATAGATAGATGGATGGATGGATGGATAGATAGATAGACAGTGAAAATAAAGGCGGCCTAATAACAAGGTATTTAGAGCTACTGCGCTAATAAACACACATTCACACATGTATTACTACTCTGTTAATGTGTGGGTCCAGAATATTGAGAAGGGAATACCATAACCTTAATATCGTAGCCATAATATTGAGGACAAAAATATCACTAGGTAACAATGTATAGATTTTCTGTACCTAACTCTACATGCATGTACCTTGACCATATATATGGTCAAGCTATTTAGATAAGGCTTAAAGATAGTACATCTATACTTCCCTATAGGCACCTAGCTTTCATTAGTTTTGTCATAGATATTTTGGCTATGATATTATGGTATAACAATATTCCCTACTCAATATTCCAGATTACAACCCTCTGCAAAGGTCAAATTCAAGTATATTTCCGCAGTACAGTAAAATTATCATGAGATACGTTTTACTGCCTAACAGAATATGTGTAACAATTGCTTTGCACATGGAAACAGCTCATCTAGTAATCACATGGTCTTTAAATGTGAATTTGCCATAGTGCACACATTTAACTCCTTGCATCCTTGTTTCTGTAAATGTCCTTTTGATAAAAAAAGTACACAAGAAAAAGGAGGGCTTAAACCGTATTTGCAGATACACAGGGTATAATGTGCTGCTTGTTACCTTTGCTTTCCTTCATCTCTTGTGAGTCCTGGCGCCTCCCACACTCAGCAAGGTGTAGGTATATATAAATATATGTATATAGACACACATGTATATTTAAATTTACATAGTTAAGGTTGTGATCATTTAATTAGTTATAGTGCTCAAAATTAAATTCAGTTAATTTACACGTTTAAATAAGCAGCATTCAAAATATTTAAATTAATGTTAATGAATAATAAAATTAGGATGAAATTAAAAACACAGGGATAGCAATTATTTTTAAATGTCAAATATTTTTAGGTATCAAAAATATTGTAAAAGTATTATAATTCAAATTACATTCTAACCATATTATTGTATATATTTTTGTTTAGTTTTTATTAAAAGGTAAGTGGGTTTTTAGAGTTAAGAAATGGGTCGAGTTTGGGTGTGCTGTGGAGTTTTTAAGGTTTCAGGATGGGTAGGTGTTTAGGGTGGTAAGGAGTTTTTAGGGTTCATGATTGAGTAATGTTTTGGGGTAGTAAGGAGTTTCTAGAGTTCTTGGTTGGGTACATGTTTGGGGGCAACAAGGAGTCCTCAGGGTTCAGGGCTGGGTAAAATTTTAGGGTGGTAAGGGGCTTTTAGGGTTCAATCAGTCAATCAGGGTTGGTAAAGCACAGTTACTCACCCGCAAGGGTCTCAAGGCGCTAGGGGGTGTGGGGGCGGCTTCTTTGAGTGCTGGGGTCATCCGAAGAGCCAGATCTTGAGGTCCTTCCTGAACTGGAGCAGTGTATGGACTTGCCGGAGGTGGAGGGGGAGGTTGTTTCAGGCCTTGGCTGCGATGTAGGAGAAGGACTTTCCTCCTGTTCTGGTCTTGTAGATGCGTGAAATGGTGGCCAGAAAGAGGTCAGCTGATTGGAGGTGTCTCCTGGGTGCATGTAAGGAGAGGCGGTTGTTCAGGTATGCTGGCCCGATGTTTTGGAGGGCCTTGTATGCATGAGTGAGGAGCTTGAAGGTTATTCTTCTTTCGATTGGCAGCCAGTGGAGATCGCAGAGGTGTTGGGTGATGTGGTTGTAACGGGGGATGTCTAGGACCAGTCTGGCTTCGGCGTTCTGGACGGTCTGGAGTTTGCGAAGTAATTCATAGGTAGGCAGTTCTTTGGGATGTAAGGAGTTTGTGGGGTTAAAGGTTGGGTAGTTTATTGGCTGGTATGGTGTTTTTAGGATACATGGATGGTTAGTTTTTTGCGCTGGTATGTAGTTATTAAGGTTCAGGTAACAAAATGTACATTTAAAATACTGGGAAACAACATGGTGCAAAACACTATTTTTGGAATCCAGGTTATACATGAAATCCTCCAACAGGAGCCATGTTATGTAATGCACATGCAGTATTTCCACTACATGTACTATAAGAATGCATTAATATTTTTAATAGTGGCCAACTTGAAGCATAGCGTTAGTATTGTATTTCTATTGATGTACTTGACATTTCCGTGATTTGACACCTGTTTATACCATTTGCTGTTGACAGACTATTGGATGTGGTATGCATAGTCTTTTGACTTTGTCTACTTATGTTTATATATTTTTTTATGGTACATGGACATGTTATTGGTTTAGGAAAAGCTTCTTGCCAAAATGTCTTACAAATAAATGAGGATTAGTTTCATACCCTTGGAATGCCAGCTTTTTCGTCCTTTGGGAATATATATATGTGTGTGTGAGTGAGTGTGACAAGAAAAGCTACATACCTTCAAAGCTGCAAAGTGAAGGTACCCCTGATGTAGAAAATTGTGATGTAAAGGTACACCTGATGTACTGACCCTGATGTAATGACTCCCGGTGCAGTAGACCTCGAAATAACAACTGATAATCAGATGGTACAGTCAATATGTTAGATACAGGCTCAAAAAGTCTAATTCGTTCACTTGCCCAAAAGTTAGCATATAATTTTAAAAGAACAGTCTGAATCCTGTTGGGATCCGGGGCCCAAAGTGATTTTGCCTTTCTGATGAGGTCTTCAATGCATAATATTGATTATTCTATTTGTCATATTTCCTGGTTTTCATGGTTTGTATTTAATATTTCTGTGCAATAGATTAATGCACTCTTCCCAAACTAGTGGTCAGATTTGGCTTTCAATCTTCTTGTGGGTGGTGGCAGTTCCAGAATTGATTTATTTTCTTTTTGTAGCTTTCCACATCAAAGTCCACTGACATTCAAAATGCTGCTTTTTTCCTTTGCGATGGTAAATTTAAAACATATTAACAAACTTGCATCCCTGTAGAAAAGTCACTATATGCCAATAGCTCACACTAGACCGCACTTTGGATCATATGGGCATTCCGACATAGGGCCCAATTACGAGTTTCGGAGGTGCGGGGGCGGCCGGTACTCCACCACCGCGTCCCCGCACTGCAGAGATTTGCCGCTGCGCGCCAGCCAGATTACAAGTTATTTGTAGTTTGGCGGGCGGGCGGCGTGGTGTTCCCACGGTGCCTTTGAAACAGGCACCACAATGGGAACGCCTCACAAGGTTCCTGCATGGCATGGAGTGAAAAGTCCATGCCGTGCAGGAACTCTTGTGCATGCACACAGGGGGGTCATGTGTTAATCCCCCTGTTTGCATGCACAAGCGGAGGAGGCACAGGGCGCCTCTCCGCCACTTACCTGTGAGTCAGGGATAATGAAACATGAATTGGATAGTTAGAGAAAGGATAGCATTTCAAATCGCCCGCTGTTGTATTTGCTATCTAAAGTAATTAAGTATGCCTTCCATAGAATGAGGTAGTCCTTTCCATTCCTGACCTGCCCGTTGCAGCTTATTTTAAGCCCTAAAATAACATGGCTCTTAGTCAGCCGACTCGTCATTTCGCAAGCTGTGGAAATTAACGCGACCAGACACTCGTTTCCGCTGCTTCTTTTAAATTTAGAGGGCTACTCTCAAAGACCTCGAAGGCTGCACTTATTTCTGATTCTTGCCACTGCCATGTCTCTTGGAGACAGCAAACACTTAATTCTAGAATTATAATCGGGGCCTCTTCATTCTGGGAAATATTGGCAATACCAGCCACGTTCCAATAAATATGTTTGCATGCCCCCTCCCTTATACAGAATATGCTCAGAGGACAGAGGTCTCATGTTTGCTCTTTCTGCCTGGTTGGCTTTAGCACTAGAAACATGAGAGGCTATCTACTCAAGTAAACTAGCCTTGATGTCAATTTTATCAGAATGCCAGCCAAGTACTTTCATCATTGTGTTAGTGAATTAAATATGCCTAATAAGGCCCTGCATCCTCCCAGGTCCGTAAAGTAGGATCATTAGTCTTATTTACGCAATTTATCCCTTTGGAAATAAAATCAGAAGAAGACTAGGTTCAAATAACAGTAGATCATCTTCAATTGTGCTCTTAACTGTGTTGAGGTAATTAGTTCCAAACTGTTCATAGGTTTGAGGGATTGTTTCAAAACATTTGTTTTAATAAACTGCCAATATATTAGTGGTGCCCAAATTAAAATGTAATAATACAACATGATTAATATCAGTGGAATCCAAGATCACATTGGTTGTTGTGTCCATGCTGATCTCCGTGACATATAGTAATCACTATAGTTGAATGCAAGATCTTTTCCAAAGCTTCTATTGAAGAGGGCAAAGTGTTTTATTTACATTGGTACAGTACTGAAAAAGAGTAGCACACCCAGAGGAACTGGTTGTGCCAACATTTACATTATTTGACTTCCTGTTTTTGGCTTTTCATCTGGACCCCTTCAATTTCTTGTTGCAGAGCGGCATTCTAAAATAGTTTACAACACACAAAAGACTCACAATAAGCAAGCATTTAGTGAACACCATCTCCTGACCACCACTTATACACTCACTTATTCACCCATATAGAAACTCCCACAGCCACTTACCTTATTATATATGTTTACCACTTAGTACCTTTTAGAAAACAGTCACAATCACTGGATGATCTCATCAGTGTTGTAATTAGTGATGTCATCAGTGATGTAATTTGACATGTCATCAGTGATGTAATTTGACATGTCATCAGTGAGGTCATTGACCATGTCATGGGATATGTTATATGTGAGGCCATAAGCAGTGCATTGAGGGGGCATAAGATATTGTCAAATGTCAGCCTAATTGTAACATCCCTGTAACCTTTGTTTTTTTCAGTGAATTTGCAAGGTTTTAAAATTCTATTTCCTAACTATAACGTCCCTGTAAGTGTAACCTTAGTTTTCTTTCAGTGAATTTCTAAGATTTTTAAAATTCTATTTCCTAACTAGAACGTCCCTGTAACCTTTAGTTTTTTAAGTGAATTTCTATGTTTTTTTAAGTAGTAGTCACGTTTGCAGAGTGGTGGAGAAAGTGAGCTGGGCCTCCAACCAGCTCCCAGGATTCCCGCAGGAGGGCTTCTGGACCCCAAGGTCCCTCAGCATCAAAGAGCACTTCATCCCCCAACCAGTAGTATGGCCAGCAGGCACGTTTGCAGAGTGGTGGAGAAAGGGGGCGTGGCCTCCAAAGCCCTCACAGCAATCGCGCTCTGTGGGACTTACTGGAGGTAACAGGAGGGGTAGTTAGCCCCCAAGGACCCCCTAGAGCCAAGGAGACTTCATCCCCCAACCAGCAGTGCACCAGGAGGCGCGTTTGCAGAGTGGTGGAAGAAAGGGGCATGGCCTCAGAAGTCCTCTCAGCAATCCTGCTGTTTGGGACTTACTGGAGGTAACAGGAGGGCTTCTTGGCCCCCAAGAACCCTCAGCATCCAAGGGGTGTTGTCAACATCCAATGATGAGAGGTCTTCCAATGGTCCATCGTCTTTGCCCTTGATTCTCACGGTAAACATCCACTCCAACATGAAGTCAGTTAAGAATGGCTACAACGTGCTACAAAAAGTTACATCTACGAAGGTTCTCATGAGAACCTTTCACAAGCCTGCTCTGTTAGTTGTTTGATTTCTCATCGTGTAACAATGAGCTGTTCTATGAAATGAAACATTCAGATTCTGGGGTGTCCTGGTTAGATCATGAAATATAAGCTACAGCAAGCATTTTGTTTTCATTAATACACTTGTTCATTATGCATAGGTGGCAAAGAGAACTATCTAAGTACAGTGAAGGAATATGGTGTGAGGAAAAAGAAAGAACACATTTTCTCAGGACACAGCACATTTCACAAAAAGTCAAGCCCTAGAGTTCGATTATAATGCTAAATCACTATTTTATAGAAAACATTTATTTTCCTAAAGGGACAGTGTTGAATAAATGAGCAGTGCGGCCCAGCCAGTGGAGAACGACAGAAATGAAAGCTTTCTGCAGAAAATAAACAACATTTTCACGTTTGCATGTTAAAGTAAAGGCACATTTTCTAACATTTAACAAATTTTGCATTTTCATGTTAATATTTAGCACTTTCTAAATTATTATTATGTTATCAAATTTGTGTATAAATGTTCAGCTTTATCACAACTGAGCTCTCCATTCTTGTGATTTTATTTTAAATACTGAATTTTCCTCTTGGGCTTTAATTGCAACACCATCCAATGTGCAATAATTCACACAATTCATCTCGCAAAGCAAGTCTCTGGTAAACAAATTAACAGAACTTGAATCACACAGTTTGAATTGGTGACTGTTCTCCATTGACCCTATTTCAACTGGGATGTCTGCTGTAACCTCATTATTTTAATCTGTTTATTGCTGATTCCTACAACTTAAGACTTCTTTTGCAGAGAGGGGTAGGTTTCGAACCTCCATGGAATGAACAGTAGAGTTAGTAGCTCCACTATCGATTTGAAATTATATGGGGTGTCCTTTCTCCTCAACATTTATGTATGGGCCACTCTGGTCTACCTGTAGGACGGCTCCAATCATGCAATCTTCCTCCCCCGCCCAGGCACCGTCATTGTGAATTTGTCGCATCTGGTGAAATCTGGGGAAAATTATTGATCAGAAACAAGTGGGTTCTGCTGGTACCCTGGGTTGTATGGCATCGTGTTTCTCATGTTTTGTTGTAACTCTGCCCTATAGGCATGATCATATTGAACTGCCCTGGATTTTGCACATTCTGCATAGTGGTCTGTAGGGCTGTGGTAACAAACAGCTTTTGCATTTGATTTGGATTCCGTTGCATCTGGGGAACAAAATCATTTCAAACTCGATCTGGATTCTGTCTACAATTGCGCTTCCAGTGCTTAATTTTCCCGTAGATGTGACAAGCAGTGCTCTTATTCATCAAATTGGCATTCACATTAATTCCACAACTGATCACATACCCTCTACCTCGACCCTTAGCCTGCATTTGCACCCTCATTCCTTGTTTCCTCTCCTTGCATTCCTTGTGCCCCATTCATACTAGAAGTTGCAGGCTGCACAAAATCTGGATCAGAATTCATCATCTGATTTCTGTAGTTTCTCTGAATCTGCTTTGTCTGCTTAATCATTAACTTCTCTTTGACCATTTTGTGCTTTGTCACTACAGTGTTAAGCATACACTAATATCTCGTCAATACTCTTAGTCTACCAGCACATTGAATTCTGCTGAATATGAGAACTAAGCTCCAGACGCCGATATGAATCCACTAATACTTCCGCTTTCAGTCTTTTCAACTCCACTGTACTTATGTAGACCTGCATAAGCCTCTCATAATAAGCATGCACCGACTCTTTTGGCTCTTGTTCATTTCCTTCTCTGGTACCTTCTTTTTAAATGCTCCATCAATACCCTGTATTTTCCCATATCCAAATCAGCTGGAACATTATTAGGCAAAACCCTTGTAGGTTCTTATGTCAGCCAAGCGACAGTCACTTTCCGTTCTCTAAGAATAACAAATTCAAACAGCATATTCAAATCTATATAAAGCATCTTCGAAATTGTCACCAATATATGAACCTCTTTATACCTTTTTTCAGAGTCCTTTCTCAGTTTTAGGAAATTTGTTGCAAAGACATAGAGATCACCTCTGTACCAAGGAATATGCACATAACTCCCTCCATGCATTTCTCATTAAGGAACTTCTGCCACTGACTCTGGTTCAGGATCACTCATGACCATACTTGCTTTCTTTTCTGTGTCAATATTCTTCCTTTTTTGAGCTAGCCTTCTTCTTCCACTTGTCCCTGTATTTTCTCAAATCTCTCCAATCTTTCATGTGCTCAACTAAGGGGCCGATTCCGATTCAGGCCGGAAATCTCCCCGACCGAGCCGGACCCGGAGAGATTCCCGACCGAATCGGACCCTAGCAGCCCGACCGAACGAGTACGATGCGCACGTATGCCATCAGACTCGATTCGGTCGGACTCCCATTGAAGTCAATGGGAGCCAGTCGTACGACGCGTACACGTGCTCCCATTGACTCAATGGGCATGACGCGAACAAGGGCGCCCCCTACAGCGTGTTCGCGTCGATGCGGGTCGCGCCGTACATGCACGTGTAGGGGGGACCCATGGGTCCCCCCTGTGTGCGACTCGCGTGCCTACGCTTCCAGGGGGGTCCGACACGGACCCCCAAAGTGCGGCTCCGACAGCTCCTTGGAGCCGGACTGCGCGAGTCGGTCGGAGCGGTCGAGGTGCGCATCGTACTTACCCGGCCGGGGAACGTTTCCATTGCGCGGTGCGAGTCGTCCCCGTGCGAGTCGGTCGGAGCGGTCGGGTCCTGCGAACGAGTCGGTCGGAGATTTCACGAGCGCACGCATCGTACTCGCTCGCCCGGACGCACGTACGATTCGGTCGGGAAATAGGGCTCCGAATCGGATCCGGTAAAGCCAAATCCGATTCGGAGCCCTACCGGCCGAGATCGGAATCTGCCCCTTAGTCTCTAATATGAGCTCACACAGTCATTAGACCCATGTCCAGTATTCCTGATTGACTCAATTTCATTTTTCCGCAAGCTCTTTATTCTACTTATATGAACTCCAAATTCATCATCTTAATCTTCAAGTTATCATGTGCCTCATTTTCACACCTTGCTGCTTCTTCTCCTAGCCCCGTCTCCTAGCAAGATTGTAAAAAACCTTGGAATCAAGGAAGATTTTGAACTTAATATGAAAGCACAAGTTCTATCTACAGCCAGCACTTGTTTCCACATGCTACGATTACTGAAGAAGGCTTTGCCATTCCTACCCCTGGAGGCCAGAAAGACCCTGGTTCAGGCTCTTGTTGTGAGCCGGCTATATAGTCATTATTGTCAAAACTGCAGGTCGTACAAAACACTGCAGCACGGTTGATTTGCAACCAACCGCCTGGTACAGCCTCTGCTCCTCTCTTAAAATCACTACATTGGCTCACGGTAAAGAAAAGAGTAGTATTCAAATTGTGCTGTCTAACCTATAAAGCGTTGCAGGGTAAAGGTCCCATATACCTTAGCCAGAGACTGAAACAATATCTCCCCACTAGGATTTTGCATTTCAGTGAGAAGGAGCTATTGGTGGTCCCTCGTAATAGGCGTTTCAGATCGAGTGGCAGAGCCTTTTCTAACCTGGCACCCTCCCTTTTGAACAAATAACCTCTCACAGTTCAAACCTGCCCAGATTACAGTAAATTCAGGAAAGCTTTAAAAACAGCACTGTTTTAGGATTCAGGCTCTGTTTCAGTATCTTGTACTATCTGTGGTGCCGAGATACGCCGGTTGGGGTGATTCGAGCGCGCTATCAAATTAAATCATTCATTCTTTGATCAAATATCTCAATTCGTCTTAATTATTTATCAGTATTCTGCCTAAACCAATTGTTTCCTGCTAAACATCTCCAGATTCAATTTTAAAATTAGCAATGTTAACTTCTCGCTTCTCAGGAAACACTGCATCCACAGCAGTTGTAATCTCACTAGAACCAGGTAAAACTGCAGTGTACTCTCAGGTGGAGCTGTTGCAGTTGCAGTGGTACTTGCACTTGGTTCTGCAAGCATTGTTTTCCCCTGAATACTTGGCTCACCATTTGCACCTGATCCAGCGCTAACAATAAAAATTATTCTCCTATATGCTTCGGTCATCCAGGTACAATTATTCCTCCAACACACAAACGATATCCATATGACGGTGGGGCCCATAACACCGCATATACATTCACTTACTCATTTATTCCCTGGATTTCCTCCGTCCTTAACCTAGGAGAAAACGATTCGCTGGAAGGAGACGGGATACCTCTTTTAACATGACATAATGTTTCTCATTTGCTTTAAGGTATTCCGCTCATTGGTCAATGGACCAACTAGTAGGAATCAGTTGATGGTGATTAAGACCAGCTCAATCACAAT
This sequence comes from Calotriton arnoldi, assembly GCA_963921515.1. Classification (NCBI taxonomy): domain Eukaryota; kingdom Metazoa; phylum Chordata; class Amphibia; order Caudata; family Salamandridae; genus Calotriton; species Calotriton arnoldi. Next base: position 203,662 of record CAWUFW010015324.1, read on the forward strand.
AAACTCTTTAATAATTTACCTTAATCATTGAGCTAAAGAATCACTGAGTCATTTGTTTAAAGAATAATAAAGTTTATATAAAGTTTCGAAGCAAGAAATGAGTTTAAGCTTATCATTCAGATTATTACATTTATCATCAATATAAGAATAAATTGAAATTGCAATGCATATCTATTAGACGGAAAAATAAGGTTGTCATAGCAAGAACTCTAAAAGATCAATCTATCTGTCTTGGAAAAATCTAATAGTTCTAACTGAAAAATCTATCAGGAATAAAAAGGTTCTCCAAAAGCAGCATCTTATACTCAACTGGAAATAAAAATAGCAGCAGCAGCATCAGCTCGTCAGCATCAGCAACCGCAACTTCACCCATCTACAGCATCTAACTCTCCAGCATCTCACTCTCCGGCATCTCACTCTCCATCATCTAACCCCTCCCACCAAGAGTAGGTCTTCTTATACCCTAATTCTAGCTTACTGAATAAAAATGTTGCATCTTCATGGCGTGATTCTCTCTCATTGGTTCACTCAGGCCCATATACATTTTAATCAAACTTCTTTGTCTTAACCAGTTCCTTGTGGAATGTCCATGCTTGCATCGTTTCCCACAGTTCATGACATTGCTCATCCGTTTCGATCAGTCCAATTTGTATCTTTTTCTGCTACTTTTTAGATTCAACAGTTCCGTCCATTTATTCAGTTTGACTTCTCACCCTTCTTGCTGATCATCTTGGCACACATCTGCTCAGAAAGGTCACAATAGCCTTGACCATACTTCCGTCTTATGCTCTCAGCACGAACACGTGGTCATCCTTTTTCACAGCCTTTCTCCTCTACCACACGGCTTCTTGGACATGCGTACTCTAGCTTATGGCGGCCATTTTATATCGCTGCTCAACAGGCCTAAGCGCACTATTTACAAAGATAAACAAAATATTGTTAAAATAAAGAATATAAACCCTTTCGTTTCCCTCCCGTCTTTCGACGTACCCCAATTAGGTATTACCTAGCAAACAGCAACATATAAAGCCGTCCCTTACTTACCATCGCTTTATTTTGCAACCACACGTTTTATTTAAAAAGCACAAATCATGCGTTTATTATTTTATTAGTACGCAAATATTATGTTATGTTAGACACGTAAACAATTATAAGTTGATTAATTTGCACACAAAATAGCGTGTTACCTTTAACCCTTTACATGTAACATACTTTGTTGGTTATTTACTTAAACGAACATGTTTATTAATTATTTTACGAAAATTATTTAGGAGGTTAAAAAAATTTCATTTACCCTGCTCCATCACACCCATATCAGGTACTGACAGTTCCTGTGCACCATCTATATAAGAAGGAGGTGTGGAGGAGGTCTAGAATCCATCAGGTCATTGAAGAAATTATCCTCCTAATCTGAATCAAATTCCTTATTTCTGTTTGGTTTGTCACTTTCAAAACCCTCATCTTTCTTTTTGTCTAACTCATTAACTATTGCAAGGAAAATTCTTACATTTACAACCATTCCCTCTGTGCACGCTCTTTTCTGAATACCCCACTTGGATTCCATCCCTTGGCTGATAGAGCTTTTAAACTGACTCTTCTTTTTCATTCTTGCTTTTGCTATGGCCATTCATTCCTATTTATTCAATGCTTCAAGTTGTATAGGTTTAGGTTGCAGCTTTCAAAATCAAGCTTTCAAACATTAAAGGTACCCTCTAGAGGAAATTGTATGCCTTTGTCAACAGAGGTATACTCATGCCAGTCTTCCAACCAAACACATGAATATAGACCGACATCTGTCAAGATTTTGAATGCAGGAGAACCTTCAGGAGGAATCATCTGTCCCTCCATTACAGGTACACTAGGAGCTTTAGGCTTTTTCAGTGCAGCGCCCATTATTTTCACTCAGAATAATACAAAAACCTCACAAAATATACAGAAGAGCAACAGCCAAGGCCAGTGGAGCTATGGCAAAGGTCAATGAATCACAGCGTGGCTACAGCAGCAACCAACCAATGACAGTGCGACTCAGTGAGGCTGTCTCACCAATCCTAGCGTAACTTTCAGCATCAGTAAGCCAAGTGCAGCGCGACTTCTTCATGAATAGGGAAAACAATGCAATGCCTTTCGCCACCAAACAAACACAAAATCTTGTCTGCTCAACCTAGACAGAAGAAAATCAGAAGATTAAATGGAAGAATTTCACAATCAATAGAAACAAGACCAGTACCTTTGCAGCACTTGTCAATCATGAATTCACACTAAATCTGACTGCTGTCCTGCATAATCCACTGCTGATTAGCGTGCTTACTCTTGCGCAATGGAGAGGAAGAAACACCAGCCTAGATTAAGCTCACAAAACCTGAAAGAAAACTGTTAATTCAGAAAGATCCCTATCCAGTGTGAATATTGTGACTAGCAAATCACACTTCCACTTTGCAGACAAGTAAAACAATATCTTGAGATCTTAGATTATGACGAATCTGATTACCTCACCCAACAACTAACAAGACCAAAATATTTTGCAACGCAATTCACAACTATAACAGATACATCAAAATTACAGAATAATATCACCAACTGATCCAACAATAAGCAGCGCAAAACCAAAAAATTCTCACGCAGTATAACAATTAATGACTCAACTACAAACCCCAATACATTCCAAAAAGAGATTCTCAGAGAAGTGGGTATAAAATCTGGTTGAGGGCACAATAAAAGACACACAGCGAAACTGTCTTATTACTACCAAAGTAAGAAAATCTTTTTAATCTGTAAATGTTAGAAATGGGGGTCTCTAGTTGGCAAGGGCTTGCACCTTTGTCCAAGTAGGGACCCTTCTTCCTGGTCAGGATAAGGGAGTTACACTCCTAAAATAACCCCTGCTCACCCCCTTGGTAGCTTGGCACGAGCAGTCAGGCTTATTCTAGAGGCAGTGTGTAAAGCATTTGCACAAAACCAACAGTAATACAATGTAAGCACTACAAACGGACACCACACCAGTTTAGAAAAATATCCAATATTTTTATATACTTTAAACAAGACCAATACGATAAAAATCCACAGTACAGTACTTTAAAAATCTTCAATTATCACAGTGTCCTTAAAAACAGTTCCTTGATGTCGATAGCTCCGTCCGGGGCTATCACGGCGTCATGAACAAACAAATCCAAACAGTTCTGGCTGACCGCGGCGTCGCGGGTCAGCTACGGCGTCGGGAAGACCCGCAAACAGTACCTTTCAGAAATGCAGGGCGTCGATGACCTCGCAGTGAGCTTCCGAAAACACCGCGTCCGCAGGCGTTGGTTCCGGAGGTCGAAGCGGCGTCGTCGGGGCCCTCGAAGTCACACGTGTGCAGATCGATCTCCTCTCTGTTGAAGTTAGGAGCGCTGGCATCGGCCGGCGCCGGGTGCTGCGGTGCGAAGTGCAGCGGTGCGGTGACCTCAGGTCGCGGTGCGAGCAGCGGCTCGGTGGCGGCGTCGGATGGCGTCGTCGGTGAGACCAGGGTCGCGGTATGAGATGAAGGCGGTGCTCGTCACGGTGCTGGCAGGTCACGGTGTAGCAGCGGCGTCGTCATGGCTGAAGCGCTGTCATCGACTGACGAACTGGAGTCGATGGCACCGGCGTCGGTAGGCCAAGGCTGCGGTGCGGGATGAGGGCGGTGCGTCGTGTAACTGTACGAGCGGTGCCCTCGAACCACGGTGCAAGCAGCGGCGTCGAGTCCGGCGTGGAGCGGCGTTGTCGGGAATGCCACAGCGTCGTCGTGAAGCGAGGCAGTGCGGAGTGCGGTGCCCACAGGTCGCGGTGCGAGCAGCGGCTCGGTGGCGTCGGCGTCGGTGAGACCAGGGTCGCGGTGCGGCGTTGCGACGGTGCCCTCTGCGGTGCCTTCAGGACACGGAGTCGGCAGCGGCGTCGTAGACGGCGTCGAGCGGCGGCGTCGGGGATACCAAGGCGTCGTCGTGAAGCGAGGCGGTGCGGAGTGCAGTGCCCACAGGTCGCGGTGCGAGCAGCGGCTCGGTGGCGGCGTCAGCAGGCGTCGTCGGTGAGACCAGGGTCGCGGTGCGGCGTTGCGGCGGTGCCTTCAGGACACGGAGTCGGCAGCGGCGTCGTAGACGGCGTCGGGCTTGAAGTCTTTGCTGTTCCTGAGACTTCTTGAACAGGGGGCAAGCTCTACCTCAAGCCCTTGGAGACACTCACAAAGTAGATTGCAGAAAGTTCAGTCCAGTCCTTTCACTGCCCAAGACAGAAGCAGCCACTGCAGGCCAACACAGCAAAGCACACAGCAAAGTGGTAGTTCCTCCTCACAGCTTCTCCAGCTCTTCTTCTTGGCACTCTTCTTGATCCAAAAGAGTTCTAATTTTCTGGGGTTTGGGCCCCCCGTTTTATCCTCAATTTCTCTTTGTTCTCTGAAGGCAGAGAGGCCTTTGCCTAGTCCAAACCAGTTCTGGTCAGTCCTGGAGCACTTTGTTGACAAGGCTCCTTCTTTCCTTTCACAGTGCAGGCCAGGGACATCAGACGCACCACAGGAGGTGGAGCCAACATTGTGGAGGGAAGGCCCAGCCCTATTCAGGTCCCAGGTGCATCTCCTCCCACCCATCTACATGTAGATCTTGCTATTCAGCCCTGGGCTGACTCACCCTGTCTCCTGGCATCCCCCAGCACCTGTCACTCACACTGCAGACAAGGAATAAACAACCTAGCAAAGGCAGGCTTGGATGGTTAGACAAGAAAATACCCACTTTCTAAAAGTGGTATTTTCAAACACAGAATGTTAAAACCAACTTCACTAAAAGATGCATTTTATCATTCTGAGTCCAGGCATACTAAACTCGAATTTCTACCATGTTCCCTGGGTCAGTTAGGATTATAAGCTGTAATAATCAAAACTGCCCATTCTGGCCTATGGGGAACAGGTAGCCTTGCAATAGTGAAAAACAAAATAGGCTGTAATTCACTATCAGGACATGTCACACACACCAGGGCATGTCCTACCTTTCACATACAATGCACCCTGCCCACAGGGGTACCTTGGGCCTACCTTAGGGGTGACTAACATGTAGAAAAGGGAAGGTTTAGGGACTTGCAAGTGTGTGCACTTGCCAAGTCGACATGGCAGCCCCAGGCTGCACACAGGCTCTGCAATGGCAGGCCAGCGTTACTCTTTACGGGCTGTTTGGGTGGGTGGCACAATCCAGTGCTGCAGCCCACCAACAGCATTTGATTTATAGGCCCTGGCACTCGCAGTGCACTTTACTAGGGACTGACACATAAATCAAATAGGCCAATCATGGAAACACCAATCCATAACACAATTTACACAGAGAGCATATGCACTTTAGCACTGATTAGCAGTGGTAAAGTGCCCAGAGTCCTAAAACCAACACACACAGGGTCAAAAACAGGAGGCCAAAAAGCAAAATGTCTGGGGGTAAACCCGCTGAAAAAGCCAAGTCTAACAGTAAATAGCAATATCACTATATCTTTAAGCATAATGATTAGCAATAAAGATATACACTATCTCAATAACATTCATTGCAATCAGACATACTGATACTCATACCTACCCTTACATGCATTCATTTCTCATCCCTCTCATTTTCACTGTGTTGTAGAAGTGCAAAATATTTATTCATTCATTGTTTTAAGATCACAAAGTTAAACAGGGTGTTTACATGTACTGATACAACATAGATCTATACATATGTGTGGCCAAAAGACAAAATTCTGAAAAGCTATGAAATCAACTACAAATCCAACAATGCATCACTAGCACACTAAACACTCTCAATCTCAAAAATCATTCCACCCTTCTAATACTCACAACCCTCTTGCTTTGGAACAGTACTGGAATTTCAGGACTCAGTTATTAATCTAAATGTGGACTTCAGGAATGCAAACAACAATCCAGTCTAGGGATAGGGACAAAAATAGTCTCTGAAACCATCCCTTCTCTCTTGAACCATTCTCTGCTGCTAAAAAACTGTGGGCATGCTGTACTTCTAGAAAATCTGCATCTCAGTGGCTCGTCCAGAAGTTGGGCGGATCAGGGACGATGTTAACCAAGAATCACAAGGCAATGTGTCCCAGAGACAAGGTTCAAAACAGCATTTCAAAATACAATCAAATGAGAAAAAGACTGACTCAAAAAGTGAGTTCTATAGTGAAATTTACAAAAACCATGAAGGTTTATTGCAACATTCAAACGGACACTACAGAAATAGTAATGTGCAGATTCAGCATTACTCTCATTGAAATTCATAAAGTTACTGCCATGAAGGGTCTCAGTAATTGGAACAATGCAGAAAAATAGGCAAAATCCAATCTAGACTTAGGGCCTGATTTTGATATTGGCAGTCGGGACGTCCTCCGATACAGGTACAAAGTAAATATTTAATCACTCTGACGGAGGGCCTGACTGCCAAACTTAGAAATGTCCACCGGCCAATCAGACATTTCTACCATTCACAAGAACTGCCATCAAGGTTGTTCCTGTGAATGCATTGCAACTTTGACGTATGGCTCTGTCAAACATGACGGATCCATACACCAAAGTTACTTTTTTTTTTCAAAAAGAAAATTCCAAAGTGGGATTTTCTTTTTGAAGATACAAATAAAATCTCACCTTGCCATGGGAGCTATCTATCATGGCCAGAGGGGCATTATAGAGTTTTCATTGCCCCTTACCGCAAAGGTTTTCCTGGCAGTGACAGGCAGCGAAAACTATGTTCACCCATCTAAATTAAGTGGGCGGATATACAGGTCAACCTCCGATGGCCTTTGGTCCACCAGGCCATCGGAGGGGTGTAACCATGGCGGAGATGGAGTAGTCTCCACATTGGTTACACCAAAGGTCTAATTTTCCATTATATTGGCAGTAAGCATACTCTGTCACCATTGCAATGGAGTATGTTCACCGTCAATATATAAATCAGGCCCAAATCTCCAATGTGCAGCAAAATCTGTAAGAAATCAGGCAGCATCCCTAGTAGAAGGTAAACTGTCTGAAAAGAATCCTGTCTCACCCCCAAATTCAAAGGTTTAGATAGCCACTTTCTCCATAAGAAGCCACTGAAACTGCAAAATCATCATGGTGTGAGCAAAGAATTACATTTTCAACAAATCAAATTATAGAATTATGAATCGTCATATAAACATATCTCTTTATCACTAATCCACTACATGATTTCGGCCCTTCTGACCTAATGTCACCCAGAGGTGTCAGAACATACCAGATACAAAGATAACAGTAAACCATTGTGAATGAATGCAATACCACGTGCAAGCAGAAGATCCTTGTGAATTGTTATTAAAGCTAGAGGCCCACTTTGAGAAAAGGTTCATTTCAGAAATAAACAAATCCACATCTTGCTGCACATAGTGTCAGTCAGAAATAAAAACAGAGAATAACATAATGATGTGACATCCATTTTGGACAAGATAGTGTTGAGGCGTAACTGAGGCCTAGTTACTCTAAGCTGGGTAAACACACTTTAACAGGTCATAGCAAATTCGTTTAAACTGCAATAGTTCCATGTCAGTATACAAATGTGAATTTTAAGTGTAGATTAATTGCTCTGCACACTATTAATAATGCACAATAATGGGGGGGCGCTAGAGGGCGCACGGCAAGATGGCCGCGCCTGTGTGAGGCTCTGCCCGGCCGAGCTACAATCCGTCTATTATCCGCCTACAATCAGCTGCATCTGAGTCCATCGGACACCTATATGTTGCTGTAAGCCACGGTGGCGCATCTTGGTAGCAGCTGGCGTCCTGGGCAGTCGCAGTCGCTGCACGAGTGCTCTGGCGGTCTCCACGAGTCTGACGGCGAGGCGAAGAAAATGGCGGCCGCCGTGCAGTTTTAGCGGCGCGCCTCTCCTGTCCCGGGGCGAGGTGCCTTGAGTGCCTGGTGCACACTGCCTGGGGACTCCCGCTGTGTGGTGCGGTTGGGAGGCTATCAGCGCTGGTGAGGAGCGCAGAGGATCGACTGGCGAGGGCCGAGGCGGCGGCTGGATCTGGACGGCGCGGGAGTGCTGGGTCCCGGCCGAACGAGGGATCCCCCCCGTGTGGAGATCGTTCACTGCCACCTGAAGTCGCTGGTGCCTGCCTGCGCCGGCTGCGGTGAGTGGGGTGCGGCTTGGCCCAGGTTTCGGCTGCGGAGGCGGGCGTGGGCCTGGGTTGGGGCCGCGTTTGCGAGCTGTGGCTGGTGCGGCGTCTGGAGGTCCGGTTTCGCTGGGTGGTGGCAGAAGCGGGCGAGAGTGCTGTCCGGCTTGATGGTGAATTGTGCTCCTGGATGTCTCATTGCTACTAACTGAGCTTTGTTGCAACCACAACGTGTGTAGTGCGTCCCGCTCGCGCTGGTCGGCTCGCTTCAGAGGAGGGGTGCCTGCTGGCCCTGCGTTGTGTAGAGTAGCGAGGAGTGCGGGCCTGCATGTGTTGGGGCCTACACCGGTCAATGCCTGGCAGCGCATAGTCCACTGTGTTGGTGAGGACAAGCTCTAGCAGTGGGTTGCTACAACTGGAGATTGAGGGCGCATTGTCTGGAGGCTGAGGCGGAGTGCACAATCCTTTGGCAGTTGCGAGCTTCTGGGGATATTGTGTTTTCTTCAGGGCTGTACACCTTCACTTGGCTATTCATCACTGAGGGGGGTCTTCAGCGGCAGGGGCCATGGGGAGGACTGATAAGGCGCAGCCACGCCTTAACTTTGACCACGCAAATCCTCCAAAACTATGCAAAAGCCTGCATCTGATTCGGAGATGGATGCCCAGGCCGATGGACCCCCCACGCTGGAATCCACGTTGCTGGCCATGCAACGCAGTCTACAGTCCATCGAGGGCACAATGGCCGAGGTCAACCACCGCCTTGACCACATGTCATCCCAGTTAGAAAAACAAAATGCTCGCATGGGGGATGTGGAGCAGCGAGTGTCAGCTACGGAGGATGGAGAAAGTACTAGCCCTCATCCAGGCCAAGAATGAGGATTTGGATTTGGAGGCGCGGTCCCGGCGCAACAACATCAGAATTACTGGGCTGCCGGAGTCCACCAATGTGGGGAAAATGAAGACCTACATCGAAAACCTCATTTCCGATCTTTTTGGCGCTGATCAACTCTCTACCATGTTCATTGTGGAGCGCGCCCACCGCTCTCTTGCTGCCAGGCCGGTCCCGGGGGCTCCGCCCCGCCCAATAATAGCCAGACTTTTGAATTATAGGGACCGCGATACCATACTGAGGTTGGCACGAGAAAAGGGCACTATCATTCACCAAGGCAATACACTGGCCTTCTTCCCGGACTTCACGGTGGCTGTCCAGGCGGCCAGACGAGAATATGGCACTGTGAAAAACTTTTTACAAACGGAGGGGGTCCCTTATGCGATGCTGTATCCTGCTCGCTTACGTATAGGTGCGGACGGGGATTGTAAGATATTTTCATCTCCAAAAGCGGCTCTGGAGCATGCGAAGCAGCTGAAGCGCAGGAGGCGTGAGGGCGGTGCCGCACCGGAGGAGGAGGCGTAGCAATGGGATTTGCCAATCTGACGAAACTTCAACCTACACACAACACATCTTGGACTGTTTCTGTTGTACTGTCTACTAGATTGTCCTGCCTTGGGTACTATTGTGCCACTGGTCTTAATCCCCAAATAGGACGCATGCCCTGACTGCTTGTTAGGATGCCATCAGGGACCCGACTCTCTTTTTGTTGTCTATGATAATGTGTTTTCATAATATTGGTTTTTCTTCTCCCTCCAGGTTGATTGGTCGCTACTGAGTGCTCCTATTCTGATTCATTTGAGTATTTGCGCACTATGCACTCATGGGAATGTCTCACTGCCCGGGGGGTTGCTGCACCTTGTTCTAGTGGGTGTCAGAATTTGGACGTATTATTATTTTAGCGCACATTAGACCTGCTCGGCCACCTCCTGCTCTGTGGGAGGTTAGTAGCACTCCGCGCCACCGTAACTGGGTGTACCCCAAATGCTTATTTCGTTTGTTTGGTATGTTGGGGGGGGGGTTGGTAGGGTATTGGGATGGCTTTGGCATTTTGGGGCTGCTGAAGTGGGTGGGGGTTGGGGGGGCGGTTCCCTGGGTAGGCAGAATGAAGAGGACGCTGGGATGGACATCCTTTGTTTGGGTGTGTACTGGTAATTCGGGAGAGCATGGCCTGTTATTTTTCACATGTGCTACCATATGGTTTGATCTAAGCTATGAATAGTACAGTTAAGTTTCTTACTTGGAACGTACGCGGACTTAACACTCCAAAAAAGATAAGATCGGTGTTTGCGTGCCTGGATCGCATGTGAGTGCAAATAGCTTTTCTGCAGGAGACGCACTTATTGCCAGACTCAGCGACTAAGGTGGGCGCGCGCTGGGCGGGTGTCAGAGCTGCGTCATCTTACTCTACCTATTCTAGGGGTGTGTTGACCCTGGTGAAGAAGGGTGTTCCTTTTACGGTGGTCAGCTCTGAAACGGATGACAGTGGGCGAGTAGCGATCATGCATGGGCAGCTGGGTGGCCAGAGTGTGTTGCTTGTGAATGTATATGGCCCTAATGTGGATGACCCCTCTTTTCTCTGATGTGTGGCATAGAATCTCTACATTCCCTCCTGCGTCCATCATTTGGGGGGGTGACTTTAACGTTTGCCTGGATGCCACAATGGACAGGGCTGGCAGTAATGAGATGCGGCCTAAACAGGCATCGGCAATACTGCGGGGGTTAGTGGATGCAGGGCACCTACATGACATTTGGCGCAACCGTCACCCAGTTGGTCGGGAGAGTACATTTGTTTCTTCTGTACACGGGTCCTGGTCCCGTATAGATTTTTGGCTCGTTTCGGAGATGGTTTGTACGTGGGTGATTGAGGTGACGCACGAAGTGCGCACTCTGTCTGACCACTCTCCTGTGCTTCTCGAACTGCAAATCCCTACCTGTGTGAGACCACCCTTTGCATGGCGACTTCAACCCTCTGAACTTAATGACCCGGTATTCAGGCAGACTATTGCTGAGGCGATTAAAAACTTTTTCAGGGAAAATGAGGGGTCAGTGGATAGCGCGGGAGTGTTATGGGAAGCCTTCAAGGTTACCATCAGGGGATCTTGCATAGGGGCTCAATCCGGAGTGCTGCGCGATATTCGACGGAGGATAAAAAAACTAGCATCTGATATTTCTCAACTAGAGCGTGAATATGAATCTGCTCCTTCCGCTACTAAACTAGCTGCCATAAGGGAACTTGTCACTGAACACAATGCGACTGTGGACCAAGAGCTATTTCACTGCTCCCGCAGGAAAATAGCATAGTACTATGGCGAGGGCGGCCGCCCGGGTCGGTCTCTTGCGCAAAAGCTGGCAGAGCCGCGCAGCAAGGAAAATATAACGGAACTTATTGACGAGGACGGGGTAGCCCGCCACTCGACAATGGAGCTCTGTGATACCGTGTTACAATTCTACACCCGTCTATATGCCTCCAGGGCCTCTCCGCCAACTGCAGAGATTGATGCATACCTGGAGGATGTTGCGCTCGGGTGGCTATCCAATTCTCACCGAGAGTATCTTATGCAACCGTTTGATGAGGAGGACGTTAAAGAAGTCATTCAGTCATTACCAACCTGTAAGGCCGCAGGGTTGGATGGACTGCCCAGCAAATTTTATAAGGCCTACGCGTCGGATCTGGCCCCTCGGTTATTAGAGGTGTACGCGGAGGCCTATGAGAGGGGGACACTGCCACCTTCTCTCCGGGAGGCTTTACTTGTTACACTGTTGAAACCTGATAAGCCCCCGAATCAGTGTGGGTCCTATAGACCTCTCTCGATTATTAATATTGATGCAAAGATTCTGGCGAAAATGGTGGCCACTAGGATACAACCAGCTGGTTCACTAAAGACCTCCAGGCCTCCAAGCAAACCTGCCGAAAGCTAGAGAGGAACTGGCACCGCGAACTAACACCGGACAGCTACGCTGCCCACAAGAACGCCACTCGCAGACACCATCACCTCATCAGATCCTCCAAAAGGGCCTCCTTCAAAGACCGCCTAGACAACAACGCACACAACAGCAAAGAGCTCTTCAACATCGTGAAGGAACTCTCCAACCCCAGCTCCAACTCCAACGACATCCCACCTTCGCAAGACCTGTGCGACTCGCTGGCCACCTTCTTCCACCGCAAGATCGCAGACATCCACGACAGCTTGAACGCCACGATCACCGCGACAACCACTGAGACCTCCGCCCCCACGACCACCATCTGCACCAACCGCCTGCTCTCCTGGACCAACATAAACAACGACGACACCGTCAAGATCATGAACACCATCCACTCCGGATCTCCATCAGACCCATGCCCGCACCACATCTTCAACAAAGCCAGCACCGCCATCGCACCCCATCTCCGGAAAGCCATCAACATCTCCTTCAAGACAGCAACCTTCCCGGAAAGCTGGAAGCACGCCGAGATCAACGCCTTACTCAAAAAGCCCAAGGCGGACCCCAAGGACCTCAAGAACTTCCGGCACATCTCCCTGCTCCTGTTCCCGGCAAAGGTCATTGAGAAGACCGTCAACAAACAACTGACCCGCTACCTCGAGAAGAACAGCATCCTGGACCCGTCCCAGTCCTGGTTCCGCAGCAACCACAGCACCGAAACTGCCCTCATCGCCGCCACCGATGACATCAGGACCCTACTAGACAACGGAGAGACCGCGGCCCTCATCCTCCTGGACCTGTCAGCCGCCTTCGACACGGTCTACCACCGCACACTACGCACACGCCTCCACGACGCCGGGATCCAAGAGAAGGCCCTGGACTGGACCACCTCCTTCCTCACCGGCAGAACACAGAGCGTCCGCCTCACCCCCTTCCGCTCCGAAGCCACCGAGATCATCTGCGGCGTACCCCAGGGCTCATCCCTCAGCCCGACGCTGTTTAACATCTACATGGCACCACTCGCCTACGTCGCCCGACTGCACAACCTCAACATCATCTCTTACGCCGATGACACCCAGCTGATCCTCTCCCTCACCCAGGACCCCCAAACCGCCAAAGCCAACCTCCACGAAGGAATGAAGGCCGTCGCCGAATGGATGAGGAACAGCCGACTGAAGTTGAACTCGGAGAAGACGGAGGTCCTCATCCTCGGACCTACCTCTCGGCCTGGGACGACTCCTGGTGGCCGCCCACACTGGGAACTGCTCCTACACCCAACACGCACGCAACCTAGGGGTCATCCTCGACTCCACCCTCTCCATGACAAAGCAGGTCAACGCTGTATCTTCTGCCTGCTTCAACACCCTCCGCATGCTCCGCAAGATCTACAAGTGGATCCCCACCGAAACGAGAAGAACGGTCACCCAGGCCCTCGTCAGCAGCAGATTGGACTACGGAAACGCCCTCTACGCTGGAGCCTCAGCCAAACTCCTGAAACGGCTTCAACGCATCCAGAACGCCTCTGCACACCTGATCCTCGACATCCCCCGCCACAGCCACATCACACCCCACCTGAGAGACCTGCACTGGCTCCCCGTCAACAAGAGGATAACCTTCAAGCTCCTCACCCACGCACACAAGGCTCTCCACAACACCGGACCAGCGTACTCTCAACGGACGACTCAGCTTCTACACCCCCACCCGCCAGCTCCGCTCCGCCGACCTCGCCCTCGCCACAGTCCCCCGCATCCGAAGAGCGACCTCCGGCGGCAGATCGTTCTCCCACCTCGCCGCCAAGACCTGGAACACCCTCCCCATCCACCTACGGCAGACCCAAGACCTGCTGACCTTCAGAAGACTCCTCAAGACCTGGCTCTTCGAGCAGTAGCAGCACCCCCCCCCCTCCAGCGCCTTGAGACCCTCACGGGTATGTAGTGCGCTTTACAAATGCTATGATTGATTGATTGACTTGTCCCTCTCCTGGTTTTGCCTGACCAATCTGGGTTTGTCACGGCGCGCTCTACAACGCACAACTTGCGCACGCTCTTCGCCACCTTACACTACTTTGAACCCGATTTCCAAGCGGTTGCTGTGCTGCTTGATGCAGCAAAAGCGTTCGACTCTCTGCAATGGCCTTTTATGTTTACGGTTCTGACTAGGGTGGGCTTCCCTCCGTTCTTTTTACATGGCTCAGGGTGCTGTATAGTGGTCTGGTAGCTCGGGTTCGGGTTAATGGGTGGGTGTCCTAATTGTTTCAAATTGAGAGAGGCACGCGGCAGTGATGCCCCCTGTCACCTATGCTCTTCTCCCTTGCTTTTGAGCCTCTTGCCTGCAAATTACGTCAAAAGCACGTGGCACCAGCTCTGCGGTTTAGGCAGCGGCCACTGATCGTCTCCCTATATGCAGACGACATGTTACTATATGTCTGTGAACCCGCCATACATTTATCTGCGCTTCTCCGGGAGTATGTTAGGTTTGAAAGTTTCTCAGGCCTTGGGATCAACTGGTCAAAATCTGTGGTGTTTCCCCTTACTGCGCACACGAAAGAGGTGGAGATGGACTATCCGTTGACCTGGACGTCCGCTCCCGTGAAATATCTTGGGGTATGGATTCACAGAGATCCTGATACGGTTGTTACTGAGAATTATGGCTGGGCTATTACGCGCATCACGGAACTAGCCGAACGATGGGCGCATTTGCCCCTTTCATTGGCAGACAGGATAGCGGTTGTGTAAAATGGCCTTTCTTCCTAAATTGCTTTATTTCTTTGTGAATGTTCCTATAAAACTGAATGTGGCAATGTTTCGCACTCTGCAATCATCTCTGCTGACGTTTGTGTGGGGCGGTAAGAAACCTCGGTGCCGGTGGGATCTATTGGTTCAGCCTTTTGAACGGGGTGGATTCGAGGCTCCTGACCTTCGATTATACTATTTGTGTGCGCAGGCACAGTTCGCGCATTATTGGCATTTCCCCCAGCGCTTTCAACCTCACGTGGCTATCGAATCTGATGCTGTCCTTCCCATGCCATTGCAGGCAGCGACCTTGTCAGGTGGATCGGGTGGCCCACGGAACGAAATGAACCCGACACTATGCACGGCATGGGCATGGCGAAAGCTTGCGATACGGGCACAACTCTCCTATTTATATGCTCCATTGTTGCCCATAGCTTCTCATCCTGATATTTCTGTGTCACAGGAGCTGCCGGCCCTCCGAGAGCTGGCTAGGGCGGGCATCTCTCGGCTCGGTGATCTCTACAAAAATGGTCAATTTAAAACATTGCAGGAAGCGCAGAATGGCACGGATCGTGGCTTTATGTTTTGCTTTACATACGTCCGAGTCAGACAGGCTATTCGTGCGGCATATCCAGAGTACCCTGTGGAGCCCGCTACTCTACGGGCATTGCAGGCGATGCTGTCGGGAGAGGGACGTAAGGGGTTAATCACTAAATTCTATAATGCTTCCTTGCGCGAGCGGGAGCAAGGTGATCACCCCTCTTGTGTACGCTGGCGGGCAGCGCTGGGTATCACTCTTGCGCCTGAGGTTTGGACGGCGTGCTGCCAACTCACAGGTCATCTCACCGCCAACTGCAATCTTAGAATTCTCCATTTCAAATTCTTACATCAAATATATTACACCCCGTTGCAGCTTTATAGGTATGGTCTGCGAGAAACAGCTAACTGTGTGCGGTGTGGAATGGCGGATGTTGACGTTTTACATGTGGCATGGTTGTGTGCGGGTGTATTTGCTTTCTGGACTGCTGTGGTGAAAATACTTACTGACACGGTGCTAGAACCTGTGCACTGCACTCCTGAAATATGCTTGCTGGGTTATGTTAAACGCCTTAAACCCTGCAATAGGCGATTGGTCGCAGTCTCTACTCTATTTGCGAAAAGGGCCGTAGCGCAGTGTTGGGGCGCTAAGGCACTTCCTACGGTGACTAAATGGTGCCGTGATTTGGTATATTGTAGGAATCAGTTGCAGATTTATGAAGAGGAGTTACTGGAGACATCCCGTCCCAAAGACTTTTGGGCCACGCTTACAGCGTATCTGCTCTCCCATCCAGACCTATTGTGATCTCTGAAATTGTTGTGCCCCCTATTCGCCTGGCTTAGCGGCTTCTGTGGAGGCGCCCGCCTATTAGACTGTTTGCTGCTGCTCCCTGAGTGTTACCTTGAATTATGGATGCTGGTCTTTCCCGGTTCACGGTATCAGACTGTATGTAGGAGCTTCTCCACTGTCATCATTGCTATAGCCTTGCACGTGACGCACTCTTGATGTACAGGTGCTCTCCAAATGTACCAGAATTTTGTTTTCGCTCCGCCTGGGGGGTGGGGAGGGGGGGGGGGTTCTGGGAGGTTGCGGACTCTTAACGCTCTGTACCAATTTTGCATTATATGCTTGTTACTGCATTTCTGAAATCAGTAAACATATAAAAAATAAATTTAAAAAAATGCTCAATAATATATGGGTTGCTTCCTGCCTCAGTCTGGGTAGCACTCTACCGCCTAATGAGTGGCATTATATGCACTTGACAGATCTGACATGCAAAGAGAATGGCCACTATCACTACACACCTAAGTGTAAGGGACTTTACAGTCATTCCTACTTTGGTGGATGTGGTCATCACTGAGTTGCCTCCTCATCGGGGACCTAGCAGCTGTTCACAATATTTTTGGTGTAATACGTTCTAAAAAGATCACAGAGAACAGACTGAAAATCAGATATAATGTGTCCTTTTCCATGTATTACTGTGAGAACATCTTCTGAATCAACTATATAACGATACAAGGGTGGATCTTCCAAAGGTCAGCCTGCTATAATGGCAGAGATAACATTGTTACTGAAAGGGCATGTTCTTTAATGCAACATCCAAGACAGGGCTCTGAAGAGGAAGCGGCCATCCCAGAGAATTAGAAATGGCTTGCGTCTGAGACCACTGTGAACGCCAAGCTAGGGGATTTTCTTTCCCTTGATATTTAGGCTTAAGGTTGATTGAAATTCTAATTCTCTCTGTTCCACAGCATAATTATCCTTTCCTCCGAGAATACAACGTGGCACTATGACGTATTGTTTTCATAAAACCTTCAACCTTTTCACAAAGGGTTCTCTTCATTTGGTCCTCCATTGATTTTAGCAACAGCGATGTCAAATTTGGCACTCTAGCGGATATCTTGTAATCTCGAAACCCAGACGCATCTGAAAGCTGATCTGTTGGTTGCAGGCGTGAAACTGAGAGTGGCTTCTTGTTTCAAACAAACCTCATTTCAGAGGAAAAACTTTGGATTCGTGACACAACCTGTGAGAAGGTGGTTCTGACTATCTGAGCCGCCCGGATTTTTCGCTTTTTGAACACCTATTTGTTGAGCTTTTACTGTGGGAGAGCCTCATAAGTTGGGACTCACCCACAGTGAACTCATGATGAAAGGGACTGCATGGGTATTTTACCGGTGTCCCTCTGGTGCGAGTAGGCAGCTGTGCTGCAGCCAGAGTAAGGGGCACTGGGCTAGTTACATGCAGACACGTGTGTACATGCGTGTGCACAAGTGTAAGGGCTGCACAGGGGAGATTCCTAGCGTGCGCAGCCCAGGAGCAGCTACAAGTTGAATGGTGTAGCAGGACTTATGCAGAACTGGGTGGTGACATGGAATAGGCTTTCTACAATGGGAAGAAATATTTGAGGGAAAGTCAGTGTGCTTTACTGTTTTTATTCCATTATTCTCCTATGAGGATGGGGAGCACATGGGCTAGTTTGACTTTCCTAGGGCCTGCAAATTCCAGACACGCACTAAAGTCCACTGTAACTTAGGTGAGAAGAGGTATTCTGCAGAGTCCAAAGTCATAGTTGTACTGCTTTTGGGTCATCCAGAAATGTTATATTTCTCTGAGTCAGCTCATAACTAGGGCCTGGCTGGCGCTGACCCTGCCAGGCTGAATTAATGACCTTCCTCCCCAAGCTGTAGCCTCAGAGGCCCAGCCCTGCACAACAAGCATTCCAAGGGCGAAGGCCTCCACTCCACTCCAAGAAGAAAAGATGGGTGGAGCTACAGGTTCATCCATCAGCAGCTGACACCTGGTGCCAGGCACCAAGCTGCTCTGGAGAGAAGGCAGCGAGGGGGGAAGGGGCTCTCAGAGACCATGTGGCATGAGACCCCTGGACGACGCCATTTTGAACAAACCCAGAGGCCTGGGCAGGAAGGAGGGAGCAGGGGCAGAGAGGTGATGTGTCGCTGTGTGATAGGGCAAACAGACTTCCTGCCAGCCCCCTTCCCATTCTTTAAAAAGAGTCTGCACAGGAAGAGGAGCTCTCTCTAGGGTGTGGTCTGCTGAGGAAGACTGGTGCTGGAGCCTGGCGCCATGGGCAGTTGGAAGGAAGAACCCCCTGACTGTCCCAGGATGCAGAATTGTGCCAGGAAGGGAGTCCAGGACCAGTGAGCAGAAGCCTGGGCCTCTGCGCAAGGAGAAGAGAGGCCCAGGAAGAGAGCCAGGTGAAAGACTGGCGCAGGGAGCCAGTGAAGACCGCTCCCTGCCGAGTTCACCCTCCTGGAGAGCAAGAGGGCGACAGAAAGTGCTCCCAGTGGCTGGGGAGCGCCACCAGGAGCAAGAAGAGGCCAGAATGGAGCCGATCGGGTGCCTGGGGGCCGAGATACACCCCCCAGAAGGTAGGCGACCCTTGACCTCTGCCAGGACCGACGACGAAGCGCATGGGGCTCCGCCGCCGGTCCAGAAAAGGCCCCCGGGGTGGGTCAGGTCCCGGGGGCTGCCCCCAGCAGAAGATAAGTCAGGGAGCGCCGTCGCGCTCCCTGTGAAAGTGCCCCGGGGGGTGCCAGGAGCCCTCCCTGGCCCCCACCAAAAATGGAGGCAGGGGAGCGCCGTCGCGCCCCCCTGGGCATAGCGTGAGGGGCCCGGGATCCCAACTCCAGGCCCCGTATGCGTGAAGCAAAGGCGGGGAGTGCCGTCGCGCTCCCCGTGAAGAATCTTCGAGGGCCCGGGACCCCATCTCCGGGCCCCAGGTGGAAGGCGGACGCGGGGGGAGTGCCGTCGCACTCCCCCGTGGCAGCGAGAAGGCGGGGGGAGTGCCGTAGCACTCCCCTGAAGACCCGCAGACTGAGAGGATGCCTCCGAGTCTGCCCGCTGGAGCGGGCAGACTGAAATGGATCCTCCGGCTCCCACGGCCCGCACACGAGGGTGCGGGCTGGGCGAGGAGCCGGTGGGAGCCGCCGGGGGTGGGCTCCCCGAGCGGCTCTCCAACATGCCTGCAATGCGGGGCGTCTGGGTGGGACCGGGCCCCCGAGATTTCCAAGCGGCAGGAGCAGCCGGGGGTGGGCTCCCCGAGCTGCCAGCACTCACCTGGGGGTCCGGGTGGGACCTGGCCCTCCCACAAGGTCTGGACGCAGCAAACGACCGCCGGCTTGGGCATCGCGGCTCTCCCCAAAGCATCGGGGGAGCCACTATTATAATATGCACCGGAGGCCGGAGCAGAGCGCCCCATAATGCCTTGCAAGGCAGGGGAAAATCTACTGTTTTTGGCGTCTGGTGGCCCCCAGAGGAGGGGGGTCACCCCCATTTGCTGGAAAGGTGCAGGGGGAGCTGCAGGAGCAACGCAGTCTCCCCCAGCACAAAGATGAAAAGTCCCACCCTGAGTCTCTGGGGACTCCGAAGGAATAACCCCTCAAGGGCTCAGCCAATAGTCAAAGCATCCTCAGGCTAGAACTTTTGTTCTACAGCTGGGGGGTGCCTTCAGGACTGAACCACGACATGAAGGTCTGAGTTGGGGATGCCCAGAGAAGGGCATCCCCTGGAGGTGAAGAGGTGTAATTGCACCACAAATGCATTTAACCATGTTATTTTTTTTTTTAGAGGGACTGAAAGGCACATGTGTAATGTGAAGTACCTGCGTAAGGTGATGTCTTAAGCAAAGTGGGGTTATGTGGCCAGACTGTCCTGCTAGGGTGACTGGCTGTAAATGCTTAACCCTGTGATTTTACCTGTGATGCCTTTTAGAGGCTGTGATTGCAATGCATTACAACTGTTATCAGCTATGACAAGGCACATGTGTAATGTGAAGTACCTGCGTAAGGTGATGTCTTAAGCAAAGTGGGGTTATGTGGCCAGACTGTCCTGCTAGGGTGACTGGCTGTAAATGCTTAACCCTGTGATTTTACCTGTGATGCCTTTTAGAGGCTGTGATTGCAATGCATTACAACTGTTATCAGCTATGACAAGTACCTCATTTAAAGAGATGCCCAAACATGTATTCTTGCTACTGCGCTAGGGGAGGAACAACCCAGACTATTAGCTACTAAG
The DNA here is from genome assembly GCA_963921515.1 of Calotriton arnoldi. NCBI lineage: Eukaryota > Metazoa > Chordata > Amphibia > Caudata > Salamandridae > Calotriton > Calotriton arnoldi. The sequence continues at coordinate 223,877 of CAWUFW010015324.1, forward strand.
ATGTAGAGGTGCATACTGTATGGTCAGTATACAATGCTCAGTCAGGGTTATGTGTCCCCAGGGCAGGTGTACCTATTTTTAATGCTTGTTGAGATGATGGGGTGGGTCGCCACTGGGATGGTGCCAGTTGGCAAGGCCCTAGCTCCAGGTTGTGTCAACCCACTGCATTGGGGGCAAGATGATGTGCATACATGGAAGTGGTGGTACTAGACCCCACCCCCCCTGTGGGAGGGGTGGAGACGTTATGCAATGTCACAAAGTAATTCCAACAGCTTATGTATATTTGGTTATTGGTGCATAGTATTGAGTAGTGTGTGTGTCTAATAAATGTACTCTTACTTTTATAAAGCAAAGTACAGACTGGACAATCAATTATTGAGTGTTATTTCTGCGCACCTGTAATGGCGATTACTATCCCACACCACCTCCCTTGATTAAGCCTTAGACTGCTCTGCAATGCTACCCTCTGAGAGTCAAGCGCTACAATAGGGTGTTTGGTTCCCAGTGAAGGAAAAATGTGACATGTTATTTGTGCAGGCCTCACAGATACTGCCTCGTTTTCCAACACAGCCAATTAGAGTCAGTGAGGGAAAGAGAAGAGAGGAAAACGTGTTGCCTTCTTGGTGGTGTGCTGAGGCAGTCAGAGGTCACATTTAGCATCTGGTGAGTACTGTCTGTACGAACATGTCCCTAGGACCAATGCGTCATTTTACTCCATTTGCGTAAGCAAGTTACTCCCTACTGTAGGTTTCACTCTCCAAGGGAGGGTAGTCCGGTTGAGCATTTAAAATGATTGATAATACGTTGGAACTCAGATGCAGGAGCTGCTCGTACAGGTAAGAGTGGTGTGGCGGGGTGCGGGGAGCCAACTGACGACGACGAGGGAAAATAATAGCGCAAGGTAAGTGGTTTTCTTTTTTTAAAATTTTATTTTTCCTTGTCGTCGTCTTCCGTCTCCCACACCCACCACGCCCCACCGCTTTAACCTGCACGGGCCGCTTCTACTTAGATGCAATTTGACACATTCGTCACACTAAACAAACTCTCAAACTGTAAGTGCAGTCCAAATTAATATTTTCAAAAGAATAGCTGCTTATCCCCGTGTAGGCAAAGTTTAGTTACAAAAATATACCAAACCAGTTTTGGTCACTCCTTTGTTCTTTAGTAGAACTCTGGCTTGATACAACGAACATGTGGATTTCCCAAACCCTTGTAGAGGGGAAAGATGAAAGAGCTTGTAGGGGGAAAGCTACTGGCAGGTTTTCATGTGAAAGAAAAGCACCCTGAATAAGGATTTCTATCTTGGGCTGCAACCTTTATGTCTTTAAAGAGAACACCATTAACTCTTCACATTGACTCCCAATCTTGTAACACACAACAAAAGTATGAAACTGATATGTCAGATGCCCCAGCCCAGCTCACAACACAAGCCCATAAAAATGGTTTCAATTACAATAATAAGTGTCTGAACAAGAGGGTATGTGTAAAAAAGGCCTGACCCCTGTAACAAAGATTTAGCCACTACCACACCTCAGTCTCCCTAAAGACTGCTGAGGGGCCAGTAGTCACCTTCCACTGATGTTGGGGGTACACGTGTGTAGTGTCTTGCAAGTTTTGTGAGGGAACCCTTTTGGCTCTCAACGGATTTGGTAGAGCTGTGACATAGGTGTCAGAGCGGAATGCAATGAAAGCTTCTTTTAGAATGTTGAGTTCGCAGTTACACGCAGACGAGCAAATACATGTAGTGGACGAAGAACGGAATCGACGCTGCAAGCATGTGGAGTCAAAGTCCAGCTCCATCCGCTGTAAAGCAGGCGACGACAACAAAAGCGTTGCAAAGAATCTGCACAACGATGGTCAAGAACCTGTTGGTCAGGCCATACATAAAGGACCACGCTGCCACACAAAATAAAATTGTACATTATGCGGAGTGTTAACGCTGAAGGCGAATTCAACCCGGTTTACGAAGAGCAGTCACTGATAATCATAACTTATGAAATAACACTGAGAACAGAAGCGCTACAAGGCGGAGATCAACCAGGCGTCAGAAAATGTAACATTTAAAAGAGAAGAAATAAATGACTTACTGAATACACTAAAGAGAGTCATCTTACCACAGCACTTGAGGAGGTTGGCTCAAGGAGAAGTTTTCAGGGTTGTGCTTACAGAGCCATCCATACCTGAACTGATTCATTCACAAAACTGTCAAGTGGGGCTCAGACAACTTCACAGGTCTTCAAAGAATAAAGAGCAGAGAGCGACTCTCAGAATAGTGAAATCATTCAGATGGCAGCGAAGAAAGTCACGTTTCCAGCTATCATTAAAGATCAATCAGAGGCCAGTACATCACAAGGTCTCACGGATGAGTTGCCTAAACCAAGTCACAGTGATCTACCAGCGGTGTCAGTAAGTTCCACACTGGTCTACAATGCTGCTGCATTCCTGAAACCACCACCACCTTTCGATACCGCCAAAAGGCAAAATATTGGCCACAGATGGACTGCGTAGATAGAGATATTTGATTACTTCATTGATGCACTTGAATAGACTGATAGCAAAAAGATTGTTAAGTATCTCAAAACCCTTGCTGGTGATGGTGTGAAAGAAGTCATAAAGAAAATGCTGTGAACGGATGAAGAAATCACATACTGTCGGATTAAAGAAACGCTGAATCTCAAGTTCAATCCAGTACCAAACGTTGATTACAAGAGATACATTTTCAGTCAAAAACACCTAAATGTTTGTGAAACAATTGATGAATTTGTGGAGAGACTCAATACACTCAAACACTGTAAGTTCAAGGAATTTAATGATGAAGAAGCTATGCATCTTAGAGTTATTGATGGATGTTTGTCAGATTCATTCAGATGACGAATGCTGAGATAAACTCTTAGTCTGTATTGAGTGGTGATGGCTGCCAGAGCTGAGGAGAGTGCTGAAAGACAAGCTGCTGACATGGAGGCTGGAGGTGCATAGAGTGAGTCAGTCATGAGTATAAAAAGTAAGCCACAGCAAAAGACTGAAGGACATATAGTGATGTCTATAAGTAAAAAGAAGGTATGTTTTAGATGTTGATTTTCATTTCTACACAAAGGTAAATGTCCTGCCATTGGACAGGTATGCGAAGTCTGTGGTAAACATAATCATTTTCTGACGATTTTTAAAGCAAAGCAAACAGCAAGTGCAAAGACAAAATGGCCGCCAGAAAGTTCAAAAGCAACAACAGTGGCGCATCGATAAACATAATGCCTGAAAAGAAATACAAGGAATTATCTCCATTGCCCCGACTTACGCCATCGAAAACCAAAGTGTACACATGGGCTACGTCGACGCCCAAAAAGGTCAAGGTTAATTTGTAATGACAATGAAACACAAGAAAACGAAGAAGTACCCATCCATGTGCTCCAAGGTACAGCGTCAAGTGCCTGTCTGCTCAGCTTCAGCACAGCAGCTGATATGAGAATGATTTCCATGAACTACAACATGAATGCTCATCATGAAATAGTAAGTCAGTTCCCTTAATTGTTTCATGGTTTGGGAAAGCTTAAGACTATGAAAGTAAAGTTGCACATTTATGAGGACGTCCGTCCTGTTGCTCAGAGACATAGGCAAATTGCTTTTTATTTACAAGAAGCTTTTGAAAATGACCTTATATCGTTTCTTAAGCATGACATTATTGAGCATTCAACTGGTCTGACACCATCGGTTACTCCTATAGAGGTAGTGCCCAAAAAGGACAGGGAAGGAGCTGTATGCATATGCATTGACATGCATTAAGCAAACAAAGCAATTGAACCAGAACGACATTCAGGTCCACACATTGCGGACATCATAACATAATTAAATGGTGCAAAGGTCTCTCATCTTAATTTAAATAAAGGTTATCATCAGTTGGAACTCGAAGAAGATTGCAGGTATATTACAAGCTTTTGTACACATGTTGGTCTGTTTCGATACAAGAGATTCAGTTTTGGTGTGTTATCGGCCGCAGAACTTTTTCAAGACGTCATTAGATGTGTCATACAGCCTGTTGTGAAAGCATTCAATTATAGCAATGACATATTGATTTTCGGAGCTACACAGAAGGAGCATAATAAAGCTTTCACACAAGTATGTCCTTTACTGACGGATGCAGGTTTGACTTTGAATGCAGACAAGTGCGAAATCCACAAGACAAAGTTAAAGTTCTTTAGCCATATCTTTTCAGATGTGGGTATGTCATCTGATCCTGCAAAAGTGCAATCCCTGTCAAAAGCTGATCCCCCACAAGATGTTTCTATGATATGTTCATTTCTTGGCAGTTACTGTTCAAGATACCTACAAGACTTTGCTCCAATATTTGCTCCATTAAGAGAGTTCACAAAGAAAAATGTTTTATTCAAGTGATCACAAGAATATGAGAGAAGTTTCAAGAAAATCAAACTAGCCACTGAAACTGCTCCTTCAATCCAAAGCTTCATACAGAGGTTGTCATTGACGCTAGCCCAGTCTGGTTGGGCGCTTTCCTTGCACAGCGGACACACAAATGCCTGAAGGCATATCGTGGCATATGCCAGTAGAAGTTTGTCCCAGACAGAATATCCTTACTCACAACCTAAGAACAAAAGTTTAGCCATGGTATGGGCTTTTGAACATTTTCATGTGTTCCTGTTCGGAAAGCCTTTTAAACTGGTAACTGATCATCAAGCTTTACTGACTATCTTTGGAAATTCAAAAGCCAAGATACCCCCTCACATTGAACAGTGGAGACTACGATTACAAGAGTACAATTATACCATTGTGCATTGTCCAGGCAAGGATCAAAACCCTGCTGACTACTTTTCCAGAGTGCCTATACAAGGTCCGGGTAGTCCATTGATTAATAAAGCCTACATTCATTTAATTGTAAAATCAAATACGCCAGCTGCTATATTGTTAGCCCAGATCATCATTGCCACGAGCCATGATAGTGGCATGCTGTAATTGAAAGATATAATTACACATCAGTCATGGAACCGACACACTCAACTTCTCACCAGCGATGGTGAATATCAAAAATACAAAAACATTAAAGATGAACTGACCATAACTCAGGAAGGAGTTATACTGCGATGGTCAAGAATCCTATTTCCAGAGAGTCTGCAACAGAAAATAATTGAAGTAGCTCACGAAGGACATTGTGGTTTTGTTGTGGACGGATCCAAAACATACTACATTCTCTGTTGCTTTGGAGGACATCCTCGATCATTTCAAGGACCCTTATAGCGGTTCGCTGCTTTATTTCTGGATACAAGTTACATTTCATTTTACATTAGCCCATGCAGCCGGAGTCCCGGTGGCGACACGTTTAACATGTGTACTACCATGTAACACTGGATACTTAGTGTGAATTTTACAATGACCCAGTGAGACCTTTCAAGTCTGTATGAAATCGGGATTCGCTTCACAGACCCAGTCTATTCCGGATCTCGCTCAAGAAGATCATTACGTGTTCCATTGACAGAGTTAGCATTTCTATTTTATCAAATTTTAGATGCTGCTGGTTATAATTGTCCATACACAGTTTTTGTGTTTTTTCCATCATGCTGCTTCAGGATGGTTACTCCAAATGATCAAGCCTTTAATCCTATCTAGGACGAAGACTATTTTAAATATATTGTTACTGAGCCCCCTGCACCACATATCCGGTGAATGTGCATAGTATACAGATGGCTTGGTGCCACTGAATCAGTTATGACTTCAGCGCCCTGATGAAGGAATTGCTTGTATACAGCCCACTTCCGAAACGTGCGTCAGCGCTTTTCCTTCTGGTTGATTTGTATATTTAATTTACTGCATAAGCACTGTATTGTAATTTGGTGTGTGTATGTATTTGTTGTTGTGGTTTATTGTCGAGTCCTTCTGATTACAATTGTTTTGTCGTCTGTCATGTTTTTTTTAATTGATTGTTATATTATGTCTATTGTTGGTTTCTCATGTTAACGGGGCTCTATTCCAATTGATGTGTCAAAATCGATATTGATGTATATTTTTGCTATGTACATATGTGACATTGAAAATTAATTTGTAGAAATGACTTATAAAAATAATATGTACTTTTGATAATAAAATTTGAAAATCATATGTTTGTGGCCAACTATATGTTTATTGTGGATGTATTACCCAATATTTAATTATTGATTAGGGAGAAGATATTGTTGTTTCAATTCTCATTGTGGTATTGTTGACACCAAAAGAGCTCTCTGAGACCGATTTTGGTTTCCATATTTAGTTGAGAGGGTTGAAAAGGAACTCAAGACCTGTCATCTATGCAACTGCCTTTCTACAAATATTACTCAACATACTCTTAACATGTCAGAACTCCCTAAGCATGCATTGGAGAGAATAGCCATCTATTTCTTTGGTCCACTCGATAATTGGCATCATCTGATGGCAATTGTGGACGAGTACTCACGTTTTCCATTAATAGAAGATCTCTCATCCACAACTCGTGAGCAAGTCATTGAGAGACTAGATGGCCATTTTGAATTTTGATAATGGCCGCCTTTTAACAGTCGAGAATTAAAGGATTTCCTGGAGTATGTGAGTATAAAGCATCAGAAGAGTACACCTTTATGTCCGCAGGCCAATGGACTCGTTGAGCGTTTTATGAGTACACTAAAGAAAGCAGTACAGCATGCAACTCGTGAGAGGCTCAGTTTAAAAACTGTATGAATTCCACCCTATGAGCTTATCATTCAACACCTCACTCAACCACAGGCGAAAATCCTGCAACTTTGATGTTTGGAAGAGCAATGACAACCAAGTTACCTCAATGGACCAACAAATGAGAAAGAAATGACAACTCATACAAAGGACTTGGTTAACAAGCAGAAAATGAAAGCCTATGCAGACAAGAGGCGACATGCAATGAACATTGAGTTTAAGAGAGGAGATCTGGTGATTGCCTGACAAATGCGAAGGAGGAAATCTGATGCTCCATATGATGCGGATCCTTTTCACATAGTGTCTACCTAGGGACACATGGTGACTGCCCAGCATCCAGGAATGTCTGTTACCAGAGACTCTTCTCACTTTAGGCATTTGATTGATCGGTCTTCTGATCGAGATGGTGCAGGAAAGACTGAACCAGAAAACTCAGTGACTGCTGTTACCTCTTCACCCTCTTCGAAAATCTCTGACACTGAAGATGACAGCTTCCAGTAACCAGATTAGGTCGAATAATTTAAGCACCTAGAAGGTTGATTGGAGAGATGAAATTGTGTGTGAGTGTGTGTGTGTGTGTGTTTGTGTGTGTATATTTATTACCTACTGGCCTGAGAGGTTGGCCTGGCATATGCTGTCCAGTCCAAACGACCCTTATTGATGATAGGTTTAAAGACAACCTTTATTGAAAGCTATCCTAGTGGTAGCTATGGAGAGCAGCCTTCAGGCTAAGTCTTGAAGGAATGTAAAGCAGCTTGGTTTACCAGATTATAACCTCTTGAATGACCAAATGAAAGGAGAACCACACAAGGTATATATATACAATATATGTATTTATTTCTAAACACTAACTACTAATCTCTTTATGAGATTAGAGTCAAAGATACACAATATCACAGTATTAAAACGACAGTAAATAGCACAATGTACACTGGGCCCCAGGGGGGGACCAAACCATATATTAAGAAAGTGGTATAAGAACCACGACTTGACTAGACACAGTGCCTAGAGCACGTAGAATCGCTGGGACCACAAGGAACCACCTGAGGTAGTGACACAGGAGACCCACGGGGGACGTGTGCAGTGTGAGAACACAGCCGCGAGCACCGTAGGATTCTATGAGGAAAGTCGCGGTTGGAATTTTAAAGCAAAAGGACACTTAGAAGAGGACTTTGAGCAAACCCCTTTAGACTTAAGGGGTTCTAGGGCCAACACCCATGGGAGCACCGTAATACTCGAGTTACCTCACCCAGGGGAGCCGGGTGCATAGGTGTCAAAGGGTGTCGGGAATCGTCGTTGATTTCAATGGCGAACTGCTGCAAAGTGCTGCTGCCGTGAAGAAGAAAAGTGTCCGGGGTGATCCAAGCCTGGATCGAAGATGTGAAGAACCTGAAAGCAGAGGGGACAGAGTCTGGGTCACTAGCCAGTGACCAGGAGCAGAGCAATCGAATGCCCACCGATGTCGGGTGCTTCAGGTGCGAAGAGGTGAAGCTTGACTCTGCAGCCATGGGGTCCTGGAGATGTCAAGGACAACCAGGAGCCGGATTCGAGCTGTCCCACAAAGGATGTCGAGTGCTGGGGTGTTGGTGCTCGGATTGAATACAACAAGCCTTGGCAACAGCAACCCACGCAGGAAGAGAAAAGATGCTTCTGTGCAGACCAGCAAGGTCCTGGGGACTCCCCAAGCAACGGAGAGTCAGGGCACGTCTGGAGCAACCAGGGAAACTCAATCAAAGTTAGAGTTGCCTTCTTGGGGACCCACAGATCAACGGACCAGGGATCACGAAGGGACCTCAAGAGGAATCATGAAATTGTGGCCCACGGAACACTCGTTGAGTGTAGGCCAACAATCTTCAGTGTGATTACTGCGCGGGGTCAGGGCTACAAGTAGCCCAAAGCTCAGCCTCAGGGGTTGCCGGAAAGCTGATGCTTCTGCAAATGGACGTGGTGCCCAGGGGTTCGGGTTGCACGGTCACCACAAGGGATACAAACCTTAGACTTGCTGTGGGCACAGATCAACCTCTAAGACCTTGGAAAACCCACCTCCTGTGTGGCAATATTCTTCTGAGTCCATCAGAGCTTCGGAGATGCCAACCGGTCAGTTGCATTAAAGGTGCCTGCCTTGCAGGGGAGTAACTCCTTTACTCCAAGGGAGATTCTTCAGTCATCCAGCATAGTGTAGATCAACGAAGTACTTGGTTTCTGTGTCAGAGTTTAGTCCAGGTGTAATCTAAAGTCCTGTAGTCAGGGGTTCCTACTTTATACCCAAGGAAGGGGTGGGACAACAAACTCTGGGGACCCACCTATGGGAGGGTCAGGAAAGAGGGGTAGCTACACCCATTTCCTTTGTCCAGTTTCGCGCCAGAGCAGGGGCTGGTAGCCCCTGCAACCGGTTTGAGCTGGACTATGCACAGGGACACCAAATGTGCCCCCAGTGCAGACTTCAAAGCACTCTTGGAGTGCACCCACCCAGCCCCAATACACTAAAGCCTGTCTGGGAAGTGGTCACACCTCCCTGTGACAGGAAACCTATTGTCCAGGCCTCCCCTGCCGGAGTTTCGTCCAGCAGCAGGAGGGCAGACTCGTGTCTGTGGCTGCAGCATCCATTTTGTGATGCCAGGGTTCTGTTAAGCTGGTACCGGGTGTACCTGTGGTGCCATGTTTCTCCCTCTAGTAGGGTGGAATCATACCTCCCACCCCAGTTACTGGGGTGGAGGTATGATTCCAAGGTGTTTGACACCAAACACGACATGTTTCCATGCAGCCATTCTCGAGTTAGCATTTACCGCGAGGTTATAATGCACTTAAGAGTATACGGTCTGGCTGCATCACAAACAACCCCGGAATGAAGATTCCGAAAGCTGCAGAGTGGCTCTGCTCATGCATGAGCACCCTCTCACATGAAACCTAGCACCCTGCCTTCAGGATTGTTAAGGCCTGCCATAGGGGGGGACTGATAGGTTTACATGTGCAGTGATATGGAGAGATATAGGGAACCTATATCTCAGTAAGGGGTGCATACACCACCTTACACAGGCTGCTGTAGCAGACCTGTTGTGTCATTTTAAAAGGCTTCCCAGGTGTGGCACAATACATGCTGCAGCCCCTGGTAGGCCTCTGGGGTACCTATACCCTGGGTATATAGTATACCATATACTAGGGACTTATAAGGGTACCCCAGAATCCAATCTGGAGGGTATCTAAAGTACCTACAATCAATTTAGAGTAGAAAGCAGATAGACTGGGGTCCTGATTAGCAGGGCCTCAGTCTGGCTAAGTCGAAAAACAGTGAAACATCATCAAAAAGTGGGGGTAACTATAAGAAGCAGATCCTACTCTCCTACAGTTATAGTTAGGAGCTAGTTTCCATAGGAAAAGCGTTTTTTCATTTGCCAATATCTTTGGCGCCGTTTGACGAATCTTCGCGAAATTTTCAAAACTAATGGGGCGCTCCAGTCAGCTCCTGTCTTGAAAGTTTTAGGGTGATTTGTCAAGCGGGGGCCAAGAAAAAAGGGTCCCAAAACACGTTTTCTCCATGTTAATTTCCATAGGAAACTTTAGACAAAGCTACAGCCCGAACTGCTGAACGGAATTACACCACATTTGGCAAAAGTGTAGCTCTTGGTTCAGAAAGCGTTCTTTTTTTTAAAATGGTGTAAATCCATTCAGTAGTTCCTGAAATATTCATATTTAAAAAAATTATATATCTGGTGACCGAGGTGAATCCGCGAACCCTCCCGAGCACGAGCTTGATTCTGATTGACTGCCAACACTCTAAACCAAAAAGTGTTGGCAGCCATCTTGTGACTCGGTAGAACCGAATCACAAGAAAAAAGGACATAAAACAAGATAAGGGGGCATTTTTCAGAGTAATTCATGCAGGGTACGCAAATCTAGTCGAAAAAAAAAAAAAGAAATGAAGCGCGGACTCCCGCGCTTCGTTTATATTAAGCCCCGGGGTGGGCCAGGTCCCGGGTGCAATGGTTTAATAAGTAGCGGGGCTCGCGGTGGCCCCCGCAGCCCCAGGGATTGCCACCTCCCCGGGGCTTTGTTTATTATGCAAGGGGGGCACGTGGCCGCCCCGCAACCCCGGGGACCACCACCTCACCAGGGCTATTTCTAAATAGTAAGTGTGAGGGGCTTGAGCCCCCCCACACTGCCCCAGGGACCACCACCTTCCTGGGGCATTGAGTAATAAAGATATGGGGGTCCGTTGCGGATCCCCGGCCCCAGGGACCACCACCTCCGCGGGGCTATGTATACGTTGGGAGGGTGGCTACGAGGCTCCCCTCCTGGAGCCCTCCATGGCCCTGGGGACCACCACCCCCCAGGTTCAACTCCAGCAATGTCCTGGGTTGTCAACCCCCGGGACATTGCAGTTTGCAATGGCAGGGCTGGAGCAGTGTTCCCGCCCTGCCATTGCAAGCTTCTGCTTCGCTTCATGGAAGCGAGAGCAGGAAACCTGCTCTCGCTTCCATGAAGCGAAGCAGAATTAGCTTGTAGACAAGGGGAGCTGCATGTTAGCAGCTCCCTTGTCCAAAAGCAATGCCGGCTCCCACAGGAGGCGGGGAGCTGGTTGGGACCGCAGGGGCATTGGGGCTTCCCCCGTGGTCCCCAACGTGAGAGCATGCCCCGGGGGATGGGGTCCCTGGGGCGGATATCGAATAATGGAAGTGGGGCGTTTTTTCTGTCTTTCGATTTTGGAGTCGGGACCCCAACGCGGCTCTCAGCACGGGCCCCCGTGTAACGTCGCAGTGGATTCACGGATTCACCTCAAATAAATAATTTAGTAGTATATAATTTAGAAGGTAGTATTGCATTTGTGAAGTTGCTTTATAGAGGTAGTGTGATTGAAGTTAATAATAAGATTAAATTTGATAGAGTTAGTAAAAATATATAAAATTAAAAATTGAAAGTTAAACCTGAAAAGTGTATTGTGTTATAATACATTGAATTCATGCTTTTGCAGATTTGCGAGGGGTGCTCGAATCCACAAAAAATTTAAAAAGAGTATGTATGTGTTCTAGGGTGGCTCTAAAAAGAGCCCTTGTTTTCATTATGAGTTTGTTGTAGCTACATGTTAGTGCGGATGCACAGCTTTAGGTTGTTGAGAAAGACTCTGTTCCCTTGATCTGTGAAGTGTACTCCATCACTTCTGTAGATGTCATCCATATCAAAACGTAGATTGTTGTTATAGATGGAGCCAATCCTATGGTCTCTGAGGTAAGCAGCAACAGCTTTATTGACATTCTTTCTAGCTTTCCCAATCTGTGGACAGAATTGATTTGACCACTTCCAATTCTGTCTTGGCATATATTAGAGAATACAAAGATAGTTTGGGGGAAACGTAACATCAATTGTGCAAAGGTATCCTTCATGAGCATTTCCAGTCGTACTCCAGCCAATGTGCCTAGGTCATTGCCACCACAGTGCACAATCATGAGGTCAGGGGGATGGAGATGCAAAAAGGTTTTAACCAAAGGCATCAATTGGTGCCACTTTAATCCTCTCTGTGCAATCCATTTAATATCCACATTTTGCAAAGCTAGGTCTTTGTCAATACCTCTGTGTTCAGCATACCTTTTGCACCAGAAAATATAGCCGTGCCCTACAATCCACACTGTAAGCATCTTGAAGGGATGTCTGGAAGTAATGAGAAGATGTCTGTAGCTGAGGTAGTCAGTTGGTAGAATGAGAGGTATCTAAAATGGTAGACAAGATGCTGTTTTTTAAAAAGCAGATAACTGATTGGCTGTTCATGAACATTGTACACTCAAAATAAGATGCATGTTACTTTAAAAAAAAGCATGTTTCTTATTGGTTATTTAAAAAGGTTTGAAAGGTACAGTAGATAGGATAAGGTAATATTTTGCAAAAGTCAACCACACCTGCTATTTGCATTTGTAAGCTTGTGTGCTGAACTTGAAAATATGGTGAACTTGTGACCTGCCAGTTCAGTTGAATGTTGCAGAAACTGTTACTATGGAAACTGGGATTAAGCAGAATGGGGGAAGGGTTGAAAGTTAACTGTGCTTTTAAAATATGAAGTTGTAAGTCATATATAAGTGATATGTTATTAAAATAAGATTTCCCAAATCAGTAGTATGTTTAGAAGTGGTGTGTTCTTAAAAAATAAAAATAGTATTATTAGTAATAGGATTTTGAACTCCCTTATGGATTTGCTGCTCCATTGCGATGCTACACTACGGCACCGCGGTGGAGTCGCGACTCCAGAAAATTACTGAACCAGTTTGGGCACTTTTAGAAGTCAGTTGGTAAGGGTTAATATGTCTAACCAATAGAAATGTGTTTTACAATTTGAAATAATGTGGAAAGGAATGTGATTTGTTACTTACATTAATTTATGTGGAGAAAGAGAGGGAGAGTTTGCCATTACTGGTTTTACCTTGTTGAGAGTGGTGCATTACATTGATTGTGTGCAAAAGAAAATCTTTTATGAGTTTCTGATATTTTATATTCTACAATACTATTTGAAAGATGAGTTACAAATATGTGAGGTGTATTATGTATTAGCTTTATTTTCTAACTTAAAAAATTATTCAAGAACTGTGATGTTTGAAATATGTTATTAAATGTAGAGATGTGTATTGTAGTTTGTTAGTATTTAGAGAGGTCTGCATGGACTTGTGTCTGAAGTATGTCTCTACTTACACATGTATTCTGATATGTGTTATTCATCTGAAGAAGCTAGACGTGTAAAACACAGGTATACATGTACTAGTATGCTTATTTTATAAATAGTGTAAATAAAAAAAAATCCTTATTTGTAAAGCGCGAACTACTCACCCTTACGGGTCTCAAGGCGCTGGGGGCCGTCGTGGAAATTAAGTGAGCTATTGCCCAGAGTCACATGGTGCTGAGCTGAGCTGCCGCCGGAGCCGGGGATCGAACTGTGAGCCCTGTGCTCCGACGTCAGCTGCCCTGGCCGCTGACGTCACTGCACCACACCTCTCACGAGCAAAAGGTACACACACATGCATGTATGCTTTTAGAAATATGGGGAGACTTACAACAGAGACATGTGAAGGGTTGCTGCTTTGTATTTGGCTATGCTCAATACCTGAGTAGTAGTAGAATGGTGAAGCAGCAGCAGCAGAAAAGTGATGTTTAAGATATGTCAGGTGAGGAGTTAGTGATTATGCTACTTTGTGTGAGTCTGTGGAAAAGTTCACTTGAAGTACACCGCATAAATCTAGGTGTCTGTTTGAAATGTGAAGTGCAGTCTGTCAAGTTTTAAGGTCTTCATGGTCTTGTGACTGAGGTATGTATCTACTTGCACATGTATTGTGATATGTGTTATGCATCTGAAGATGCTAGACGTATAAAACAGAGGTGTACATCTATTTGTATGTTTCTTTGATATATGATGCTACTATCAAAAGGTACAGGCATATCCATGCATGCTTTCACGAAAAATACTGAGACTTGCAGCAGAGACATGTGAAGGATTGCTGCTTTATATTTCGCTAGGCCCAACACCCTAAGTAGTCGTAGAATGGTGAAGCTGCAGCACAAAAGTGAGGTTTAAGGCATGTTAGGAGATGGATTAGTTATTAGGCTACTTTGTATGAGTCTGTGGAAAGCTACACTTCAAATATACCGCAAAATGTTCAGTGTCTGCTTGAAATGTGAAGTGCAGTCTGTCAAGTTTTAAGGCCTTTATGGTGTTGTAACTAAGATATGTGTCTACTTGCGCATGTATTCTGACACGTATTATGCATCTGAAGGTGCTAGACGTATAAAACACAAGTATACATCTATTTGGATATTTCTTTTATATATGATGCTGTTAGCAAAAGGTACAGACATATGCATGCATGCTTTCAGGAATATGGTGAGACTTACAGCTGGGACATGTGATAGATTGCTGCTTTATATTTGGCTAAGCCCAACACCATAAGTAGTCACAGAATGGTGAACCTCCAGCACAAAAGTGAGGTTTAAGACATGTTAGGAAATGGATTAGTGATTAGGCCAGTTTGTATGAGTGTGTGGAAAGGTACACTTAAAAGTATGCTGCATAAATGTAGGTATCTGTTTGAAATATGAAGTGCAGTCTCTCAAATTTTAAGGTCTCCATGGTGTTCTGACTGAAGTATATCTCTGTTTACACATGTATTCTGATATGTGTTATCCATCTGAAGATGCTAGACGTGTAAAACACAGATATACATCCATTTCTATGTTTCGTTTATACATGGTGTCACTAGTAAATGGTACAGACACATGCATGCATGCTTTTAGAAATATGGGGAGATTTACAGCAGAGACATGTAAAGGGTTGCTGCTTTGTTCTTAGCTATGCTCAATACCTGAGTAGTAGTACAATGGTGAAGCAACAGCAGCAGAAAAGTGATGTTTACGATATGTTAGGTAAGAAATTAGTGATTATGGTACTTTGTAAGAGTCTGTGGAAAAGTTCCCTTGAAGTATGCCACAAACATCTAGGTGTCTGTTTGAAATGTGAAGTGCAGTCTGTCAAATTTTAAGATGTGGATGGTCTTGTGACTGAGGTATGTCTCTACTTGCACATGTATTCTAATACTTATTATGCATGTGAAGTTGATAGACGTATAAAACACAGGTGTACATCCATTTGTATATTTCTTTTATATACGATGCTGATAGCAAAAGGTACAGACATATACATGCTTTCAGGAATATTGTGAGACTTACAGCTGAAACATGAGATGGGTTGCTGCTTTATATTTGGCTAGGCCCAACATCCTGAATAGTCGCAGAATAGTGAAATTGCAGCACAAAAGTGAGGTTTATGACATGGTGTACACTTTTGTGCTACAGCTTCACCATTCTGCGACTACTTAGAGTGTTGGGCCTACCCAAATATAAAGTACCAAACCTTCACATGAGTCTGCTATAAATCTCACCATATTCCTGAAAGCATGTATGCATGTGTCTGTACCTTTTACTAGTATTATCATATATAAAAGAGACATACAAATAGAGATATATCTGTGTTTTATACGTATAGCATCTTCAGATGCATAACACATATGAGAATACATATGCAAGTAGAGCATACATCAATCACAAGACCATACAGACCTTAAACTTAAAACTTGACAGACTGCACTTTACATTTGAAACAGATACCTACATTTATGCGGTGCACTTCAAGAGTACATTTCCCCAGACTCATACAAAGTAGCCTAATCACTAATCCCTTTGCCAACATGTCTTAAACCTCACTTTTGTACTGCAGCTTCACCATTCTGCAACTACTCAAGATGTTGCACCTAGCAAAATATAAAGCAGCAACCCTTCACATATCTCTGCTGTAAGTATCACCACATTTATGAAAGCATGCATGCATGTGTCTGCACCTTTGCTAGTGACACCATATATAAAAGAAGCATGTATTATACATGTGAACCTGATTGGTTTGGGTAGTAGTAGAAAAATCCTTTAGTTCTGCTCTCTCATTCTGTTGCAGAGGTTGTGATGTCTTCTAAATGAAGGAATTGTGCAGTGTCTAACATAGCTTTGCAATGCAATTGAAAGTATTTGTTTATTTATAGATGAGAATATTTGTATATAATCATTTTAATAGTATAAAATTATTTTTAGAAACTTTTTAAACTTTTCTTTTTTTTCAGATATTCACCATTATTAGTAAGAAAGATTGAGTATGGCATGAAAAGATCAAAACGAAAAGACAAGGAAAAAACGGTACTATTTAAAGGAGAGAGAAAAGCAGAAATTAGATGAAGTTCAAAATGTGACATTGAAGAAAAAGACTTCTGGTAAGAGAACTAAAGAATTTGTTAAAAGACTTTTAAAGAATGTAATGAATTTTCAAAATGTGGAAAAGAGAAAGAAAAGTTGTACAACCAATCCGAAGGAAACGAAAAAAGGACATATTCATGGAAAATCATGTTATGGGAAAACAATCCATGTTGAAAGAAGGATGAAAGAATATAAAGACATTAGGAAGAGAATGTATAAAAGTAGAGTACTACAAAATGTATTGAAAGATTGTAAAAAATATAAAAGAAGGTCAGCAGCTTACAAGAAAAAGCAACAGATTGAAAGTGTAGTAGAAAAAGCTTTTGAATTGAAACGGAAATTATTTATATTGGTATTGAAGAGAATGAAAACATTGAATAAAACAATGCAGATTATGAAGGAGAAAAGCAAAAGAAAAAGACTGGTTAATAGAAGTAACTTTTGCAAAAATTTTACTGGTGAATGGAAGCACACTTCTAGTACTGAGCCTTTCTTTAATGAAGAAAGCTATTTTCAACAAAATACATTAGTTCATGCAGTTGATACTAGTGGTCGATGTTATGAAGTGAAAGATGGTTGTGCAATTTCAAAAGAAAAGATGGTTCTTAGGAATGTGGAAGAAGTAATAGCTGAAGAAGTTCAAGGGAGGCGTACACAAGCTCCGGTATATGAGTAGGATTCTAGCAGTGTTTGTAGTATTCGACAAGAATCTATAGACATATTACGAGTTTGTTTTTACGAGAATGTGCCAAACAAAAGTCTTAAACAGAAGATTAAGATGTTATAAGGACTAGATCCATGTAAAGTAAGAAAATATACTAAATTGCAGGGTCATTCTCTGGCTTGCCTTTCAAGAAAAGTATGTCAAAGTACTTTCCATCATTTAAGAATGTTAGCAGTACACCACTCAGAAATGCGGAAGTTAGTAAGGAGACTCTACTATGTAAAAAGTCCTGCATTATGTTTAAGTGAAATGAACACAGCTCTTTTGCATGGTTCAGTATCAGATGCAAAAAGAGTTTGTGATGATATACAGTTTCGTTTCTTTGGTTCACAAGAGGAGTGCAGAGAAAGTGAGAGCTTGATAAGTGTCGGTGTTGAAGAACAGGTGGTAGATATTAGTACTGACAAGTTTGCAGAAGAAATTATAAAGTTTAAGATAGTTTGATCTGAAAAACCAAACTATGGGGCTTATTAGGATAACGGTCGGAAAACCTCCCCGACCGACATGGTAGCAGGAAAAGACCGCCCGCAAGGACCGCGACATAACCGCCGGTCGAATTACGGTGGCCCGCAGTCGAAATCCGACCGCAGCGGTACGATCGCGGGCTTTAACATTGCGGCGGTTGCTGCTGCCCCCAGCACCGCCGCGATGCCGAAAGGAGCATGTCCTGCATTTCCCTGCACTGGGTGGCAGGCACTGCACAGTGCCTGCCACCTGGTACAGGGAAATGTAGGGGGGGACCATGGGTACCCCCCCAGGTGCACCCACACCCCCCCCAATAGAAATACAATGTTAGCAACCCAGGGAGAGAGGATTCAAGTATATGGCTTAACTGGAGAAAATTTCACTCAGAGTGACGCATCTCAATGTTCCGGCGTGTGGAAAAGATACGGGTGAGACAGATGAGGTAATGTTTGCATCAACAAGATGACCGACATTCCCCTCCCCTTCCTCCCTCGTAAGGTAACAGAAGCGGACCGTGGGCCTCTCTATCTGGGCTCTTCAGGCGCATCCCTCTGAGCCCTGCCTTCCATCACCAGGACTTTTATCAGTCGAGCATACGAGGGCGAGAGGCACTGATGTCACTTCACAGAGGCCTCTACTGCAGCCAGCGTCATGGAGCGCCGGGCGGTGCACGCGACACTGCTGGTGTGTTACTCTCATGCAGCAGTCGGTGCCTTCGGTGGCAGAGCTTAAGGTCCTTGGGGTGCGTTTTTTTTGTTTTGTTTTTAATAAAAGGGGCCATCTAACGAATTATGTCACAATACTTCGCAACGAGCCCCCTGAAGACAATCTCTGCCTGCCTTTCCATGGCGGTTTGACCGCTGCGGAAAGGCTGGCTACCGCCGGCATCATAATCATGCCGGCGGAGCCTGCTCTGCACCGCCACCATTATCCCGGTCCTGCTCCGTCCGCCAGGCAGGAGTGCGGATGGCAACCGGTGGAAAAGCGGTGGTCGGAATTTCGCACCACCGCGGTCACCACCTCCATCCTAATTTGACCAGCGGTTTTCTGGGTTGCGATCGCGGGCGGATGTCCACCTCCGATCCGGCGGTCGCCACCGGCGGTGGACATCCGCCCGCCATCCTAATCAGCCCCAATGTTTGTATTTGTTGTCGACGTACTCACTATAGAAGTCAAACTAGGAATGTTGATCTATATTTAAAAAGTGAAAAGGAAAACAATGATAAGTGGGAGCAATTTGGTGCTTATTTGTTGGTGGAAGGTCGTTTTGAGTTGGCTACTAATCAACGTATTTGTAAATATTGTTACAACAAATTAGAAGAAAACAAAATGCCAGCTAGAGCTGTACATAACAAGTTAGAGTTGGTAGCTATTCCTCTGGAACTGACAGATTTAAATATATATGAGTCCATTCTTATTCAATCTGTGCATCCATTTCAGGCTATAGTTCGTAAGGAGCCTAAAACAGGTAAGCTGCCTCCAACAGATTTACAAAGAGGTCTGAAAGGAAGAGTTGTGTACTTACCTTTAGATTTTAAGAAAAAAATTGAAACTGTTGGTATAGAGAGGGAGGAAAGTGAGCCTGTCGTTATTCTAGTTAATGGTGTACCAACAAAGAGTCGAAAAATATGGCAAGAGTTTGTTGATGTTAACAAACTTCAGAAGGCTACATTGTATCTGGTGCAGAATAATATTTACTATAAGAATGTAAGCGTTGATGAACAGGAATGATGTTTAGAAGATGAAACAGAAATTTCAAGTGGCCAAATAGCAAAAGTGGACAAGTCTAGGAGTGAAGAGATTTATGAACATTACAGTATACATCCTCTACATTCAAAAGAAGTGATAGGAAACAATATTGAATTATTTCAAATGAAGAAAGCGAAGGGAACTCCCATGAGAGTATGGGAGAAAAGTTTAGAAGCACGTTGCTTTCCACAGCTGCTCCCCACTGGAGAAGGTGTACGATATGCTGAATGAGCAGTACAGATTCCAGCTTCAGAATACCGTTCGACAAGATTGTACTCAGAAGATGCAAGATTTCGACAGTATTCCATATATATTTCATCTTCTCTTTGAAAGTGATTTGTCTGCACTTTCATATGCAGCGAACCATATATTAAAAACAGGAGTTCATCTTCCATATACTTCTGCAAAGGAAATCATGGATAAAGTTCAACAAAGAGATGAACAGTTAGAATCTCAGTTAATAAATTTGATGGCGTGTCAATGTGGTACCAATGAGTATTGGTATTGTTGTCATGGAGAACTTAAAAGTATGTTAAGAAACTTAGGTACCCCTACATGGTTTGTGACACTTAGCTGTGCTGAATATCCATGGGGCGATTTACTTGAATTTCTATGAGAAGGAAATTCAAATGTAAAAAATATTGCATTGAAGACACCTGGAGAACTATGTTCCTTGGATCCTGTAAATGTGTGCAGATATTTTAATCATAGATTTCAAACTATGATGTCTTTTATCTGCAATAGAAATAATCCACCTCTTGGAGAACTTACTGATTTCTCTTTTTTTTAAATATTGAATGATAAATACAAACAAATAACATTTGGCAGTAGGCGGGCACGGTGCACGCGTTCGTGAATAATACAACTGTTCACTAGATCAACATTGTTATATCAGCGGTTACAATTTCAATGCTGATGTGAACGTCGAGTGCTCAAGTCTTCGATATCCTGCAGGGAAGAGTCATTAAATGGTGTGCAAATCATACCCCTGCTCCTATTCCAAGCCCCCCAAATTTTTGTCCATTTTTTGGTGCATCCTCTCCTTTCATTAATCGCCCTCTCCGCAAGCATACACCAGTCCATATCTGCTACCCACTCTCGGACTTTGGGCCTAGCATCACCTCTCCAGGTTCTAGCTATGTTGCGCTTTGCACCGCACATCCCAGAGTGACCCAGGTTTTCTCACTAGACGTCAAATCTGTTGCGTCCCATATATTGAGGAGACGCCATCTGGGAGAGATCTCCATTGACTTCCCACAAGTTACCAACATTTTTTGGGTTATTCTCTCCCAATATACCTGGAGGATAGGGCACTCCCACCACTGATGCAGATAAGTCCCCTCCCTGCCGCATCCTCTAGGGCATAGTGAGTTATTCCGGGCCCCCATCTTCACCAGCACCACACTTGTGTAATACACCCTATGTAAGAGCTTGAGTTGGATCAACCAAAATCTGGAACGGATTGCGACCTCTCGGGGGAAGCAAGTGCTTCCAGCCAGTCCTCATCGCTCATTTCACCTATGTCCTCCTCCCATTTGTCTCGCGTTTTTGCCACTTTGTCCGGTGTGTTGTTAAGTATCTTTTTATAAGTCAGAGAGATCGCTTTCTCCTTAAGGTAGTCGCCGAGGAGTCTGTCCTCAAGGGGGGACGAGGCCGAGCGATCCGAGCCTCTGGGTATCGCTTTATGTAATGCATTTCGGACTTGCAGGTACCGGAAGGTTTCTCTCGTGTTCAATTCATAATCTCTTTGGAGATCCTGAAATGGGACCATGCTTCCCCCCGCCCACATGTCACCAACTCGCGAGAGGCCGATAAGATCCCATTTGTCAAACCCTGAACATGTAGCTAATAGCCCCAGCCGGTCTGTCTCCAAAAGGGGGTAGCTAGTGTGATTTTGTCCTTCCACCCCAGAGCCGAAGTTGCTGCGTGCCACAGCGCCACAGTAGTCAAGGTTGGTGTATATTTCGGCCTGTGTTTTTTTCCCTTCATAAATAGCTCTTAGATAGTCCCTGGGGACATATTATACCTATCCATTCTATAGGCAGGTTCTGTACCTGGCCAATGCGTCCAGTGATTAGTGACGACCAACTGAGAGGCCCAATAATAACTTTTGATTGCCGGGAGGGCAATCCCTCCGTCATACCAGCTTTTCGCCAGTTTGGTCAGGGCTACACGTGGAATACCATTGTTCCAGAGGAGTGCCCGAACTTCCAATTCTATATCCTTAAAATATTTATCTGGGACCAAGTATGGTGTATTTTGTAATGCATAAACAAAACATGGTAATTCCATCATTTTGTATAGAGAGGCTCTCCCTTGCAATGTAAGGGGCAGGGTCTTCCAGTGCTGTATGTCGGTTTGCAAACGACGAAGCAGGGGGACCAAATTGTTCTCGTAGAATATCGCGGCATTTGTTGTGACATATATCCCTAAGTACCGGAAGCCTTCTGTCGCTATCTTGGCTTCGCAGTGGGTGGGTAACTTGGGGCTCCCTCCACTTAAAACTTAGATCAATGACTTATCTCAGTTAAGGGTGTAACCGGAGCATTTTTGAAAGAGTGTAAAGATATGCAAAGTTCTGTGCAGTGAGAAATATGGCTTAGCCAAGTAGAGCAAAATATCATCGGCGTAGAGGAATATGTGATGTTACAACGCGATCAAAATGATCGCGGTATGTAACATTGCAGTTTTTACAACGCAAGTCGTTACAACGACTTGCGCTGGAGGGCGCTGGAGTTAGGAGAAGTAAGATTTACTATTCCAACACCAGTCTACGTACAGTAGGGAAGGTGTTGGAATAGTAAACTTACTATTCCTTAGGTTATAGCGCCCTCCAGTGCAAGTCGATGTAACGCTTGCGTTGTAATGGCAGCGTTCTAAATGCATCGCGGTGTAATCACCGCGATGAAAAGGATGTTTTCCACGTAGAGGGAGATTCTGTCTTCCCTCTCTGCCATCCAGTTTAAGCCCCCTATCAAAGGGTCGCCTCTAATCAAAATTGCCAGGGGTTCGAGTACAAGTGCGAATATCAGCGGAGACAACGGACACCCCTGCCTCATCCCTTTTTGTAACTGAAAAGTCTTGGAATTGCCTCCGTTGACCATCACACACGCCAGGGGCTCTGCGTAGAGCAGCCACACCCACGACAGGAATTTTTTCCCGAATCCGTATCTTTCGAGCACTGCAAATAAAAAGGGCCACTCAATTATATCAAATGCCATTTTGGCGTTGAGGGATACTATCACCGCCTCCTCCTGTATAGTCCCTGCTCTGCCCAAAACACCATTGAGTCGCCTTACGTTTAGTGCGGTATTTCTGCCTGGCATAAATCCGGATTGGTCGGGATGGATCAATTTATGTAGTAGAGGTGTAAAGCGCGTGGCCAGTGATTTAGCCAATATTTTAACCTCTGGGTTTAGGAGGGAGATGGGTCGGTACGAGCCACACTGTTCCGGGGGTTTTCCCTTTTTATGGATCACTACAATACTACTAATCTGAGTTTCAGGCAGTATCCCATCAACCATGCACTCATCATACATGTCTGTCAAGAAGGGAGTAATAGTGGATGCACACGCTTTATATAATTTAATTGGCAAACCACTGGGGCCACCGCTTTCCTGGATTGCAACGCTCCTATCGCCTTGGTCACCTCTTCTTTAGTTAGGGCTGCATCCAGTTCCTTGATATCCACACTATCGAGTGTAGGAAGGTTGAGTGTGGCCAGCAACTCCTGCGCTTCTTTATAAGTGGAAGCCCCTGTGGATGTATAAACCTGCTTAAAGTGCTCTAAAAACGCTTCGTCTATACTCTGTCTATCGTTAAGACATGCGCCTTCCTGCGCCTCAAGCTCGAATACCCATCTAGAAGCTTTTTCCCGCTTGTCTAACCACGCTAGTAGTTTGCTTGTCTTATCCCCTATCTCGTATATGCGATGCTGTGTTGCCCGATAATAGGCTTTTACCGCATCCTCAGCCAGGTCTCTAAACTCTTTTTGTTTTAGTGTTAGTCTATGTTGAATATCTGGGGCAGCTGAGGTTGCTAAATCATTTTCTAGTTGGCTAATTTCGCTTTCTACTTCTCGTATTTGTCTTCTTTTTTCCTTCTTATGACCTGCTATTGCTGAGACTCCTTGTCCTCTAACCACCATTTTGTATGCTTCCCAAAGCGTTAGGGCCGAGTCCACCGACCCTTTGTTTTCGGCGAAATAGTTGGTTGTGGCCTCAATGAGGTCATCCCGTATGGAAGGTAATTTTAAGTACCAGGGGTTAAGTGTCATCTCGACCCTTTTCATAGAGTTGTTTCTCTCGTAAAACGCCACGACCGGTGAATGGTCGGAAATGCCCCTGGGAAGGTGTGCCACTTCATCAAACATGGGGAGTTGTCCCGCCATACCAAAGAGGTAATCTATACGCGACAAGCTCCCGTGTGCCCCTGAATGATAAGTATATTGCCTCGCTGAAGGATTATACGCTCTCCAGACGTCCATAAGGCCCATAGTTCTTAGGAAATCCGCCAGCAGTTTCCCGGATGCTTCTTCCAGTCTAGCTGGCTTCCTGTCCATATCCCCGTTGAGGGCTGCATTACAGTCTCCTCCAATCAGCCGTTCTCTCTCAGGCAAGTTAAGCATATGTGAACCCAAGTCGGCTATGGTGGAAGAGTGTAGCCTAGGTGGGACATAGAGGGATGTTATGTTGAGCGATCTCCCCTCCCAGTTTCCGGACAGGGTAACAAATCTACCACGTAAGTCATGGGACATGTTTTGGATCTGCAGGGGGGATGAACTACGGACCAGAATACCCACTCCCCTGGACGCTTTGTTGTACCTGGCGTGGGTGACCAGCTTGTATCCCCATCTATTGAGCGCGCAGTAAGAGGTCCCTTGTATATGGGTTTCTTGTAATAACACAACATCAGGCGAGTCTCTTTTTAAATATTGCAATACTATTCCCCATTTAATTCTATCCCCCAAACCGTTGACATTCCAGGAAAGTAATTTTATACGGCCTATTCGGGGAGTCTTGATAGGGCTGTCAGTCATTTCATAGTTTGTAAGTCTACCTACGGGGGGATGGGGAAATTGCGTGTCCCAGTCCCCCTCTGCGCCCCTGATAAGTGAGCCGCAGTTCAACGTTCAGTAATACTAATTGACACAAGATTGATCCTCCACCCGTCGAATCATTTCTAGCCCGTGCACTGTCGCATAGTCCGCCATACAACACAAAAAACAATAAACATTTCCATAGCAATCCCATATGTACGGTTCCCAACCCTCCCCCTCCCTGCCTCCCTGCAACGTGGACTTTAAACTGCCCACCCCCCAACTATGCAGAGCGCCTGTATACCCTTGTCTATTTAACATTAAAGAGGGGAACCTGGCCCAGTGGGGATCCTGTAGAGAGCCCATTTTCCCCCAAAGTTTGTTACCATTGTTAGCCCATGTGTATAGGTCGGTTTAAAACAGTTCAATGCATGTCAAAAGCACTAGGTGTAACTTTATCCTGCTCTCAACAGCTATGCAGAAATGTGGAATCAAGTGAACGCACATTCAAATACGCTACAGTTAACAAGTACCCCCATCCCCATTGTGATATACTTAGCGGTCCCTGGGTTCAACCACGTCGACCAATAGTGGCCCATCAAGGCCCCGATGACCCACTCTACATTTGCGAATCGTCCAACATATTGTCCCTGTAGTGACGTACGCCCATTCAAATCAGCTCCTGTTTTCATTTTAGCGAGCCAGGTTTATGGGTTCCTGTGGCTTTGGACCCTTCAAGCCAGTCCCAGGTCTCTTCCGGGGTCGAGAAAAACCAGGATCTCTCTTCCGCTACCACCCGTAATTTGGCCGGAAATAACATGGCGTATTTTAGATTCCGTTCTCGTAGAGCTCGCTTTACCTCCAAGAAGGACCTCTGCATTTTCTGGACCTTCACTGTGAAGTCCGGGAAGAAAGTGATTGTAGAGCGCAGGGGCCGTACGCGCCGTCTGTAATATTATGTCTCTGTCCCTGTAATTGAAGATTCTGGCCAGGATAGGGCGGGGGGAGCCCCCGGCTTTGGCGGCCCCCCGGCACTCTGTGGGCACGCTCTACAGAAAAGTACTGAGAGAGGGCACGGGGCGGTAGATGATTCTGTATCAAGTCCTCTACGAATAGATCCGTGGCCTGTCCCTCCATTTTCTCCGGTACTCCCAGAATACAATCATTATTTCGTTGCACGCGCCCTTCATAGTCTTCGAGTTTTGCTTCTAAGTCCATTGTCGTAGCTTGAAGTTTCTTCACCGTTTTTTCCAGTGTTTTCGTGGACGTTTGCAATGTGGTGACAGCGTCTTCTGTACTTATTACTCTTTCGCCTAAATTACGTAGGTCTGCGCGTATTAACGTCACTTCAGTCGTGACAGAGTCAATTTTAAGTTTCAGTGTGGAGCTCACCCCTTGTATTGCATCCATAAGATCCTGCAGCATAGGGGAAACCGTCTCTGTCTGTTGTTTTGTGCCCTGTGCCACAGTTTTGTCTTCCCCAGAGTCCGCCTTGGTGTGGGCAAATCTATCCAGTTTGGTTTGATGTGTTTGTTTGAGTCCCTTCGGCGCAGACATTTTGGTGAGACTGAAAAAATGGTTTATCAGTTGGATCAGTGTCTTGCTTATGAGGTAATGGGGTCTCAGCCCAGCCCTTGAGTTCAGGCGCCTTCTATCACCTTTCTGCACTGCGGGGAAGGGTGTCATCACCTGTGGTGCAATACGTATTGTCCCCCAGCGCTGTCGGTGTTGCACCGTAGCAAATAGCACCTCATGAAAGGGCGCCGGTTCGGAGCCGCAGAACAGCGCGCACCTACTGGTGAGGCTAGCCCTGCCACCCCGCAGGCCTCCTCCGGTCGCCCCCAGGCACACGTGCAAAAACCGGGTGGCTCCAGATATGTCCCCTCACTGAAGGGTCTCCGCACCGCACTAGGCCCTCCTGCCAGCACTTCGTCTCACCTCTATGGCGATCCTCGTGGAGGCGAGTCACTGCCCAAAAACGCTGTAAGGGGGGTGGGGGAGGCACAAGGCGGGGGGACGCCAGCCACCTCGTATGACCTGCCGCGTCCCCACCATAGTTGCGTGCTCCTCGTCCGTGCACCACCGGGCCCCGCTTGCTCACGCAACAGAGATCGGCCGATGTCACCACTTCAGGCAGCGGGAGGCCGCTACGCCGCAATCCCTTGTCGTCCTCGGCTGCCACCACAGCCCGCAAAACTCCCAGGGAAGGGGAAGGCTCGGAACCTTCGGGCCTTAACCCCGCTGTACGCACCACGTCCTCCACCGCTCGTGCGAGCCCCGGCCGTCACAGGATGCTGCTCTCTGAGTTCCTTGCTCCAACGTCGTTACTGCGCACCACGTCGCCAGCAGTTCGGAAGACCGCGGTTTTGGGACTGAGTCTTCCCTGTGTGCTCCGGACCACCAAGGAGGTAATTTTATTGGGCTATCCGGATAAATGAGGCGGATATTGGGGATTTATTTCTGTTGGTCTTGGAGCTCTACTACGGTGCGGCCATCTTCGTTGCCGGCTGGCCACGCCCCCTCTTACTGATTTGTTTTGGAGAAAGGAATACCAAGCCAGAGGTGCTCCTCATATACACATGCTACTATGGATCAAGAATGCACCAAAATTTGGAACTGATACTGATGAAAGTGTTTTGCCTTTCATTGAAGAGTATGTTACCGGTGCTATTCCAAGGGAAGGAGGAGAAAATACTTTGAGACAGAAAGTTTTACGGTTTCAAAGTCATCGATGTGGCAAATACTGTCGACGAAAATACAAG
This sequence comes from Calotriton arnoldi, assembly GCA_963921515.1. Lineage (NCBI taxonomy): Eukaryota > Metazoa > Chordata > Amphibia > Caudata > Salamandridae > Calotriton > Calotriton arnoldi. The sequence goes on from CAWUFW010015324.1 coordinate 251,067, forward strand.
TCTAAGGGAAAATTTTATACAAAGTGTTGTTTTGGATACCCACGTCCAATAATTTCAAAAGGAAGAGTAAATAGTTTTATGTCAGCAGTAAGACATACAATAACTCGGAAATCTCCAAAGAATACATACAACTTAAAAAGAACTGAAGATTCAAAGTATATAAATGACTACAATCCAGTGATTTTGACAATGTGGAATGCAGACATGGATATTCAATATGTTGAAGATAATTCAATTGCTGTTGCTCGCTATGTTACATCACATATATCTAAATCTGAAAAGACAGAGATGAAAGAAATGTGGGAAGAAATTTCACAGGAAAAGAGTCTTAGCTAGAAATTGTACAGCTTTAGCTTGAAAATGCTTTGCCACCGAGAGATTGGATCCCATGAATGTTGGGATCGGTTGAGCTCTGCCAGTTTATATTCAAAGTCAAGAGGAATCATTTGGATAAGTTTAGGTCTTGCCTGCACACGAAATAGAGTATTGAAAACATTCCAAGAAATCGAATATTTAGCACTGAATGAACCTGAAAGTACAGATATTGTTAAAACTAATATGTTGGATACATACTATCCCAAAAGGAGTCCATATGTGGAAAACCTATTACTGTATGAAGTACTTCAACATTATAGCTTTAAAAGAAACATTACAGAAAATATAAATGAAGAAAATATGCAGTAATTGGTTGTGATGGATGTTTGGTAAAACATGCCAAAGGAAATCTTATTAACCACCGAAAACTCAGTTGTGAAAGTCCAGATAAGAGGGAATTTTTCTATTTAGCACTTCTGCAACTGTTCAAGCCCTGGCGTAGTGAAGCGGAATTACTTGGAGATTTTGACTGCAATGAAGATTATTTTAATGTATGTAAAGATAGCATTCAATGCACAATCTTCCCAACTTATCTACAAATGTTAAATGATGAGATTGAACAAGAAACTACTATTGCAGCTGAAATAGCTAGAGACAGTTCTCAAGATAGTCAAAGTTCGGGTCCACTAAGTCAAGATCCACTAGGACAACCAATTATTGAAAATGAAGCAGCAATAGCCATGAATGAAGTAGAAACTGCAATGCAGCAAGTACAACAGGATATTATTCAGTTGGAAAAGCTAGAAGAACAACTAAACATTGAACAAAAAGAAATATATCTACAAGTGACAGAACAGATACAACATGGTTTGCAACATAAAAAAAAAAAAAAAAAAAAAATAAGAATACCAATGCTCATCATTTAAACCTATTCTAATGTACATCAGTGGTCAAGCTGGAACAGGAAAACGTTTCTTAATTAAAGTTTTGACCAGTTATCTATACAAAACTACAGAATCACATTTATCTTGTGTTGTAACAGCTCCAACTGGATTAGCAGCTCACCACATTAAAGGGATTACTTTACATCGATTACTCATGCTACCAGTTGAACATGAAAATACATTGGAATATCACAAGCTATCTGGAGAAGCTTGTTATGAAGTCTCAAGAATACTGAAGAAAATGAAACTTCTAATCATTGATGAGGTGAGCATGGTCTCAAACTTAATGCTTGCCTTTGTTCACTTGAGAATGCAACAGATTTTAAAAACAGATTACGATGTTTTGTTTGGAGGAAAACATATAATTGTATTCAGCGATCTACTACAACTTACTCCTGTAAAAGGGCAACCTGTTTTTAAAACACTTGTGCATGAAGATACTAGAAAATCTTTGGGAAGTATTGGAAATGTGAACATTTGGTCTCATTTTGAATATAAAGAACTTACTAAGAATATGCGACAAGCAAGTGATGAACATTATGGAAACATTCTTCAAGATATAAGAATTGGTGTCTTGACGAAACATGGTAAACAAGCTTTAGAAAGTCGGCTACTGAAGAACTTGTTTACAACTGGAAACACAGCGGCTGAAATAATGTACAATACGCTTGGAGAAAAGAAGTTTATAGTTGGCCTAATGCCTACACTGCAAGAGTGTTCTACATTTAATCAAGAACTTTTAAAACTGGAAAAACAACAAATAGTGGAAATTTAAGCTATTGATAAAATTCAACATCAAGGAGTGACTATTCTTCTCACAGAGAAACTACAGTCAAAATTGGATTCTTTGGAAAAGTCTGTATCTAAGACTGCAGGCTTAGAAAAGACTTTACATGTATGTGTAAACTGTCGGGTAATTTTACGGCGTAATTTGAATGTGGAAGAAGGTTAAGTAAATGGAGCAATGAGAAAAGTTAGTGATTTTGTAAATTTTCAGAACAGAGATGGAATAGAATTTTTGAAGATAAAATTTGATCAGATTAAAGAAGTAAGAGAGATTGGGTGTTGTGTTGTATGTTTTTTGCTTGTAAAAGACTTGTATGTTCACAGAAAACAGTTTCCTTTGTCCTTAGCATATGCAGTAACTATTCATAAATCTCAAGGTTTAAGTATAGACAGTGCTTTTGTAAATATTGGAAGTAAAGTGTTCAAAGACGGAATGGCATACGCTGCATTGTCTTGAGTAAGAACATTATCTGGTTTGTATTTGATTGATTTTGATGAGAAAAAGGTTAGTGCTGATGCAAATTGTGTAAGAGAGTACAATCATTTAAGAAGACTTTATACTCCTCATTTAGGTGAATACCCCATATATGAGAAACGTGTAGTTTGTCCAAAACGGAAATATGTCAAACATTCAATTGAGGTTTAAAAAAAGAAAACCATTTGTCGGGAGGAGCTGGGAACACAAGAGACGGAATCCCCTTTTGATGTCAGTATCATCGCCAAACAGGTATGGGACGAGGCCGGTCCCTTTAAAAAGCTCACAGGCCAGCAGGAGGCGGAGTGAGAGAGTATGACGTTACCCTTTTTGAACCTATCGGGACTAAGAGATGCGGAAGAGCCCGGCACGACGGAGAAGGAAGACGCCGAAGAGCTGACCGTGGCGAGCGGGACGGAGGAAACGTCGGATAGAAGCTGTGCCAGAGATCGACGAGCAGGAGCAGGACCGGAGCACGTCGTTGAGCCCCAGCTGTCCGGAGAAAGCGTCGGTGAAGTCCGACACCGCGCCATCGCCCGCCACCCCCCAGGAGGAGGGTGGTTGGAACAGGTACGGGGGCGCATCCTGGGGTTTGCAAAGGCACCAGGAGGGAACAGGTAGTCAGCCGGGAGGTCACTGCTGTTTCCTCTTGGGTTCCACACTTGGTCAGACGCGGTGGTCTCCTCACAGCCTGTCTTCCCTCCCTTTTTGATTATTACAGGCCAAACCAGCCAACTTACCCTTGGTTCTCTTTCTTTTGTTTTGTTTTTGGGATCACCTCGAGTATTGGAAAGTCAGCCAAAGAACACGGAAACCAGGAGCTCGCTTCAAAGAGGTGGATTGGGACCGGTGACTTAAAGAGTATCCCTCTGCAACCGGACAATTGAACTTTTGTACACTTTCTTCCCCATACCTGTCGGATCCTTATCCAATAAAGCAACCCTTGTACATCTACAACGGATCGGTTGGTTACTTACAGCGTCACGTCTCCCTGTAATCCCAAGTGGGTTGTGACAAAGTGGTGGAGAATGCGGGCAACCCCCATCTGACACAGGATGGAACAGCTTATAGCCCAAATGCGTGAAGCCCAAAACAAGTTGGAGTGGGCCATGGAAAAAAACGTCAACCAAGCCGAAATAGACCGAGCAGTGTTCACCTCGGCCATCCAAGTACAGGCCGACAACGTTACTAAGTTGGCGGAAGGACAAACACAGCTTCTGCAGGTTCTAGGACAAGGTAGAGCACCTGCCTTACCCGGGACTGTCATACCCCTACAAAAATATGTCCCTGGGGATGACCCTCTTTCATTTTTTTAAAATTTTGAGCGGGCCGCAAGGGCTAGTGGTTGGCCAGGGGAGCGTTGGCCTTTCTATCTAGCCCCCCTTCTAACGGGCGAAGCCCAGGCCGCCTATCAGATAGCCAACCGTGATGGCACGGCCGCTTATGGACACGTAAAACAATTTATCCTTGATCGCCTTGGGATAGACGACGAAGCACACCGCCTTCGGTTTCGGCAGGAGAGAGGCGTAACTGGTGATACACCCAAGACCCTTTTTTTCAAGATCAAGGACGCCGCAGATAGGTGGCTTAAACCACTGGACTCTACTCGGGAAGCAATAATGGAAAAGATTTACCTGGAGCAGTATTTAGAGGTGCTCCCTTACGGGACACAAAGGTGGCTACGCCAGCATGCAGGCCTGACTCTGGAGCATGCGGTCGAAATGGCCACCTCGTACGCTAGAGCTCAAAGTAGAGGGGGCCCTAAAGAACCCGAGAAGAGCCAAAAACTTGTTCATGGGGGAAGAATGGAGAGAAAACCAGGTAAGCCATTCTACGAGCCTCACAAACCTCGCTCAGCGCGTACTGATACGGTTCCCTCTACTGGCCCTCAATGCTACGAGTGTGGGGAGTGGGGCCACATCGCTAAATTCTGTAGGAGACAGAAGGAAAGGGCGGAAGAAGAACCTATGGATGTCAGCTACCTACCCCACTTCATTCTCTTTGCCCAAGAAACCGGTCCAGTATATTACGTGAGTCTACTTTTGAATAACCGCCCCATAACAGCCCTCTTAGACTCTGGTTGCAAACACTCAGTTATACGTGAGGAGTTTGTACCTCCCTCTTCTTTTCTACCAGGGAAGCGTGTGTGTATTAGATGCGTGCATGGGGATATAAAGGACTACCCCATAGCCGGAGTCAGCCTCCGGAACCAAAAAGGACTGGACGTTGTCGTTGAAGTAGGGGTCTTACCCCAACTCCCGGAGCCCCTTATCCTTGGTATAGACAATCCCTGGTTTTCTGATTTATTGGGTGACACGTTAAAGCGGGGTCCCCAGAATACTCTCCTAGCCTCCAAACCCTGGGCCATAGACACACATTTTAGGATGGCCCAACTGAATGACAGCAGTCTCAGCAATGCCTGGCAGAGTGCCCGGGATTCACTTCTCCAACCCCATAGGGTGTACCCCTGTTTTATTGAGAAAAAGGGACTGTTGTACAGGCTGGGTAAGGATGGGGACGACCCTCAACTACTGGTCCCCGCGGCTTTCAGGGACCAGGTTCTTTTTTTTGCCCATGCACACCTTCTGGCGGGTCATTGTGGAGTAGAAAAGACATCCCAGTCCATACTTCGTAGCTTCTTTTGGCCAGGCGTTCACGCACAAGTAAAGAAGTATTGTCAGGAATGCAGCGTATGTCAGAAGAAGAACCCTTACGTTCCACCAAAAGCTCCCCTATGTCCTCTACCTATAATAGCCAAACCGTTCGACAGGGTGGGTATGGACATTATAGGTCCCCTCCCTAGGTCCAGCAAGGGTTACCAGTACGTACTTGTGATAGTTGACTATTCCACCAGGTACCCTGAAGCCTTGCCCTTACATACTGCAAACACCACCACCATAGCACAGAGGCTTATAGAAGTATTCTCTAGGATGGGGTTTCCCAGAGACATAATATTGGAAAGTATTGGAAAGTCAGCCAAAGAACACGGAAACCAGGAGCTCGCTTCAAAGAGGTGGATTGGGACCGGTGACTTAAAGAGTATCCATCTGCAACCGGACAATTGAACTTTTGTACACTTTCTTCCCCATACCTGTCGGATCCTTATCCAATAAAGCAACCCTTGTACATCTACAACGGATCGGTTGGTTACTTACAGCGTCACGTCTCCCCGTAATCCCAAGTGGGTTGTGACACCATTGAAGAGAATCATGAAGGTGTAAAGAAAATGAAAATGGAAACTGTTGATGAGATTGTAGGATACTAGTTGGAAAACAGTTCAGGTATCAACTGCTATGCTAATGTGATTTTGAATGTTGTGTTTTATCTAGAAGAGCTTCATTGTGAAATTATGGGAAATCATGAAAAAAGGTTTTGTTCTTTATTACGTCATGTATTTAAACAATTGGTAACTGACAGAAGTAAAATCCATACTGCATCTGGTGTTCGACATCTTTTAGATATATGTACTGGTTCTTTGACATTTACTCTTAATGTACAACAAGATGCACAAGAATTTCTAATGTTTATGCTTGGAGTATTAGAAGATGAAGGAATACAGATTGAAAAATAAATGTGAAGAGTGTTCATTTACTTCCAGCACTGAAATAGACACAGAACGATTCATATACTTGACGATACCAGATTGCAAATCAGTATTTTTTAACATATTAGTAAAAGCAGCCAATCAGGATATGAAATGTTCGCATTGTAATCAGAGGTGTTGTCTATATTACACATAGAAAGATCTGGAAAATATCTCATTTTAATGTTTCAACGTTGTAGAGCAAATGAAAGAAAATTGGAGACCAAAATAATTTTTTTTGTTGCAAGTCAAATATCTATTTCAGGAAGAACTTTTATAGCCGTGGCTATTATTTTCCATGATGGACCTACTACAACATCTGGATACTATACTGTGTATTTAAAGTGTAATAAAGGATGGACACTTTGCAATGATGCCAACTTGCAATTCAAATCTAGGTTGCCTTTCGATTTACAAAATTCATATTTGATATTTTTGAAGCCAAAGTTTTGAATACATTATTCGGCCTATTGCGAAGATGTCAACACAAATTAACAAATTTATATTGGATTTTTTTTAAGTGAAAGTTTTGAATACATTATTCGGCCTATTGGGAAGATGTGAACACGAATTAACAAATTTATATTGAATTTTTACCAAGCGAAAGTTTTGAATACATTATTCGGCCTATTGGGAACATGTGGACAGGATTGAAACAATTACTATTTATAATTAGTGTTTGAGTTATTATTTGTGGTAATTGATATTGCATTTGGAAAATTGTGTTTAAAAGCAATAGTTTATATATTTGTTGTCTATATGGTACCAGATGTAAATGAGAGTATACATTTTAGCAAATGTACTTGAGAGTAATAAACGACTTAATGTACAAGTTGGTCATAATTTAGAAACTGTAGATAGGTAAACATAAAGGTACACATATTGGAAATAATGCTTTGTGGTAATTTGTTGTTTTTTTCACAATCTCGTTGATTGTTTTTTCCCCGCTGTTGTATGATGATACTACATTGAAATCACTGTGTATAGTGAAGTTCAGTAGAATCTGAGAACAGCAAAAAAGGGAAACTGAAAATGTTATGTATTCTAAAAATATGTTGTGTTGTTAAAAGTGTAATATTTTAATTTCTGTAATACATCACAATATATTAAAAAAAATAATGTTGTAATGGTGAAGTTAGAAAAGTGTTTTATTACAGTTTATGACAATACTATTCTAAAATAGTTCAACAGAGTTATGTATCTTAATTACTAAAAAAGGTAAGAACACATAACATAATATGCATGATAACATTGATTTATGTGTTATTTTTTCCTAATGAAAATAATGTTGAACGTTTACACTATTTAAAAGCTTTAAGATATCATCAGACAGGTACTATCCCTGCACTTATGCAATCAGACAAGCACTACACATGCACTCATACAATCATTCAGACACTACTATTGCACTCATCCATTCTCTCAAACACTACCTATGCACTCATCCATTCTCTCAAACACTACCTATGCCCTCATACAATCACTGAGGCACTACCCATGTAGTCGTCCAATAACCCAGGCACTACCTATGCACTCATCCATGCACTCAGGCTGTAGTCATGCACTCATCCAATCACTCAGGCACTACTATTGCACTCATCCATTCCCTCAAACACTACCCATGCACTCATCCAATCACTCAGGCACTACTCATTCACTCCTCCAATCACCCAGACACTACCCATGCACTCATCCATGTACTCAGGCTCTACTTATGCACTAATCCAATCACTCAGGCACTACCCATGCACTCATCCAATCACGCAGGCACTACCAATGCACTCATCCATGCACTCTGGCTCTACCCATGCACTCATCCATTCTCACAAACGCTACCCATGCACTCATCCAAACACGCAGGCACTACCAATGCACTCATCCATGCACTCTGGCTCTACCCATGCACTCATTCAATCACTCAGGCACTACCCATGCACTCCTCCAATCACGCAGGCACTACCAATGCACTCATCCATGCACTCTGGCTCTACCCATGCACTCATCCATTCTCACAAACGCTACCCATGCACTCATCCAATCACTCAGACACTACCCATGTAGTCTTCCAATCACCCAGGCACTACTTATGCACTCAACCATGCACTCAGGCTCTACTCATCCAATCACCGAGGCACTACTATTGTACTCATCCATTCCCTCAAACACTACCCATACACTCATCCAATCACTCAGGCACTACTCGTGCACTCCTCCAATCACCCAGGCACTACCCATGCACTCATCCATGTACTCAGGCTCTACTTATGCACTCATCCAATCACTCAGGCACTACCCATGCACTCATCCATTCTCTCAAACAATAAGCATGCACTCATCCAATCACTTAGGCACTACTGATGTAGTCCTCCAATCACCCAGGCACTACTTAGGCACTCATCCATGTACTCAGGCTCTACCCATGCACTCATCCAATCACTCAGGCACTACCCATGCAGTCCTCCAATCACTCAGGCACTACTATTGCACTCATCTATTCCCTCAAACACTACCCATGTACTCATCTATGCACTCAGGCTCTACCCAAGTACTGTTCGTTGCACCCAGGTACTACCCATGCTCTGATGCAATCACTTAGATTAAACTGTTGCACTCATCCATTCCTGAAACAGTACCCATGCACTCATTCATGCACTCAGGCTGTACCAATGGACTGCTCCATGCACCCAGGCACTACCCATGCACTCATGCAATCACTCAGGCACTACTGCTGCACTCCTGTATTCCCTCAAACACTACCTATGAACTCATTGATATACTCAGGCACTACCCATTCACTGCTCCAATCACCCAGGCACTGTCCCTGTACTCATACAATCATCCAAACACTACTCATGCACTCCTCCAATCATTCAGGCACTTGTATTGCACTCATTCATTCCCTCAAACACTATGCATGCACTCATCCATGTACTTAGGCACTACCCCTGCAGTCATGCAATCACTCAGGCACTACCTATGCACTCCTCTAATCACCCAGTCACTACCTTTGCACTCATACAATCACTCAGACACTAGCTATATACTCCTCGAATCACCCAGGCACTACCCATGCACTCGTGCAATCAGCCAGGCACTACTCATGCACTCCTTCAATCACTCAGGCACTTGTATTGCACTCATGCATTCCCTCAAACACTATGCATGTACTCATCCATGTACTCAGGCACTACCCCTGCACTCATGCAATCACTCAGGCACTACCTTTGCACTCCTGTAATCATCCAGTCACTACCCTTGCACTCATGCAATTACTCAGATACTACCTATATACTCCTCGAATCACCCAGGCACTACTCATGCACTCTTGCAATTAGCCAAGAACTATTCATGCACTCCTTCAATCACTTAGGCACTTGTATTGCACTCATCCATTCCCTCAAATACTACCCATGCACTCATCCATGCACTCAGGCACTACCCCTGCATTCATGAAATCACTCAGGCACTACCCATGCATTCCTTCAATTACCCAGGCACTACCCATGCACTCATCCATGCACTCAGGCACTACCCAAGCACTCCTCCAATCATCCAGGCATTACTCTTGCACTCATGCAATCACCCAGGCACTTCTGTTGCACTCATCCATTCTCTCAAACACTACCTATGCACTCACCCATGCACTCAAGCTCTACCCATGGACTTCTCCATGCACCCAGGCACTACCCATGAACTCATGCAATCACTCAGGCACTACTGTTACACTAATGCATTCCCTCAAACACTACCTATGCACTCATCCAAGTGCCACTGCCCTGGGCACTGCTGGCCACAGGTGAGTAGGGGTTCGAGGCCCTCCTCCACCCGCAGGCTCCTGCCTGCGCCTCATCCCTGGTGGTCCAGTGGGAGAGCCCTGCTCTTCTGCTGGTCCGTTGCTGCCCATCTTGTGTGTGTGCCTTTTTCCTGTTTTGTCTGATTTTTCTGCTTTTCTCTGTCTCTCTGTTTTGCCTTACAGTGTCCTTTTTTGTGCCTTTTCCTCTATTCTGCCCTTTTGGCTCTGCGCTGCTCCCTGCCCGTTTCCCGCCACCGCTGCCCCCGCGGCCCCTCCCCCCTGCCGGTTTTACCCGCTCCCGCCTCCCAGCTGTGCTTCCCTCCCTATTTAATGGCGGCCGCTGCACAGGAGAGTGAGCAAGATCCCTGACCTCCTGGTCAGTTACCTGCTCTCTCCCCCTGCAGCTCTGCTGGGAAGTGCCACTGCCCTGGGCACTGCTGGTCACAGGTGAGTAGGGGTTTGAGGCCCTCCTCCACCTGCAGGCTCCTGCCTGCGCCTCATCCCTGGTGGTCCAGTGGGAGAGCCCTGCTCTTCTGCTGGTCCGCTGCTGCCCGTCTTGTGTTTGTGCCTTTTTCCTGTTTTGTCTGATTTTTCTGCTTTTCTCTGTCTTTCTGTCTGTTTTGCCGTACTGTGTCCTTTTTGTGCCTTTTCCTCTATTCTGCCCTTTTGGCTCTGCGCTGCTCCCTGCCCGTTTCCCGCTGCTGCTGTCCACGCGGCCCCTCCCCCCTGCCGGTTTTTCCCACTCCCGCCTCCCAGCTGCCTTCCCTCCCTACTTAATGGCGGCCGCTGTGTGGCTGCGCCACCGGCGCGCCACTGGCGTGCCAAAGGCAAGCCCGTCTGCGACCCGACCGCGGCCAGAAACCCTGGATCACCGACAATCCACCGCTACAACACAGCCGCCCTCCTCGCACTCAACCCCGGAAGGAACAACAACTGCCAGCTGTCGACGCCAAACACCACCCACGGGCAGTTCTCCTGCCGAAACTGCCGACTCTCCTTCACCACCAACAGCAACCCCGCACCCACGCCGGACGACACCACCAAAGCCCTGAAGTGCATCCTCCTCAATGTGCGCTCCCTGCACAGACACGCCATAGAGATCTGGGACCTCCTAGACACCCTCTCGCCAGACGTCGCCTTCTTTATGGAAACCTGGACCAATGCCTCCTCCGCGCCCGACATCGCCACCGCCATCCCCGACGGATACAAGATCCAGAGGGAGGATCGCCCCAACCGCCCAGGAAGAGGACTTGCCATCGTACACAAGAGCTCCCTCCGACTCTCCACCTCCACCATGAAAGACTCCTTCCTCACCACCGAACACCTCCACTTCCAGATTCAGACCAGCCCCAGAACCTCACTCCACAGCACCCTCACCTACATACCCCCTGGACCTTGCGCTTCGTTTGCCACCACCATCACTAACCTCATCGCGCCCCACGCCATTGCCTCCATGGACTACATACTCATCGGAGACCTGAACTTCCACTACGACAACCCCATCGACCCCAACTCCACCACCCTCCTAGACAACCTCGCCAACATCAGACTGAAACAGCTCGTCACCACACCCACCCACAAGGCAGGACATACCCTCGGCCCCATCTTCGCAGGAGAAAACATCCACGTCAGTCACACCACGCAACCCCCTTGGACAGACCACAACTGCGTACACTTCCACGTCGACAAACCCACACCGCCCAAACCTGCACCACGCCCCCCACGAAGGAACTGGAGCACAGTCACTGAGGAACAACTCAAATCCACCCTCAACCTCGAAGCCCCCACCTCACCGACCAACGCCAACCTCACAGCCAAAGGACTCCACACATGGATCTCCAGCTGCACAGACAAGCTCGCATCACTACGCAAACCCGACAGGCAACGCCCCAGGAAAGCCACCTGGTTCACCGCCGACCTCCAAGAATCCAGATCCACCTGTAGACGTCTTGAGAAGAACTGGAGAAACAGCAAAACGTCAGAAGATCGCACCACCTACAAAAACGCCATGACGGAATACCACCAACACATCAGATCCACCAAAATGACCTTCATCCAAAACAAGATCCTCGCCAACGCCGGCTACTCCAAGCAACTCTTCAGCGTCATCCAGGAATTCACCAACCCCCCAGCAAAACCACGGACATCACCCCTTCCCAGGACCTCTACGACAAGCTAGGATCCTACTTCCATCTGAAAATCAAGGCACTCTACGAAAACTTCAACAACCAGACACCCAACTCCGAACCCACTTCCTGCTCCAGCAATGCCAGCCAGCCCACCATCTTCTCCTGGACCCCAGTAACCACCGAAGACACCTCCTCGACCATGAAAAGCATCCACTCAGGGGCCCCCACGGACCCCTGCCCCCCGCACATTTTTCACAGAGCCACCACGGCCATCGCTCCCGAACTACGACACACCATCAACACCACCTTCAAGACCGGCACCTTTCCCGACGACTGGAAATGCGCAGAAGTCAGACCCCTGCTCAAGAAGCCCTCAGCAGACCCCACCGACCTCAAGAACTACCCACCCATCTCCCTCCTCCCCTTCCTGGCCAAAGTCACAGAAAAGACCGTCAATAAACAACTAACCAAATTCCTCGAAGAAAACTCCATCCTGGACCCCTCCCAATCCGGATTCCGCAGCAACCACAGCACCGAAACCGCCCTGCTCGCAGCCACAGACGATATCCGCACTCTCCTCGACCAAGGACACACCGCAGCCCTGATCCTACTCGACCTCTCTGCAGCATTCAACACCATCTCCCACCGCACACTCACCGCCAGACTCCACGATGCCAGCATACAAGGAACCGCCCTCGACTGGATCCGCTCGTTCCTCACCTGCAGAACCCAAAAAGTCAGACTACCACCCTTCCTTTCCGAACCTAAGGAAATCAACTGCGGAGTGCCCCAAGGATCATCGCTCAGCCCCACGCTCTTCAACATCGACATGGCCCCCCTCGCCGCCATCTTCAGAAAGCACGGACTCAGCATAGTATCCTATGCAGATGACACCCAGCTCATCCTCTCCCTCACCAATGACCCAATCACCACCAGACTCAACTTCCAAGAAGGAATGAAGGACGTCGCATCCTGGATGAGCAGAAACTGCCTGAAGCTCAACTCGGAGAAGACAGAAGTCCTCGTCCTCGGACAGTCCCCCTCGGCATGGGACAACACCTGGTGGCCTACCGCCCTCGGCAGCCCCCCCACACCCACGAACCACGCCCAAAACCTTGGCATCGTGCTTGACTCCTCCCTTTCCATGACCCGACAAGTCAACGCCGTCGCCTCCAGCTGCTTCAACACCCTCCGAATCCTCCAAAAGACCTTCAAGTGGATCCCCCATGAATCAAGGAAGGCCGTCACCCACACGCTTGTCACCAGCAGACTGGACTACGGCAACGCCCTCTACGCCGGGATCAACAAGTCTCTTAACCGCAAGCTCCAGACCATCCAGAACACCGCAGCCAGACTCATCCTCGACATTCCTCGACACGAGCACACCACCCAACACCTACGGAACCTCTACTAGCTCCCCGTTGAGAAGAGAGTCACTTTTAAGATACTCACCCACGCCTACAAATGCATCCACAACACCGGACCCCAATACCTCAACGAGAGAATCTCCCTCCACGTACACAAGAGAAACCTCCGATCCGCCGACCTCGCCCTCGTCGAAATCCCGCGCATCCGCAGAGCCAGAACAGGTGGAAGAACCTTCTCCTACATCGCGGCCAAGACCTGGAACGAGCTCCCGCTCAACATCAGACGCGCCCCCTCCCTGAACACCTTCAGGAAGACGCTCAAGACCTGGCTCTTCGACTGAACGGAGCTGTTTACCCCCCCCCCCAGCACCTTGAGACCCTCATGGGTGAGTAGCGTGCTTACAATTCCCCTGATTGATTGATTGATTGATTGATGCTATCATTTAGACACTACTGTTGCAGTCATCCATTCCTTCAAACACTACCCATGTACTCATCCATGCACTCAGGCTCTACCCAAGCACTGTTCCATGCACCCAGGCCCTACCCATGCTCTGATGCAATCACTTAGATAAAACTGTTGCACTCATCCATTCTCTCAAACAGTACCCATGCACTCATCCATGCACTCAGGCTGTACCCATGGACTGATCCATGCACCCAGACACTACCCATGCACTCATGCAATCACTCAGGTACTACTGCTGCACTCATGAATTCCTTCAAACACTACCTATGAACTCATCAATACACTCAGGCACTACCCATGCACTGCTCCAATCACCCAGGCACTATCCCTGTACTCATACAATCATCCAAACACTACTCATGCACTCCTCCAATCATTCAGGCACTTGTATTGCGCACATTCATTCCCTGAAATACTATGCATGCACTCATCCATGTACTCAGGCACTACCCCTGCAGTCATGCCATCACTCAGGCACTACCTATACACTCCTCGAATCACCCAGGCACTACCCATGCACTCATGCAATCAGCCAGGCACTACCCATGCACTCCTTCAATCACTCAGGCACTTGTATTGCACTCATGCATTCCCTCAAACACTATGCATGTACTCATCCATGTACTCAGGCACTACCCCTTCACTCATGCAATCACTCAGGCACTACCTATGCACTCCTCTAATCACCCAGTCACTACCCTTGCACTCATGCAATTACTCAGATACTACCTATATACTCCTCGAATCACCCAGGCACTACTCATGCACTCATGCAATCAGCCAAGAACTACTCATGCACTCCTTCAATCACTTAGGCACTTGTATTGCACTCGTCCATTCCCTCAAATACTACCCATGCACTCATCCATGCACTCAGGCACTACCCCTGCACTCATGCGATCACTCAGGCACTACCCATGCACTCCTTCAATTACCCAGGCGCTACCGATGCAGTCATCCATGCACTCAGGCACTACCCAAGCACTCTTCCAATCATCCAGGCACTACTCTTGCACTCATGCAATCACCCAGGCACTTCTGTTGCACTCATCCATTCCCTCAAACACTACCTATGAACTCATCCATGCACTCAGGCTCTACTCATGGACTGCTCCATGCACCCAGGCACTACCCATGAACTCACACAATCACTCAGGCACTACTGTTGCACTCATCCATTCTCTCAAACCCTACTAATGCGCTCATGTAATCACTCAGGCACTACCAATGTACTCTTCCAATCACCCAGGCACTACCCATGCAGTCATCCATGCACTCAGGCTCTACCCATGCACTTATCCAATCACTCAGGCACTAATATTGCACTCATCCATTCCCTCAAACACTAGTCATGCACTCATGTAGTCAAGGCCGGACTGGCCGTAGTGGGCACCGGGCGTTTCCCCGGTGGGCCGCTAGGGTGGGGGCTGGTTTTGGGCCCCTGGGGGGCCATTTTTGTTACCGGGGTCAGCAATATCAGCCCCCTGTAACAAAATCGGCCGAAACTGGCCCTCGCACACTACTCGGCTGCACTCCCATTCACTCCAGGGGGTGGCGGCTGAGCAGTTTGCCAGGGCCAGTTTCTGTTCCCCGTCCGGCCCTGCATGTAGTCACCCAGGCACTACCCATGCACTCATCGATGCATTCAGGATCTACCCATGCACTCATTCAATCACTCAGGCACTACTATTGCACTCATCCATTCTCTCAAACACTACTCATGCAGTCCTGCAATCACCCAAGCACTATCTGTGCACTCATGCAGTCAGCGAGGCACTACTCATACACTCCTCCAATCATTCAGGTATTTCTATTGCACTCATCCATTCCCTCAAACAGTACTCATGAAGTCATCCATGCACTCAGGCAGTACCCATGCACTCATGCAATCACCCAGGCACTATCCAAGTACTCCTGCAATCACTCAGGCACTATCCCTGCACTCATGCAATCACTCAGGCAATTTTTCTATTTTTAACCAGTTTATGTGGATCCGTAAGAACCGCTTTTTAATTTTTTTACGATTTTGGAAATTTTTTGTATTTTCTAACAGTTTTTTCTTTTTTTGAGTGTGTTTGACTTTTTTTTCAAACAAAACAACATTCCACAGTCCAATATGACTATTTGAAAAAAAGGAGGAAAAGGAAGATTTGCAAGCATATAAAAAAAAATTAACACTTGTGTATTTTTATTGCATTGAGAATAACATGAATGCATTGCTCCCCAACACACAGTTTTGCGTCACATTTCTTGCAATTAATGGAAGCATCCACCAGCTCCGGGAAAATATGTGGCCGAGGTGAAGGTGGAACTCCTGCACTTGATGTTGATGGTGCATTAGCGTCAACCTGGGCAGTTTGTTCATTTTTTCTCCCACACCATGAGTTCCTTTGCCAAATGAACAGGATGAATTGTCTCGAGGTGCTTCTTCATCGAGGTTTTATCTGATCCTCAAGAAAGTATTCTTTTGCACAATTTGCAAGTGACTTTTCTGGCGTTCACCTTTTTTTCGCTCTCTGGCACTGTAAAAAAAGCCCAAACTACACTTTCCTTTTTTTTTTTTACAGTCTCCTCCACATCGTCAAGTTCTTCCAGGAGATCTTCCTCAGGATGACTGGATGCCATAATGAAGAAAAAAAGTCAAAGCACACCAAAAAAAAGCAATTCCAACAGCCTACAATAAACAGGTCTTGCCAGGAAGACACACCCAAAATAAGAGAAATAAAATAGGTGTAAGATCCTCCCTCTAACAGAATGAAAAGGTCTTAAACCAATCAAAAGCTTTCTTTCCAAGTCACATGGAGTCGCGTAGGGTGCACGCACCCGTCGCATACACGTGGCGCACCCGTAAAATTTCGTATACATAATTGTAAAGTATAAATTGGTGTTTATAAAATATTTTGAAAAGTATATTAGTGAAAGTGTTTAAGCAAAACTGATATTTAAAGTTTGTACAGTGATATTTCGCACTTAAAATTATGCCGGAGTCGCGACCCCTGTGCGATCCCGGAGAGACGTGCCGGCATGGTTCGCGCATTCTATGCGCATACGTCACGCACTCGTAAAATCTCGTACAGCTAATTTTAAAGTATAAATTCCTGTTTATAAATTGTTTGTTAAAGTATATTAGTGAAAGTCTTTAAGAAAAACTGATATTTAAAATTTCTACAGTGATATTTTATACTTTTGAAATTACACAGGAGTCGCGACCCCTGAACGATCCCGGAAATAAGCGGCAGCAGGGTTCGCGCACCCTGAATCTGCACACCCATCGTGTAGGTTCGCGCAGGGTGCGCGACTTCTTTTTCAAAATTAAAAAAAAATTATCATAACAATACAATAAAACAACTTTCACAGTATTAAAAGCATTATTTCAAGTGAATGCAAATTTTAATCGTTCAAATAAATAACAGAATACATTTTTAGTAGTCTACGATATATATATATTTTTTAAAGAGTGATTATAATTATTAAAGAAGATTTTAGAAAAACTATTAATAATTTTAAAAAGAAAAAATCAAAAAAATACTTCCAAACATTTTTAAATAAAAGGAATTCTATAAAACACTTAGAAATACCGTAATAAAGCTAAGATTACAGTAATTTTATACTTAAGATTTAGCATTTAAAAAAACCTTTGAAATTCACTGAAAAAACCACAGGTTTCAGAGACGTTATAGTTAGGTTGACATTTCACTCGTACAAAACCAGAGAAATTCGGCCGCTATAGTTAGCTGAGCTAACTATAACTCGCGCCCCCGCAATGCACTGCTGATGACGTCACATATTACATCACTCATGACATGGTCAGTGACATCACTGATGACATTTCAAATGACATCATCTACGTGATCATCTGATGCACCTCCTCACACCCTAATATAACCTTTGAAACACCCACTCTAAAATACAGACTACCAATCTCGAAACCATAGACACACCAATACCAGTTAGGACATACCTGCTCACTGATTCATAGTTCTACACACACATCCACTCACTAACCCATACAGTCACTCATACACACAGTCACTCATCAATACAGCCACTGATATATCCACTTATACACCCATACAGACACTCACACACTGCCACACACCCATAGAGTTACTCAAATACCTAGTCAGTCACCCAAAGAATTAATCACACTGTCATTTACTCACCTATACAGTTATACACACACCACCTCACTCATTCATACAGATAGTACCATATACTTACTCTCTTCTACAATCACTGACATAAGCACACACTCATCCATGCAGCCACTGTCACAATCACTCACTCTCATATTTAGTCACTTATATACTCCAACACTCACATATACTGCTTTTCACATATGTAGTTACTTACACATATACCACTGAGACATCCATTCACTCACCAACACAGCCATACACACACTCACTCACCCATAAAGCCCCTCGCAGACGCACTCATAAACCCACTGAATCACCCACTAACACATCCATGCAGGGAGTCACACACACCCCCCCCACACCCACACAGACACTCAGGCATCCATACAGGTAATCAGACAACCAATCATTAACCCATATAGACACTCATGTAGCTACTCACCAACCCATGCAACCACTTATACATCAGCTGACAGACTGATACAGACATTCACACAGATTAGTCATTCACCCATGCATTCACTAAGACACGTTTAATCACTCACTTATACAGTCAGTCACACACCGACTAAATCATCCATTCAGACACTCATACACCCACTCATTCTTCAATAAACCTTGGCGTGTATATATATATAACATTCTTAAACTTTTTAGAAACACTCAGTCACTGGATGATGTCATCAGTGATGTCATCAGTGATATCATTTGAGATGTCATCAGTGATGTCATCAGTGATGTCACTGACCATGTCATGAGTGATGTAATATGTGATATCATCAGCAGTATATTGCGGGGGCGCGAGTTATAGTTAGCTCAGCTAACTATAACGGCAGAATTTCTCTGGTTTTGAACAAGTGAAATGTCAACCTAACTATGACGTCTCTGAAACCTATGGTTTTTTCACTGAATAAATATATATCTACACACACACACACCAGGGGCTGCTTCTCCACTAGGGCGGAGGAGCGTCACCCCACTGCTTTCTCGCAGTGTGAGAAGCAGAAACATAAAATGGTAATAACTTTCAGTTATTACCATGTTATGTTTGGTTGCAGGCGGGCGGTTGAGGGGGCTGCTCTGTGAGCAGGGGAGGAGTGGAGGGCCCACTCCTAAGTGCGCAAACACTGTTTGGTCAGCCCTCTGGGGCCGCCCAAACCAGTCATGTGCACTCTGCCCTTCTCCATGCAGGCTGCAATGCAGCCTGCATGGAGAACGTGGCCTCCCCATAAGCCCCTGGCTGGGCGGCGTCCCGACCAATCACAACGCTGCTTGCAGCATTGTGATTGGCTGCCTGCTTCCTGTTCCTTCCGGAGGCAGGAGAGCAGAAGCAGAGTAGACACGGGACCCAGCTGGCAGAAAGGTAAGTTTAATTTTTTTTAAATTCTTATTATTAAATTAAACTCCCCTGCCCGCGACCCCCCTCCCCGTGTGACCCCCCCACACCCCATGCTGGCCGCGACTGATACACACACACATATATATATATATTGATGTGTAAAAAAAATTACATTTTTATTTAACAGAGGGAGATATGTAGTGTCTTGCAAGTTTTATGACGGAACCCTTTTGTCTCCTATTGGAATCCATAGAGCTGTGACGTAGGTGTCAGAGCGGAATGCAATGAAAGCTTGTTTTAGAATGTTGAATTTGCAGTTACACACAGACGAATAATGACGTGTAGTATTAAGATCCTTGTGTGACTTAGTCATTGGCGGGTACCCAGGCTGGGGAAGACACTACAACGTGGTTGTACCCAGTTGAGCAGGGCTTCTGCTCATCTGAAGGAAAAAAAAGCATGAAGATCCTTCAGTGGTGTTGAAGCTGTAATTATTGCTTGCTTTGTTTCATAGCACTTAAAATAAAAAAAAGATGCCTCTCTGCAACTTGTGACTAATGTGACTATTTAATATGTGCACTTGAACAATATTTTCTTGTGAAGTCCTTTAACCCCTTCCCTGCTCATGACGAGCTCAGCTCGTCATGCTGCGCGGTCGGGCTGTACGCATGACAAGCTGAGCTCCTCACGACCACGCCTGCGATCGGAATGTCCAGCACCTGGGCGGAATTCCGATTGCAGAGAAGGCGTTAAACGCTATTAAGCACAATATAAATTGCAACTTTACAAGTCAGGAAATTGTACTTACATTTCAAGTGCATTGTGGGACACAGAGGCTTAAATGAAAAGTCACGTGATGGCATTGGGATTTGAAGGCCTACCATATTTTAAGTATGACTGTGCTCACCTGTGATCAAGGCTGACTAACAGCTGAAACGCGTAAGGAAAGTGAGAGAATGCAGCCTCCCAGAGTGAAATAAAAACACTGTTTTCAAGGACATGGGCTTCGATATTTCTTCCTGTGTGTGATTTAGAAGTCACAGGGTGCTCCATGCCTGTCCAGAACGAAGCCGCCCTGCAGGGATGGGGGCTCCCAGCAAAGTGGAGAATTTTGTTTGGATCTGTTCGGATCATTTGGGGAGCTTGTTCCGCGCACCTCTGCTTGCAAACATGATGGAATTTTTCTGGTTATATTGCACGGAGGTGTGAAAGGGAGACTGGAGGAGAATTGTCTCCTCTAACCATTTTCCTGGAAAACAAGTGTTTTATGGAGATGACGGCTGTATTTATCTCAAGCACAACAGCAGGTATAAAAGATGCCTCTCTGCAACTCGTGACTAATGTAACAATTTAATATGTGCACTTGAACAATATTTTCTTGTGAAGTCCTTTAAACGCTATTAAGCACAATATAAATTGCAACTTTACAAGTCAGGAAATTGTACTTACATTTCAAGTGCATTGTGGGACACAGAGGCTTAAATGAAAAGTCACGTGATGGCATTGGGATTTGAAGGCCTACCATATTTTAAGTATGACTGTGCTCACCTGTGATCAATGCTGACTAACAGCTGAAACGCGTAAGGAAAGTGAGAGAATGCAGCCTCCCAGAGTGAAATAAAAACACTGTTTTCAAGGACATGGGCTTCGATATTTCTTCCTGTGTGTGATATATATATATATATATAGATATATATATATATATATATATATCACGATCGCCGTCGTCACTCCAAATCCTCTCCGAAATACACGGACACGGACCACTTATGTGTAAAAGTTTTACTGCTTTATTCTGCCGCCATTACGCGTTTCGACTCCTCAAGAGCCTTGATCACATGACATGAAGTTGCGGTAAGTTTTTTTCGCCTTTTAAAGTGACATCGTGCATAGTGGAAAGTGCAAAGTTCAACGTGAATCATGGACATAAACAAAATATAAACAATGCATCATGACTTGGAATATTTTTTTGACTTTCAATGATTGATTTCAATAGTGGTTAAATAAATATCATTATTAGCTTTGCTTTGTTATAATTATCACATGCTAATTCTCATTCAAATATGATGTATATCCACATATATATATATCGTTAAAACATATAAATGTATGTATCGGGATAAAAGCATAGATAAAAAGTCCTAGCTAAGATTTATAAATATAAAACTACATTTAAAAAGTTGATGTTATATAAAATTGCATTATATACATAAAATATGGTTTCATACTGGAAATATATAGCCCACATGTTCTGTTTACATTTATAAGTTTTCAAATTTTAAATGCATTGGTTAAATCCTTATAAATACATTATCCATGTAAACATGTTTAAGGTCATATTGAATTGGTCATTGTGCCTCATGGTTTGTATATATGTCATTCATATATGTGTATGTCCAGGATGATTAAAAGTGCCTAAAGTGCTATATGTGCTACCTTGCGTGTCTATAATCAGGATTATTTAGTTCACTTAAATCTCATTTAGATAACATTATTAACTGCCTGATGTTTCATATGTATATCACACTAATTTATGTCATCTATCTTACTTGTCTGCCATACATCTTGGTATGAATACCTTGTGTTACCCCTTCATCCTGAGGTTAGTAGCTTGCATGGGGGTGGCTATGTCCATAACCACCCAATTGATAAAGGTGATGTGGGTCAGATATCACTCATGTTTTTGTTTGCTGGAATAGTCACAGAGTAATAGAGTAATCAACATTGAGTACTGGATATTGAACATTGAATATTAAATACTACTCGTGAAGTATAAAACATAAAATATCATAAATATATCATATAGAATATTAAACATTAAATATTAGTCTTTACATGTATAAATAAATCAATATTAAATATGCAATATAAAACATGAAACACATTATATAAAATATAAAATATCCTTGCGACTCATTGTATGATTCGATTTAATTCCTGTTATCCGGTGTACACTTTGTATATTATTTGTTTGTTTGATTTAATCATGGTTCAATCTCATCAATTAAAGGCAAGTGTGCAAATCCTCCATTACATTAAGCCCTCCTGGATGTTTAGAGTCCATCTCAAGGATGTACCTGGTTTCTAGTTTACGTAGTTTTGCTTCCCTGTTACCACCTCTTCTACTTTGGGGTACTGAGTCAATGAGAAAGTATCTTAGTTCATGACTCCTAGATCCATGGTACTCCTTGAAATGTCTCGCCACTGGATACGTGTTGTCTTCATTGGTAATAGCCCTCAAATGCTGGAGAACCCGTTTATGTGCCTGCAGCTTTGTGCTGCCTATGTATTGTAGGCCACATGGGCATGACCTCACATAGACCACGTATTCAGTTTTGCATGTCAACAATTTGGTAATGTCATGCTCTTTTGGGCTGAAGGGGGTAGTATATTTAGTTTTGTTGATCCCCTGTTGGCATGCCTTACACGTTTTGCATTTAAAAAATCCTTTATGAGTCTGAAGCCAATTACAACTCTCAATGATTTCAGGACTTGTTTTAACCAGTTTGTCCCTCATGCAGGGAGCCCTGCTATGAGTGATAGAGACTTTGGAAGGTAATGTTTTCCCAATTATTGGATCACTCAAAAGTAGTGGCCAGTTGTGGGTAATGATACCACTTAGTTCCTTGTCTTGACTGCTGAATTCCATGATAACTCTAAATTCGTTAGTAGAAGAGTTAGTGGGAGGTGGAACTGACTGGTCTATTCCTATCTCCAGTTTATCTTTAATCAGTTCTGTTCTACTGTGTGTCATAGACTTTGTTATGGCCCCCTCAATGGTTTTGAGTGAATAACCCCTCTCACGAAACCTTGCTTTACTTTCATCTTGGGCTTTCTTGAGAGTGTCCTCAGTGCTGTTTACCCTCCTGAGTCTAAGCATTTCCCCGTAGGGAATGCTGTTTATCAGGTGTCTTGGGTGAGCACTGCTGGCATGCAACGTGGAGCTGCCTGCTGTTTCCTTCCTGAATAGTTGTGTCTCAATCTGTTAATTTTTAATGTACACCTTGGTATCTAAAAAATTGACAGTTGTTTCACTTATAGTGGCAGTAAAGTGTAAATTCAGTGCATTATCATTAATGGAGTTAATGAATTCTTCTGCTTCTTGATGTGTGCCTCTCCAAATAACAAACAAATCATCGATGTATCGTAACCATAGTCTAATGTTCTTGGTTTTGTAACTGCTATGTACGGTAGCCAGTACCCGCTCCTCCCACCAGCCCATGTGTAAACATGCATAGCTGGGGGAGAAGCTGGCACCCATGGCTACTCCCCTGATTTGTTGGAAGAGCATGTTATTAAACATAAATACATTGTGATTCAAGCAGAAGTCAACCATCTCAATTAACATTGCACTGTGTTGCTTAAATTGATCAGATCTCTTAGACAGATAGTATCTTAGTGCTGTCAAACCGTCACTGTGTCTAATGCTTGTATACAAAGATGTAACATCAAGCGCTATCATTAAGTAACCATCCTGCCAAGTGAAATCCTGCAATTTATTCAAAAAGTCACTTGTATCTCTTACATAGGAGTCCAATGATTGAACATACCCTTGTAGAAAGTAGTCAATGTATTGTGACGTATGTTCCAGAAGTCCATCACGTGCCGATATAATCGGTCTGCCAGGTGGATTGCATCGGTCCTTATGGATTTTAGGAATAAAATAAATAGATGGTGTAATTGGGTAATCATTTTTTAGAAATTTGAATTCATCCATTGTTATTAAGCCCTGAGCTCTCCATGCTGATAGTTGGGAATAATAACATTTGTACATTACTTTGAGGTCTGTCCCTTTACTCTTAATGTAACAGGCTTGGTCATTCAGTTGTAGTAGGGCCTCCTTTGTATAGTCTTCCTTTCCCCAGATAACAATGTTGCCCATTTGTCCGAATTTCTGATGACAATAGTGGGGTCTTTTTCAAGTTCTCTCATCAGTGTATGATACTGGGTATTGACTCTGTTCCTTTTGTTTTTGTTATTCATGATTTTGTAATTCAATTGTTTTATTTGTGTTGTCACCTGCTCATTGAAGACATCAATAGCATCTCGTGGACTAATCAGGACAAATGTAGATTTGTTTCTGAAGGGAGTTGGCATCTTAGGTTCCCATTGCGTTGGTGTACTAGGGGTGACTATCATGGATTGTCCAGATATACCCTCCTGGGTACTAGGCATCCGTCCTTCATTCCATAGTTCCAGCAGTTCTGTCGTCAAGGGAATGTCATCTGTCCCTACATCAGCAGAGTCCATTGACCCTTCATAGTTGTTCTGAGTTGTTTGTGCTGCTGGTGTTTCCTTGGTGAGCATCATATGATATTTCATTAATATATATCTATATATATCTACACACACACACACACCAGGGGCTGCTCCTCCACTAGGGCGGAGGAGCGTCACCCCACTGCTTTCTCGCAGTGCGAGAAGCAGAAACATAAAATGGTAATAACTTTCAGTTATTACCATGTTATGTTTGGTTGCAGGCGGGCGGTTGGGGGGGCTGCTCTGTGAGCAGGGGAGGAGTGGAGGGCCCACTCCTAAGTGCGCAAACACTGTTTGGTCAGCCCTCTGGGGCCGCCCAAACCAGTCATGTGCACTCTGCCCTTCTCCATGCAGGCTGCAATGCAGCCTGCATGGAGAACGTGGCCTCCCCATAAGCCCCTGGATGGGCGGCGTCCCGACCAATCACAATGCTGCTTGCAGCGTTGTGATTGGCTGTCTGCTTCCTGTTCCTTCCGGAGGCAGGAGAGCAGAAGCAGAGTAGATGCGGGACCCAGCTGGCAGAAAGGTAAGTTTAATTTTTTTTAAATTCTTATTATTAAATTAAACTCCCCTGCCCGCGACCCCCTTCCCCGTGTGACCCCCCCACACCCCACCTGCGAGCCATGCTGGCCGTGACTGATACACACACACACATATATAAATTGATGTGTAAAAAAAATTTACATTTTTATTTAACAGAGGGAGACATGTAGTGTCTTGCAAGTTTTATGACGGAACCCTTTTGTCTCCTATTGGAATCCATAGAGCTGTGACGTAGGTGTCAGAGCGGAATGCAATGAAAGCTTGTTTTAGAATGTTGAATTTGCAGTTACACGCAGACGAATAATGACGTGTAGTATTAAGATCCTTGTGTGCCTTAGTCATTGGCGGGTACCCAGGCTGGGGAAGACACTACAACGTGGTTGTACCCAGTTGAGCAGGGCTTCTGCTCATCTGAAGGAAAACAAGCATTGGCATAGCCAATAGGTCTCGCCTTTGGGACCTTATAAGCGTTTAGGTATGCAGCACATTATCCTATGTATTGTGTTGCTAGGTATTGAATAGCTGTACAATTACTATATATTGTGTTATGCAGTCTGATTTATGACTAAATGCTTGCCTCTTCCGCGTGCTGTATGCACGCTTTTCAATTGAATAACATGTGTATGTGCTTCCTACGGTGCATTCTTCTATGTTGGGAAGATGCTTAAAATAGAACACACTGACCAATTTAACAAAAGAGCATTTCAACTTGTGCCAAGCTCTCCTGCTTCACACTGTCCCTTTAAAAAGAACTGTACTGCGGTAAAAATCAAGGCAAAGCAACAGAAAACGAGGAACAGGACATCAAACCAGAGATCCATACTGACCACGATCTCATGACATGCTGAGGAAAGGGTCATTGGGGGTGGGGGGGGGGGGGAATCCTATGCTAATTACTTATTTCTAGAGCCTGGCCCAATCACCATTTGAAGGTCTGCAAACACCGCCCTCACAAGCTAGCAACCGAGCGTTTGTGTATGCAGAACACACCCAAAGAAGAGGAGGAGATCGTGGGTTTGAGGGATGGAAATCTAGAAAAATTCACAGGAAAGATGTTGTGCTGTAAGACCTAAAGTGAACCAGATGAGAGCGGCAGGAATAGTGCATGAAAGAGCGAGAGTGAGGGGTGACAAATGGCACGGGAGAGAGAGAGAGGGACGAGTGAGAGGGGCACTGGGGGGGGTGGGGAGACAAAAAGTGTAGCAGTGCACAGTGCGAGGAGGTACAGGAAGGTACCATGTGTGAGCAGGTATTATAGAGAGGAGATGTGGAGTGTGAGGGGCAGTGGAATTGTGAGATGAGAGGGGGTAGTGGGAGTGGGAGGGAGGTGGAGAGGGAGAGATGAGAGGGATAGTGGGTGTGTTGGGGAGAGATGATAGTATTGGTAAAAGTGTGAGGGAGAGATGTGTTGCATTGGAATTGCTTGTTGTGGAATTGTGTGGCTTGGAATTATGTGGTGTGGAGTTGTAGAATTATGTGGATACTAATTAAATGGTATTACGTGTAGTGGAATTATGTAGATTGAGATTGTGTGTTATGGAGTTAATTATGTGGAAAGGTATTGTGTGTTGCGTATTGGCATGTTGTGGATTTGACGATATGGTGTGCTGTTAAATTTTGTGGCATGATGTGGAAATTTGTGATGGGTATTGGAGGTATGTGGTGTGTTTTGGAATTGTGTTGTTTAGCTGATGTATGTGGTTTGGTGTGGAATAATGTGGTGTGTATTGGAAATGTGTGGAGTTGAATTGTGTGGTGTTGTGGGAAATTATGCCTTTTAGAATTATGCTTAATGGTGCCGAGTGTATTTATGTCTATTGGTTGTATGTGGCATAGAGTGTATTTATGTGAGGGTGTATTTATGTTGCATTGAGTAGTGTGTAATTATGTGTTGTGTAATTATGTTGTGCTGAGTGGTATTATGTGAAGTGTATATATATTGTGTGGTGCAGAATTGTGTGGTGTTGTGTGGAGTTATGTATTATGGTTTGGAGTGGTATTATGTGGCGTGGTGTGGAGTAGTTTTATATGGTGTGTAATTATATGGTATTGTGCGAAGTAGAATTTATTTTGTGTAGTGTAATTATGGGTTTGGATTCGTGTGAATCTATGTGGAGTATAAATATGTGGTGTGAAATGTAGCTTGGAGTGTAATTATGTGTAGTGGAATTATATGGATTTGAATTGTGTTGTGTGTAGTGTAATTATATGGTTTGAAGTGGAGTGGAATTATGTAGTAGAGTGTTCTTATATGAAGTGGAATTTTGTGGTGGGGAGTTGAGTTATGTGTAGTTTATTTTATTGGTTTGTGATTATTTGGTATGGAGTGGAATGATGTGGAGCGGAAGTGTGTGTAGTTGAATTAGTAGTAATGGTATTACATTATTATGAGATGTAAAAATGTGTTGTGTGTAGGGAATATATGTGGTATGGATTTTTGTGTTGTGGAGAGAGATAGAGGAAGCTAGAGAGAGAATGAGTGAATGTGAGAGAGGGTGAACAGATAGTACATGTTAGAATGATAGTGATCACAGTATATATGAAAAGAAATAGAAGATTTGTTTCTGGGATATTGTTTGATAGTGAAGGTTTTGTAGCAAATATGTAATTAATGCTTCAGATGGAAAATGGTCTATGGTCTGTGTTTTTCCTTTCTGAATGCAAACCTCCCATAAATAAATTGAAATTGTATTATGCTGGTGTGGTGTTATGTTATTTGAATACCTTAAAGTTTTATTTTCCTGTTCAGGCTACTAAAATATTTTACTCTAAGAGGATACAAATGGTATAGCCACACTGCAAAATATTTTACAAATGCTACAATGTAGTAGTGCTTTCTTTTAAGGTTCTCTTTAATATATTTACTCGTCCATCATGTGCACTTTGCCAATGTAACTAAGAATTGGGCATCTCTCACGTTACAGGGAATTTGCAAAAAGGAAGCTACGGACTAACTGAACAAAACGTGGGCAGAATAGGATTAGGACAGCAAATCCCAACAAGCTAACAAAAAGCAAAAGCAGCTACTAATTAATGGAAAAACATCTACTCGTCCATAGTGTGCACTCAGTGAATATGACTAGAGAGCAACAGGCAAACACATATTAAAAGAATACTGAAACAATTTGCCAACACACTCCATTTAAAATATAATTAAAGTCTTCCACAAAGAAATCAATATAGGGAATGAAAAAACAATAAGGGCGACTAAAAATATATGCACTAGATGCAGAACTGGATAAGTGACAGCAACAGACAAAATTTAATTTTGCTATAACTCCACCTATCCTTACCCCAATACTGTTTTCGTAGACATTGCACTGCTCTACCTATATTCTGTGATTCGTGTTTAATCCACATAAAACGTAGTGTTGAGTGGTCGCTTACCCCGTTCTCAGATGTAAATATTGCTGTGAGAACTGAAATATGTCAGAGTAGCGCCTACAATACTTATTGGCACTTTAATGCGCTCAGTTCCAATGTTAAATAAATCATTGCACCTGCAAATAAATAGATAACATAAAAACACGCTGCCTTTCAAATATAATTAAGCACTATTTAATACTAAATATATAATTAAGAAGGATAGCTGGCTTTTGTTTGTAGTAAAGCACATAAGTAAAAGAAAGTAGGTATTAAAAATAATATTACTAATATGTGTAAATGCGAATTAAAGACAATTTCCTTTCAAAGGGTTACTTTATATCTGAAACGGTGCAGGTATTTTATATGTGTAACAGTGCATGTTGTTTTAGTAGTTATTTTACGTGTGCTTTAATGTAGCGCCAATTTTTTATAAGGAGAGATATTTTTAGGAACAAACAAATAGAGAAGAAACATGGAAGAGAAAAAAGGCTCTTGCTGCTCTTGATATAGCAGCACTGTCCAATACAAAAATTGAAAGGAGTGCCGCCTTTTATTTGCATTTTTTTTTGTGCAACGCAAACTCGACCCGAAGGTATTGGAGCACTTTACATGAGCACCAGTTACATTACACAAGGTCACATTAATCTTAGGTAGGAACAGGGAGATTAAGTAATTTGTCCAAAATCACAGGATGTTGAGCTGACCCCGAGACACAGACCAGCAGCGTTGGCCATTACGCAATATCCTCTTCTTTAATTTTTATAACAGCAAATTGTAAACATATTTTTAAATTAAATAAATACATTTATTAAATGCACCAATGCAAGCTTAAAAACAAAACCCATACAGCAAGACCATTTTGTCGAAAGTTATTTTTAATTATTACAAAGGCTAACATTGTTTTTAAGCTTATTGTGATGTATTCATACTTTTTATCAGAAAAAGAAGGGAGGTTGAGCCAAGCAGTCTGGACTAGTGTGATAGGTTTGAATCGTTTCTCATAGTGTTGGGAAAGGAGACAGTGATAGGATAATAAAGTGCAAATTAGGCTCGTAGCAAAGATCGTTATCTTTACTGCAGCGGCATATGTGGAACACATAGTGAATCAGTTGCTATTAACAGCAGGATCTCAAACTTCCCACAAAAACTATAACTTGCTTCGTAAACTGCCAAGCCATGTAGAGAGCACAGTGCACGTAATAGAGCCAAGGGAAAAAATAAACGTGTAGTCTGTCTATTCAAGCCCACAGGAGTGCAGGATGATGAAGACCAGTGAAAGAAAAGCCTGGAAGCCATTTACCAGCCGAGGCACAGGGTGAGTGATACCCATCTGGAGCTGCTTCTGCCTCCATGACGTGCTGTGATTTTACAAGCAGCTCAAGTGAGACACAATTAGAGAACTTAAAAAAATGATAGACTCGGTAGAAGCATGTTGTGCACGCTGCACTAACAGAAATAAATATTAAAAACATGTTTATTTGGTGGTGTTACTAGGAGCCCATGGCGGCCAGGCAACGTTGCAATGGGTGCAGAAGTCCAGAGCATTTGTGTGAACTGTGCATGATGTCATCGTACAGGCAGAGATGCGCACAGCGGATAAAAGCACCTCAGGTGCAGTTTTCTTCTCTATGTATGGCACTGTGATTGGCTGCTGCGAGAAGCACACACTACGAAGTATTTTGCAGGCCAAATGTAGGCCGCAGGAGCACCTGCGTCTCTACCACAAGTGTTATGCTAATTATTAAATAAATCTACCGGCCACCTCCGCTTTGGAAAGTAGGCATCGGAAATGTGGCAGAATGCTTTTTGGAATAAAGAATGTTTTCTCAATCAGTTTGTTGTGTACAATCAGCTGCGCGAGCGACAACCCAATAACGAGCTTTCGGCCCTTATTGTCATCCCTTCGATCACCAGGGGAAGAAAGGGGCACAGAGCGCAGAGTCGCACTCACTTTCCAGGCTGGCGGTGCAGATGGGGGTAGCTTCGCCTGCATAGGCTTACCAGCCGTCGTTGCCAGTGGGGGCCTCTCTGAGGGGGGTTGTCGAGGGGCGGGCGCTGGAATACAACCCACAGCTGAACACGAGCTGAGGCAGGAAATAATAAAACCAGACGCTCGTGCGTCATGGGCTTTTGCCTGCGATTACCCGCACGGCCGGCATGTGTTTCCAATTATCGTGCCCGCGTCTGGGCACGATAATTGGAAACAGATGTCTGCCGTGCGGGTAACCGCAGTAAAAAGGCCATGACGCACGAGCGTCTGGTCAGCTTTTTGAAGCCCCTTACTTAAAGTCTCGTGCAGCGCTTGCGCGCTAATCGAGGCTCGACCTAAAAAAGCATGAAGATCCTTCAGTGGTGTTGAAGCTGTAATTATTGCTTGCTCTGTTTCATAGCACTTAAAATAAAAAAAATAAAATAAAAAAAAGATGCCTCTCTGCAACTCGTGACTATTTAATATGTGAACTTGAACAATATTTTCTTGTGAAGTCCTTTAAACGCTATTAAGCACAATATAAATTGCAACTTTACAAGTCAGGAAATTGTACTTACATTTCAAGTGCATTGTGGGACACAGAGGCTTAAATGAAAAGTCTTGTGATGGCATTGGGATTTGAAGGCCTACCATATTTTAAGTATGACTGTGCTCACCTGTGATCAAGGCTGACTAACAGCTGAAACGCGTAAGGAAAGTGAGAGAATGCAGCTTCCCATAGTGAAATAAAAACACTGTTTTCAAGGACATGGGCTTTGATATTTCTTCCTGTGTGTGATTATATATATATATTCACTGAAAAAACCATAGGTTTTAGGGACAGTTATAGTTAGTTGGGCATTGCACTCGTACAAAACCGTGAAATTCCCCCGTTATAGTTAGTTCAGCTAACTATAACTCGCGCCCCCGCAATGCACTGCTGATGACGTCACATATTACATCACTCATGACATGGTCAGTGACATCACTGATGACATCACTGATGACATCATCCAGTGACTGTGTTTCTGTAAAGTTTAAATATGTTTAATATATATAGGGAAAGGCGTATTGAAGAATGAGTGGGTGTATAAGTGTCTGAATGGATGATTTAGTACGTGCGTGACTGACTCTACAAGTGAGTGATTAAACGTATCTTACTGAATGCATGGGTTAGTGACTAAACTGTGTGAATGTCTGTATCCGTCTGTTGGTGTGTAAGTGGATGCATGGATTTGCGAATAGCTACATGAGTGTCTATATGGGTTATTGATTGGTTCTATGAGTATCTGTATGGGTGCCTGAGTGTTTGTGTGGATGGGGTGTGTGCGACTGTGCATAGATGTGTGAGTGGGTGATTCACTGGGTGGATGGTTTCAAGAGTGCATCTGTGATAGACTGTATGGGTGGGTAAGTGTGTGTAAGAGTGTGTTAGTGAGTGAATGTATGTCCCAGTGGTACATGTGTGAGTAACTACATATGTGAAAGGCAGTATATATGTGTATTGGAGTATATAAATAGCTATAAGCGAGAGTGAGTGATTGTGATAGTGGCTGTATGGATGAGTGTGTGCTTGTATCAGTGATTGTATAAGAGCGTAACAATGTGCTAGTATTTGTATGATTAAGTGAGCTGGTGTGTGTATAACTGTATAGGTGAGTAAATGGCAGTGTGTTTAATTATTTGCATGACTGACTAGGTGTGTGAGTACCTCTATGGATGAGTGGCGGTGTTTGAGTGTCTATATAGGAGTAAGAGTGCATATGATAGTCCTGTACTGAGTGACCATAAGTATGAGTGACTGTACGGGTGAGTGAGTGGATGTGTGTGTGTAGACCTAAGAATCAGTGAGTGGGTATGTAGTTATTGGTGTTGGAGTGTCTATGGTTTTGCGAATGGCACTCTGTAATTTAGATTGGGTGTATCAAAGGTTATATTAGGGTGTGAGGAGCTGCATCAGATTATCACGTGGATGATGTCATCAGTGATGTCATTTGAGATGTCATCAGTGATGTCATCAGTGATGTCACTGACCATGTCATGAGTGATGTAATATGTGACGTCATCAGCAGTGCATTGCGGGGCGCGAGTTATAGTTAGCTGAACTAACTATAACTGGGGAATTTCACGGGTTTTGTACGAGTGCAATGTCCAACTAACTATAACTGTCCCTAAAACCTATGGTTTTTTCAGTGAATTTCAAAGGTTTTTTAAATGCTAATTTCAAACTATAACGTGTCTGAAACCTATGGTTTTTTCAGTGAATTTCAAAGGTTTTTAAAATGCTAATTTGTAACTATAACGTGCCTGAAACCTATGGTTTTTCAGTGAATTTCAAAGGTTTTTAAATGACAATTTTTAAATGTATTAATTTTTATATTAATTTTTTCATACTGATTTACTACATTTTTAGAAACAATTTCTTTTACATATTTTATTTTTAAATTACATTGTAATTACATTATACATTACATTACAAAAAATACTTTCTCAGAATGAATTACTTTAGTTTAAATACTTTGCAGATAGGCAATAGACTTAAGTACAGTAGTTACAGTTGTTGCAATGGGCAACACATTTTCAAACACAATGCAACATTCAGCTCAATGTGAATTTCTAGTTAAATGCAATTAGTTACTTTATGGATTACTTTTCTAACCACAGGACTGGATCCTAGATTCAGTCCTGGTACATCTCCTGTAAACAGTTGAGTAAAAGCGTTTTGGTTACAGTCGTGATTTTTAAGGAATATTATTGTATTTTAAAAGTTGACACTTAGAAACTTTTTCTCATAGAATCACCAATGTTATCCTATGGAAGGAAATTCACTTAGCAGGTAAAAACTGTTATCGTTACTTTTTCTTACTCAGTGTTGGATCCTGGATCCAGCACTGGTGCATCTCCTGTAAACAGTTGAAAGAATGCGTTTAAGTCATACAGGCGATTTTTAAGGAATATTTGTAGTTTGTGAAAATCGACACTTTGAAACTTTTCTGCTGAAAACCAGACAATGGATTCCTATGGAAGAAAATATAAGTTACTGGTAAGTACGGTTAAAATTACTTTTGAGGATCAGTACTGGGCTGAAAGATGCAGCACTGAGGTCTCTCCTGATAACAGATGAGTAAATCGGAATTCGTATTTCGGCTGATTTTAGATGAATATTTTAAAGTTCCAAAACTCCACACTTAGAAGAATTTCCAAGTGAAACCAGTCAATGTTAGCCTATGGAAGGAAATTCAAGTTACCGGTAAGTACGGTTAAAATTACTTTTCAGGACCAGTACTGGGCTGAAAGATACAGCACTGAGGTCTCTCCTGATAACAGGTGAGTAAATCAAAATTCGGATTTCGGCTGATTTTAGAGGAATATTTGTATGTTTCAAAAATCAACACTTAGAAACTTTTTCAGCAAAAAGCAGGCAATGATATCCTATGGAAGGAAATTCAAGTTACTGGTAAGTACGGTTAAAATTACTTTTGAGGATCAGTACTGGGCTGAAAGATGCAGCACTGAGGTCTCTCCTGATAACAGGTGAGTAAATCGGAATTCGTATTTCGGCTGATTTTAGAGGAATATTTTAAAGTTCCAAAACTCCACACTTAGAAGAATTTCCAAGTGAAACCAGTCAATGTTAGCCTATGAAGGAAATTCAAGTTACCGGTAAGTACGGTTAAAATTACTTTTCAGGACCAGTATTGGGCTGAAAGATACAGCACTGAGGTCTCTCCTGATAACAGGTGAGTAAATCGGAATTCGTATTTCGTCTGATTTTAGAGGAATATTTTAAAGTTCCAAAACTCCACACTTAGAAGAATTTCCAAGTGAAACCAGTCAATGTTAGCCTATGAAGGAAATTCAAGTTACCAGTAAGTACGGTTAAAATTACTTTTGAGGATCAGTACTGGGCTGAAAGATGCAGCACTGAGGTCTCTCCTGATAACAGGTGAGTAAATCGGAATTCGTATTTCGGCTGATTTTAGAGGAATATTTTAAAGTTCCAAAACTCCACACTTAGAAGAATTTCCAAGTGAAACCAGTCAATGTTAGCCTATGGAAGGAAATTCAAGTTACTGGTAAGTATGGTTAAAATTACTTTTCAGGATCAGTACTGGGCTGAAAGATGCAGCACTGAGGTCTCGCCTGATAACAGGTGAGTAAATCGGAATTCGTATTTCGGCTGATTTTAGAGGAATATTTTAAAGTTCCAAAACTCCACACTTAGAAGAATTTCCAAGTGAAACCAGTCAATGTTAGCCTATGAAGGAAATTCAAGTTACCGGTAAGTACGGTTAAAATTACTTTTGAGGATCAGTACTGGGCTGAAAGATGCAGCACTGAGGTCTCTCCTGATAACAGGTGAGTAAATCAGAATTCGTATTTCGGCTGATTTTAGAGGAATATTTGCACAATGGTGAAGGGAGGGGCGGGGCCTGAGGTGACATCTGTGCAAACGCGCCCCGTGGCGCGTTTTAAGTTGGGGGATTAAGTCCCCTTGAATCATGAGGGTCCCTAGGGGCCAACTAGCCCACCAGGAACCTCCAGTATGCGCCAGGGGCTGCGTTGCAGAGACATGTACAGAGGCCACACTCCTTTTACACCTCTCTGCAACACAGCTCTGTGGCGCTTTCTGGACGTACCTGTTGGGCTAGTTGGCCCCAGAGACCCTCAGGATTGAAGAGGATTTAATTCCCCATCTTAAAACGCGCCACGGGGCCTGTTTGCACACATGTCACCTGAAGCCCGCCCCCTCCCTTCACCACTGTGCAAACGCGCCCGTGGCGCGTTTTAAGTCGGGGATTAACTCCCCTTGAATCCTGAGGGTCCCTGGGGTGCAACTAGCCCACCATATACCTCCAAAGCGCCATAGAGCTGCGTTGCAGAGAGGTGTAAAGGGGCGTGGCCTCTGTACACCTCTCTGCAAGGCAGCCCCTAGCGCATACTGGAGGTTCCTGGTGGGCTAGTTGGCCTCAGGGACCCCAGTATTCAAGGGGTCGTTCCCCTCTGCAAACGCGCCAGGGCGCGTTTGCAGAGTGGTGAAGGAAGGGGCGGGGCCTACGGGCCCGATCGTTTTTCTTTTTTTTTTTCTTTTCCCCCTGAAGGGGAGCTGTGAGCCCCCTTCCTTTTTCCTATTTTTAGGCCCTGGGGACCCCATCCCCCAGGGCCTTACTCCCTTAAAAAATTAAAATAAAATAAAAAAAACGGGAAGGGGCCGCGTGGCCCCCTTCCCTGGGCCTGTATTGGCCCCGGGGACCCCATCCCCCGGGGCATGGCCTCTTTTTTTATTTGGAGGGGGCTGCATGGCCCCCTCCTCAGGCCATTTAAGGCCCCGGGGACCCCATCCCCGGGCCGGCCTTGCACTTTTTTTAATTTTTTTCCATTTTTTTACTTTGGGGAGGGGGCTGCGTGGCCCCCCTCCGTGGCCTTATGGCCCCGGGGACCCCATCCCCGGGGCCTGGCCTCTCGTTGGGGACTGTGGGGGGTCCCCAAGCCCCCACAGTCCCGCCGGCTCCCCGTGTCCTACGGGAGCCGGCATTGCTACACATGGGGAGCTGCTAAGATGCAGCTCCCCATGTGGAAAGCAATCAGCTGGATATTGGAAGAGAGAGCAGGTTTCCTGCTCTCTCTTCCAATATCCAAAGCAGTTTGCAATGACAGGACGGGAGCCGCGAGGCTCCCGTCCTGTCATTGCAAACAGCAGTGTCCCGGGGGTAGGCACCCGGGACACTGCAGGAGCCGGCCCTGGGGGTGGCGGTCCCCAGGGCCACCACAGGCTCCAGGAGGGGGCCGCGCGGCCCCCCTCCTACATTTTGAAAGCCCCGGGGAGGTGGTGGTCCCCGGAGTTTGGGGGTCCAAAACGGACCCCCATTTTAATTTTCTTAGTGCCCCGGGAGGTGGTGGTCCCGGGGCGTGTGGGGGCTGGAGCCCCCACACAGGTTTTAATTTAAAAAAAGAAGCCCGGGGAGGTGGTGGTCCCCGGGGCTGCGGGAAGGCTCAGAGCCCTCCCGCACCATTCTACATATAGCCCCGGGGGTGGTGGTCCCCGGGCTTGGGGGCCCTTAGAGGCCCCCACACATAAATTAACCCCCCAGCATGCCCCCGGGACTTGGCCCACCCGGGGCCAGTAGCTATCGAAGCGCGGGAGACCGCGCTTCGATTTTTCCAGCAGGATTCGCGCTCCCTGAGCGCATCCTGCCGATTTAAAAAAAAAAAAATTTGCCCAGGGGGTCCTTGTGGGACCCCCTGAGCAGACCTAGGGGGTCAGGGTGTTTCTACCCTGCCCCCTTTGTGCGCTTTGCGCACTTGTTTCTGTCCCTCGGTTCTACCGAGGGACAAAATGGCTGCCAACACTTCCTGATTTGGAGTGTTGACAGCCAATTAACATAAAGCTCGTGCTCGGGAGGATCCGCGGCCCTAGATATATCTATCTTTTTACTTTTGATTTTCTCAGCAACTACTGAACGGATTTACACCATTTAACAAAAAGGGTTCTATCTGAACCAAGAACTACCTCTTTGCCAAATTTGGTGTAATTCCGTTCAGCAGTTCGAGCTGTAGCCGTGTCTAAAGTTTCCTATGGAAAATTGCATGGGGAAAACGCGTTTTGGGACCCCCTTTTTCTCGGCCCCGCTTGACGAATCCCCGAGACTTTCAGGGTAGGAGCGGACCGGAGTGCCCCACAAAGTTTGAAAATTTTGCGAAGATACGTCAACCGGCAAGAGAGTTATTTCAAATAGAATGTCGCGGATTTCCTATGGATAATAGGTTGTAACTATAACTATCTACTGGCGACCGCCAGTAGATTATATATATATATATATATATATATATATATATATATATATATATATATATATATATATATATATATATATATATATCTACACACACACACACACCAGGGGCTGCTCCTCCACTAGGGCGGAGGAGCGTCACCCCACTGCTTTCTCGCAGTGCGAGAAGCAGAAACATAAAATGGTAATAACTTTCAGTTATTACCATGTTATGTTTCGTTGCAGGCGGGCGGTTGGGGGTCTGCTCTGTGAGCAGGGGAGGAGTGGAGGGCCCACTCCTAAGTGTGCAAAGACTGTTTGGTCAGCCCTCTGGGGCCGCCCAAACCAGTCATGTGCACTCTGCCCTTCTCCATGCAGGCTGCAATGCAGCCTGCATGGAGAACGTGGCCTCCCCATAAGCCCCTGGCTGGGCGGCGTCCTGACCAATCACAACGCTGCTTGCAGCGTTGTGATTGGCTGCCTGCTTCCTGTTCCTTCCGGAGGCAGGAGAGCAGAAGCAGAGTAGACGCGGGACCCAGCTGGCAGAAAGGTAAGTTTAATTTTTTTTAAATTCTTATTATTAAATTAAACTCCCCGGCCCGCGACCCCCCCTCCCCGTGTGACCCCCCCACACCCCACCTGCGAGCCATGCTGGCCGCGACTGATACACACACACACACATATATATATATTGATGTGTAAAAGAAAATTACATTTCTATTTAACAGAGGGAGACATGTAGTGTCTTGCAAGTTTTATGACGGAACCCTTTTGTCTCCTATTGGAATCCATAGAGCTGTGACGTAGGTGTCAGAGCGGAATGCAATGAAAGCTTGTTTTAGAATGTTGAATTTGCAGACGAATAATGACGTGTAGTATTAAGATCCTTGTGTGACTTAGTCATTGGCGGGTACCCAGGCTGGGGAAGACACTACAACGTGGTTGTACCCAGTTGAGCAGGGCTTCTGCTCATCTGAAGGAAAAAGAAGCATGAAGATCCTTCAGTGGTGCTGAAGCTGTAATTATTGCTTGCTCTGTTTCATAGCACTTAATAGCTTATTTTTTAATCACTCCTAAGTCACTTAGCAAGCTAAAAAGCTTAATTTACCAAGCGGGGCAAAACGTTTGACATTAAAAAAAGAAAGAGTAAGAAAGAGAGGATAGAGTTGAGAAAAAACAAGCGTTAGCAGACTATGCAATAATGAGGTTTGCTGCATAATGGAAGCTAATACAAGTAATTGTAAAAAAAAGTGCAATCTCAATATTAAAAATCTGCAATGCCACCTCCATCATATGGCGGTTGAGGTGGAAAGAGGCCAGAAAACTCAGAAATTAACCTCCTAATCCTTGCTGATTCTGGGTGTGATCTGAGGCAGCTCACACTGTTGATCTCCGTTATGTTTCCTTAGTCACTCAATAGAAGTAGTGTAATCTCACAGATAACTATGCTGTTCCACAAACAAGCAGATCTGTAGAATCTGAGATAGATCTACTATCTGAGATGTGAGGTTGTGAGATAGCTCTGCTGCCTGAAAATAAATGCCTGTAGAAGCTTTGCAGCATGCGGGATATCTTCTCTGTGTGCTATTTGCCTTTGTCTCCTGGGGGTTAGCTGTAATGTCTGAACAGTGGCGTAGCTAGACCTTTTGCCGCCCATGGCGGTCCCTGCGTTTACCGCCCTGCGGCGGCCGCATGTAGGAGCAGGGGGTGCTGGCGATTCCTGCGTGGCGGCCCCGCGACGGCCGTAAGTAAAAATGTGTGCCTCTTTGCCCCTCCCTTGCTACGCCATTGTGTCTGAAGTTGCCAGCTGTAAGATCTGTGTCACCTGATCCATAGCTCTGCTGTGTGAAGCCGCAGCCTGTGCTACCCTGTTACTGACTGTAGCTGCTCTCACTTCAGCCACACCCTACTTCAGCCTCGATATGGCTTTAGTACTTGTACTGCTAGGGCTGCAGATAGAGATGTGCCCAGCCTTGGCAATGACAGGTCGAGGAAACTGCTATAATCTTTGTATTGACCCTGGTCGAAGTAACGGTTATTCTCAGCAGTGCCGGCTTAAACTCTAAGGATGCCCCTAGGCAGTCAAAATTTCGGGGACCCCTCGCAAATTATCTCTCAATACGTTTTTAATTTTACTAACCAACAATTTTAATAAACCAATTCTATTACACAAGATCTAATTAATATTATTTTGATCCATTGTCGCAGGCCCCTAAAAGGAGTGGGGCCCATAGGCAGGTGCCTACTTTACCTATCTGATAATCCGGAACTGATTCTCAGT
This sequence comes from Calotriton arnoldi, assembly GCA_963921515.1. Lineage (NCBI taxonomy): Eukaryota > Metazoa > Chordata > Amphibia > Caudata > Salamandridae > Calotriton > Calotriton arnoldi. The sequence goes on from CAWUFW010015324.1 coordinate 290,597, forward strand.
AATGGCCTGGCACGGTAACGGTCAGCCAAAGTAATGCAGACATATTCCCTGAGATGCTAAATTCTGGGCCTCCTGAGGGTAGTTCTGTTGTCAAAAGACTGGGGGGCAGATTTACAAGCCCCCTGCGCCACCAGTACGTCACTTTTCGTGACGTACTGGTGGCGCAGCGGGCTCCTCCATATTTACAAGGACAGGAAAAGCCACCCTGCGTGACTTTTCCTCTCCTTGTAAATACGGCCCCTTCACACGCAGCACTTTGCATTGAAGGGGAGTTCCATGGGTGTTGCTGTGGGTGTTCCCACGCAACACCCATGGAGCAAGACATCTCCAGATGTACGAGAAATCGTAAATCTGGAGATGCGTCTGAAAGCTACGCCACCCTAGAGGTGGCGTAGCTCGGCGCAACGAGGAGAAATGTTTTCATTTCTCCTCGTTTTTCCCTCTTTCAATGCGTGCTGCATTCTACAGAACGCATTGAAAGAGGAAAATGCCTGTAGTGATTGTTTTTGTGCAGGAAGGTGCCCTTTCCTGCACAAAAACAATCTCCCCACGACGCAGGCATCCTTGCACCACGGTGCAAGGGTGCCTGCGCCAGCGCATGGCTGCAGTTTGTGCGCCAGCGCAGGGGGAAGCACAGAGATGCGACATATTCTTGTAAATATGTCGCATCCCAGTGCTTTGGAAGAGCCGCAGCGTGGCGCAGCCAAAGGGCTTGTGGTGCCACGCTGCGGCACTTCCTTGTAGATCTGCCCCTGGGCCTGTTGGTCTGTGGTTTGTGGAGCCTATGGAAGGAGCCTGCTAGTCCAGTGGCGGCTGGTGGAATTTGAAACTGGTGAGGCGTATGCAGAACGAATCAACGTATGTGAGCGCAGCGAGCGAGCCCGACGGTAATAAGTGGGGTTCGGGGGGGTTCTCCCCCGTGAAGAAATAAAAAAAAAATTGGCATCTTTTTGGTGCGATTTTCAGCACTATTTCTGTGATAAATGGACTAAAAATTCAGTTCTTCTAGGCATTCATAAAAGAAAACTCATACATTATTTCAGAGAATTTCTGGGTTGCCAAGCAAGTCTGACTTCTGAAGAGGGCTAGGGTACTAAGCAAGACTGCTTTGGCTCTACCCTTTCTAATAGAAAACACTAGTTAGTGATGTGAACAAGTTCAATGGACAAACCTGGGGTCAAGGGAGAGTCCCTCTCCTGAGAAAGAAATTTAAAAAAGATTGGCAAATGGTGCATTTTAAAGCAAATAAATGCAGCGATAAAGCAAGGCTTATTAAGCAGTGGGAACGTATAGTCTTGAAATATTAAACACATTAAAAACTGCCCCGTATCTTCTTGCATTAATTTGTTCAACAGTTACTGTAATATGTAAATTGTTCTGCATGACAACTTTAGCCCTTTAAAATGTATGCTTGCCCAGTGTCTTGCACTGCATGCAGCATTAACTTTGGAAAAATATGCTCTAACCAGACTTCGGGAAGCACCCACAGCTGCTGGCTGTAACCAGTCATATAGAAATATGTGCAGACAGGTCTTTAAGTGAGATGAAAAAAGTGGGTGCCTCCTATAAAGGAACATGCCAAATACATTTCTGTGATTCCCATAGTGTGCCATCAGACCGGTATTTTGGTTTCTCTCTGAGATGTAATTTTATCCAGATAAATGGCACAGCAACTGACATACGCCTAAAGCCTGTCAGTATGATTGGCTTTGTCACTGGGTGTTAGCTGTTTAAGATAAATGAGTAACAATGATTTCTTATAAATAATTAACATTGAAAATGTTTAAATTCTGAACTTCTGAAATAGTGAGTCTGTGAATTAAATAGCATTGAGGCCTGTGAAAGGAGTTTTGGCCTTCAATTATGTGTGCTTTATGTTAGATATGTATCCTCTTTTTCTCTGCATATCTTGTCCATCTGCACATCTTCAACCCCCTCTCTTTCCTCTTCAGCATCCTCTTTTCACTCTTCCCCGAATGCCCTTCCTCACATCTCTGTCACTTGACCGCCCCCAACATGCACTGCACTCCCTCAAATATAAGCACCTTAATTTCTCTTACTTTTGCCTTGCAAATATTTTGACATCAGTGTACTGCCGTCACACACATTTCCACAGAATTTCAGTTGCAAATGGAATACACAAACATTGTTCTGTGTGCTCTGCAGAGAGGCCAACCCACTGACAGGCACTTTGTTTGGCTTTAGCCTTAGCGCCTGCATGCTCAATCAAAGCCCCTCATAAACACCTGGCATGGCTCAAGCCTCTAAGTATGCACAGAAAAAAATACAGATAAACAACACCAACCTAGGCAGATATCTTCGCAGCCCAGCCGGGGGACCAGCACATATAAACATAGCTGCCAAGGTTTCAGATGGCTTATGCGTGACAATTTTCATAATTTCAGTGTAATTATGAGTGACATTCCTCAACTATGAGTGACACTTTCTCACAAGCAAAATCAAGCCAAGGGAAACATATAAATATCAGAAATGATACCCATTTGAGCAATGAGAAACTCTAAGATCTTAAAACTGCTGCAAAGTACTAGAAATGGAAGAGCACTGTGAGACACGACTGTGCCAAACAGGATGTGAGAGGCCACACTGCCTACAAATGAGCCTCATGTTCCTGACTCCCGCTGTGTCCACTGAAATGTTGCTACACACATAGGCAGGAGTGGGCAGTGTGCCTCCTTCACTACGGCCTTTGCAGGTGACACACACACACACAAGGCATGGAGCGAGACTGCTGCATGTAAACGTCGTGGATGGAGGCCTCCCCTGTGCCTGCCAGCCTGTGGTTTTTTTTTACAGTAAAAACAAACTGCAGACTGGCACTGTTTGCTTTCAGCCTCAAGGCTGAATCCTGGCATTTTCTGATCCGGACCTGAGGCTGAAAACAAACACAGGGGAGCATGAAGCTTCATTGCTTCCAGTGAGCAATCCTCAGCTCATGTGCTTAAAACTCTCTCATATGTGCTATGATGAAGTGGAGGATTGTTTGAGGCAAGATGTTGCCTGTGTGAGTAGCCGGCTGCAGTCTGGCTCCTCAACAGTTTCATAGAGCTGCTGAGAGACAGAGACCATGGGCGGATGCAGTGAGGCCGATCTCCAACGGGGTGAGCAGGCATCACAGTGGCAACCTTCAGACATGGTACCTGACACGCTATGCGGGAGTTTCCACGCAATGGTTACAGCAGCCGTTCTCCGCTCTGTTATGCGAGCGTGGCAGGCTTGTTGAGCCTGTGGTACACATTGGTGGGGCAAGCGCCTTCATTCTTGACCATCTGAGCGCTGTCCCCAGCCACAGTCATGCCACCAAAAAATTAATGTAATGTCCGGATCAGGCACAACACAAACTCTCATCGAGCTACCGAACGTCAGCCTTGTTTTGGGCTAAAGCAGAGCGTGACGGTAGCAGCAGCAGCACTAGCAGCCTAGCCAAACTAACAATTCCACATAGTGCTGCAGCCAGTCGCGGCACGCAATAATCGTGGGGAGGGTCACGGGGGGAGCGGGGGTGGGGGCCGGGGGGATTTAAATTAAATTTTAAAAACTTACCTGACAGGGTCCGTGCTGCCTCTGCTCCGGGGTCCTGTTGGCGCCTACAGGTCCTGGAACAGCCGCGTCACTGCTGGCAACCCCTCTCAGCCAATCCTGGCTTAGCAGGGCTGCTCACCGCTCGCCCGCCTGCCCATTAGGAGACCGAGGTTTGAGCCTTTGCTCAACCCTCGCTCTCCTAATGGGCATGCGCCAGCCTATGCAGACACTAGTGCGCATGACTGGGCACGGCGGAAAAATTCGCCGACCTTCCCCAGTCATGCGCACTTGTGCATTGTGCGGCTGCCTGCCTGCATGCCCCTGGTGACGGTCTGACAATCATGTCAGTCAACATGACGTCGGACCGCCCACCCCTTGAAGGGGGTGGGCGGTCCGACGTCATGCTGACTGACATGATTGTCAGTCTCCTCAGCGTCTCTGAACTTAAGTAAACTGAGTTTACTTAAGTTCAGAGACGCTGAGGAGTTGCGGGCGTGGGCGGCTTGTGGGGCAACGCCCCAGCGCCCTAATGGACGCACCGCCCCTGTGCTAGTCCTCTGCCCACATACGCCATTAATTGTTAAAATGTTTGTGAGAGAGTTGCAAGATTCCCTTACAGTGTGTCAACAATACTGTAACTTTGATAGCGCTTCAAAAATGCACGATTTGTCTCTGTGTTCTGTCCGTCATAGTCACTAAGAAACCTAGGGAAAGGAGTCAGTTTTTGGGCCACCCCATACATGCCAACAGTCCCGATTCAGGCCGAAGACTCTCGATTTGGGAAGCCAAAGATGGCTTTATTTTGACTGTTTCCCGTCTGAACTTCCCATTGTTTCAATAGAAGTCAATAGGAGAAATACATTCTCACAATTTTTTTTTATTATGAATCTCCCACTTTCCTCTTCTAAAATGTTGGCATGTATGCACTGAGCAAGCTTTTAACATATAGGCGAGGCATGCAGACGTATTTTCTGTTCTTTTTTCAGACTTTACACAGAGAGAAGGCATCCCTACGCTTCTGCCATGAAGTCTGGGCCAAAAAGTAATTCACCATTGAGTTATTGCATTTGGTTTCTTTTATCTTATCACAAGTAGAGGTGAGCGAGCACAGCAAGACTCGAGTTGAATGTCTGCCACTGGCTTAGCCCTCGCCCCATTGGAACTAGCGAGCCAAAATAGAGCAGAGGAGCATTTATTGTACACAGTGAACTAATTTAAGGCATGAAGTACATGTACACGAAGCATTGCCAGTGGCTGAATTTCACAATGCATAAACAGGAAACCTGGGTTCATATTCCGGCTTTTACGCTGGATCAGACTGTCACCCTACACAAATCCCTTTACTTCACTGTAACGCATTTTGATTGTTAAATCTGAGAGCGCCTTGAAGGAAATCAGTTCAGGATGTCCGCTATTTGAATTTGCTTGTGTGTGGTTTATCATCCAATAATGTTGTGCCTCGTGTAACAACAATATTGGCCACATATTCAGAGCACATGACATCTGTGTTCACTCATGGCAGTGACTTCAAGGCAGCAGTATGTTACGGCAGCGCCAATGAGGATTTTATTAGTTTGAAATTCGATTACACATGCAGGACAAACAAAGAAAAATCCATAAAAGAATAATAAAAAGGAATTTATGTTCATTGTCCACGGGTCACGTACCACATGAAGGACACTCTTCTAGACTTAGTTGCTGCAGATGGCTGCAGTGTAGTGTACTTCTGTACCCATTTTGAGGTCTGTTAGCAAAATTGCCATGTCTAATAAGCTCTCTGGATTATGTCTTTTTCTCTAAGGGGAGCAGCACACTTTTCCCGACGTAGACCTGTACATTATCCCTTCAGACTAATGCATTTTAGTAGATGTAAAATGCTGGTTAGACATTTCAAATAAGTGTCTCTTGAAAAATGAGTGTACCCTCCAAAGGTGCCAGTCCAGCATTTTAAACTTTTTTTTATGCAAAAAAGGTATGTCTTTATCAATCTCTGGACTCAATCATACACCTCTTGTCTCCTCCCCCGCCTTGCCATTTGGATAAGAGAAAGATTGAGAGACAGAAATGAAACCAAGCAAGAGGAGTCATTTCCACCATCCCTCTGCACAGGAAGTGACATCACTGGATTCCCCATCATACATCTGCACAGGAAGTGACATCACTGGATTTCCCATCATCTATCTGCACAAGAAGTGACATTATTCCTCTCTCTCGCAGGACCTACTTAATAGATTCCACGGCATGGATGTGAAGTGGAAGTGTGAAGCGGGCACGGAACTGGTGTGTCAAACGTATGCTGAACATGAGCCAAAAGCAAACTAGTCTGTGCTTGTTCGCGCTTGGACCACGCCCAACGCCAGGAAACCTGGTCCTCCCCATCACGTTGCTAGAATGCTGTGACGCACTTACCCACACCAAATACTCACTGCACTGACAGCACCCAACACGCCACTCTCTCACACTTACACAGTCCTGCAACTACCCACCCACACAACACTCCACACCTGCATGCATGCTCCTCAATGCCCACTCACCAAACATGCCACAGAGATCTTTCTCACAGAAACCTGGCTTAACCCTGCATCGGCACTTTACATCACCACAACCATCCACCCTGGCTACAAGATTGCCAGACAGGACAGACTTCACAAGCCGAGTGGCGGAATCACAATCATTGATAAGAACACCATCAACTGCACCACATCCACAAACATGTCCTTTTCCAACATGGACACCTGTTGCTAAAGCTCCAAGTCCCAGCCAACTTCTCCCTAAGTGGCACTCTCCTCTACAACCACCGAGACCATGCACCAACTTCACCGACACCATCACCTACTTCGTCGCACCACTTGCCCTCGATGCAAGCAATTAAATCCTGCTCGGAAACCTGAACTTCCACCTGGAAGACTACATCGAAACCAAATCAAGAGTGTTTATTGAAGACCTTGGAAGCCCGGGCCTCACCCAAGTAAAGGGACCTTCCCGCATCGTTGGACACCTCCTTCACTCTATTTTTACCAACTTCGACAATCGGAGTCAATGAACACACACCAGTTTTCTGTACAGACTACACCCTTGTCAAGTTCAGCATCCTAGTCCTGGTCCAATGCTCATGCTCCGCCGCCAGACCGTCCCACCAAAACTGGAACAGCATCACTGAGAAGGACTGGAAAACCACTCTCAACACTCACCAACCTGAACACAGCAACAACCTCCACAAAGCCATCAAGAATTTCAACAATTGAATTACCTCCTGTGCCAACTCTCTGCCCCCCTCAAACACAGCTATACACCGATATCCAGACCCTAGAACAGTTAGTACACTCAGGAACTCAGACTGATGAAATGCCATTGTAAACAACAGCAGTGCAAATTGAGAATGCGCCAAAACAATGCAGACAGGATAACATTCAAATCCATCCTGAGACGCTACAACTAAATGATACGGACCATCAAACGCACCGCTTTGGGTGATTGAATCAATGCCAGCACCAATAGAAGAAAAGACATCTTCACCATTGTGAAAGATTTAACCTCATCATCGGCCACCTCCAACTCGATCACTACCTCACAGGATCACTGCAACAATCTGTCTCAGTTCTTCCACAACAAAACCACCGCCATTTACAGCAACTTAAGACTGCAACTAAACCCAACAGACCTCACCAAATACCCCGATCTTATTTAAAGAACCAGTGCTAACCACATGGCCCGTCATCACCCCAAAAGACACTGCCACCTTAATAAAGTCCATCCACTCAGGCGCCCCATCGGACCCCTGCTCCCATCACGCCTTCTCCAGAGGACTGCAAGCCATCAGTGGCATGCTCACACACATTCTGAATGCCTAAACCTCTTCATGGACCTTTCCAGATGCCTGAAAACATCTCTATCTTCCCATTGCTGAAGAAACCTTCTGCGGACAATTCAACACTCACCAACTACAGACCAATCTCCTTGCTACCATCCCCGGCTAAGGTCGTAGAGAAAATCATCAACCCCACCGAATACCTCAATAACCACCAATTCCTTGATACCACTCAGTCTGGTTTCAGACTCAACCACAGCACACCTCCTCTCCACAGCATTTGACACAGTCTCCAACCCCATTCTCGTCCAATGCCTACATGACATCAGAATCCAAGGACACGTACTCCGATGGATCTGCTCCTTCCTGACTGAAAGGACCCAGTTAGTCAGCCTCCACTGTACACCTCAGATGCCCACAACCTCATCTGCGGAGTTCTACAAGGATCCTCCCTGAACTCGACCCTCTTCAACGTAATCATGATCCCTCCAGCCATCATCTGCTCTCATGATATCAACGTCCTCTTCTACGCCAATGACATGCAACTCATTCTCTTCCTCAGAGATTAGATGCCTAGTACCCAGATCAAGTTCACTGGATGAAGACCAACTGCCTAAAGCTGTACGCCAATAAGACTGAAATCATGATCTTCGGGAAGAGCACATCACTGTGGGACTCCACCTGGTGGCTAACAGAGCTAGGACTGGCATCCACCCCACCACCCACGCCAAGATCCTCTGGATCATCATCAACAGCAAACTCAACATGGACAGCCAAGTCAATGCCATCACCGCCTCATGTATCCATACCCTGAAGATGCTGAGGAAGATTTTCAAAGGCTCCCAATCAGCACCCAGAAAACTATCACACACGTCATGGTCACAAGCAAGCAAGACTACTGGAAAACCCTCTATGCCAGGATCAACAAAATAACTCACCAGAAGACTGTAGACCATTCATAATTTGGTGGCTTGAAGCACTCTCAGCATCCCACACCCCACTCACAGCACACCACACCACACCTGAAGGAGCTCCACTGGCTCCCAATTCACAAACGAGCACTTTTCAAAGTCCTCACCCACACTTGCAAGTCCCTTCATAACACTGGCCCAGCATACCTAAACAACCGCATCTAATTACACAAACCTTCCAGACACCTCCGCTCATTTGGAATCCTGCTTGCACAAATCCCACACATATGGAAAACCAGGTCGGCGGTCTCGCTTCTGCTACATCACTCCTAAAACATGGAATGGTTTGCCGCTACACCTAAGAGCTTCCACCTCACTTTTTGAACGCCACAAGGAGCTGAAGACCTGGCTTTTCGAGTAGTCCCACTAGGCCGTAGATGTGCCTAGAGTAGACTAACACCTGCTCAACACCAGGATACCCTCCCGGGTCATAGTGTGATCTACAAATCTACATAACATAGCAAGTGTCTCGACGGGCAGGCGTCCACTTACCGGCCCCTCCTAGACTGCTGCATCCCAGTCTGCAATTCCTTCCTGTCCACAGGAGTTAGATCTAAGGTGATGGGGGGCTGCACTCCTGGAACCGGATGTACAGATGTCACCTTTATTTGAAACAAAATGCAGTCTGCCCATGTGGAAAGGTGTAAAACCCCTCTCCACAACTACGTTTTTCACATTATAGATGCATATAAGTGCATATGAGAAACATTTCTGCTTTTTTGTGTTGCTTGTTAACACAGTCTTGCTGCTGAGTGCCACTATAATTTATAGGCACTTATTACACAACCCAGTAGTAATTTTGTCAACCCCAAAAAGGATAAAAAATTGTATTGGCAACAGCAGGATTTGAAAGTATGACTTTTACGCTGGCTATAGATTTGCACTCTGTGGAAAAATTAACCCAATTAGATATTTTAATAGCTGTATCTTCTATCTGAATCTATCAGTTGCTTAGATAGCTTAATTTGTGAAGGTATTTATCAAAGAGATATTTGTGTTTTCGAGAAGTCTCTGCAATCATTGTTCGTAAAATAGCTCAGGTGGGCAATGTGTCTGCTGCAGTCCATTTTTGTGTTCTTCAGGCCACAGTTTGGAATCTTATTTATCCCATGCATTTATTAGAGAGCCCACGTTGTATCCTACTGTTGCGGGGATTCTGCTCATACACAGAACTATGCACAAGAAAACAGGACCTCAGTAAATAGGGGTGTACCTCCTATCACCTTAGTACCCAAAATCCCAACCGACTAGCAATAGTGTCTCATTCGGTCTCCTACAACTATCAAGAAGCTACGAATGTTTAGACAACCCAGAACACGAGCACTCCCGACTCACCTCAGAGTCGCGGGAACAAGACACTCTTTCGCTCTCACATACTTGTCCACAATAAAAATAATCAGAGTCACTAAATAAGTTCAAAATGTTTATTTTGACTATAGTGATTCATAAAACAGTATGCGAAACACAACTAGCATCAAAATGCATAAGGCAAGAATCATTAGCATTGTTACAATACCATAGAATATAAAAGGAGTCGTCATTTTATAAAGACTGTGAAAAAGGCAAAATAACTGGGCCTAATCACCCTCCCCTTGGCAGTAAGAAGTTATTTTATATAACAGAAGATCTCTAGGCATTATTAGCAGAACCCTACCTGAAAGCCTAAACGCAAAGGTTTACATCATAGGAACAGTAGAGCTCAGCTCCATGGAACTGCTTTCTTCGAGTGTGTTTCAAAAACATGCAACAACGTTATATCAAATCTCGATTCTTCCACATTGCAGCTGTTGGTAACATGTTTTGTCTAGGTAATAGGGACTGACCAGAACAGAATAACAAGAGACATTGTTGACCGACCTTGCACATTATGTTCAGACAGAATTGAAGGGAAAGCTGAGAACGTGAAAAACAATCTGTTATCATGTACAGGGCAGAAGCAAAGTGTCGCGAAAACAAACTCTTAGCAGAGGCGTGCGCAAAAGCAGCAGCATAGGGCAAGCAAAACTCATGCTAACTTAGCAATGTGGACAATGTGTCTTAGGGCCACTTAACCCCATATAACACTACAGGTTATGGGTTTCATTCCTGCAAAAATAGCTCAGTGGTGTATGTATGTGTGAAAACGGAACCCTGAAACCCCAAACATAGGACAGCCCAAAAACGTTCAGATAACCCAAAATGTACCTTTGGTGGTTTCGCTACTCTTAGGGATTGATCTTGTGTTCAGAGTCACCCTCTCACCCAACCAGCCCAACATTAATTAGCAGAGTTGTGAATAAATAACTGTGACCACTCAATAAATGGGTTCTAGATCAGGGGAACAGTTAAATGATTTTATTACAAAATCTCAATTAAAGTGGTACAGAGAAATGCAATGTATGCCATTAAGGCTCAAATACAAAATACACAGTAAGAAATCAGAATTATTCTAAGTCCCAATAAACAGCAATATCATAAGAGGAATGGATAGTATCTATCTATTTAAGAAGTTGATCAAATTCTGGCTCACCCCCAGAACCAAGGGGTTCTTCTACACAAATTCCACATATGAAATAACAAAACCACAGTTTCAGCATGGTGTGAGCCCATGTAACGTTTCTTTTGACAAATCAGAGAAACTCACGTGATAACATTACACGTTAGCACTATCCCGTTAGAATGCATTGAGGTGCCTCAGCAACACATCGTCATAGGACGTTAAACCAAATGCAACATTTTTAAACATTAGGCCATCTAGGGAGATGCGTCATGTTATAAAGCCTTGCGTCACATTATACCTGCATCAGGTATAATGTATGCAGGGTGGGTGTTCCCACTTAAAAAAAGCCTCGTAGAAGTGAAGCAGCGAAATCTACAAGATTTCACTCCACCACTTCTAGGATGCCACTGCGTCAAAACCTGATGCCTGCTTGGAGCAGGTGAAAGGAGTGATGCAGCACAATGAGGATAGGCCTCCCCAGGCATTGCTAGAGTTGCGTCACGACTCCAGCAATGCGTGACTTTTGGGTTAACAGATGCATCAGAATTTCTGACACATCTGTCAATCCTTGCTACATGGTGCGCCGTATTGGCCCCCACCTCTCCAAAACCATTGCCCACCCTTCCAACCTCCTGGGCAAATGCCTCAAACGCCCGATGCCCACTATGGCTAGGATGGCCCTGGCCGTGAGATGGTACTTTAATATCTCAGGGGCTAATATGCTAAAGCATTTACCCATAGACAAGGAATGAATAAAACCTTTCGATACATCTGACCCTCAGGTCGGCATCTTGATTGACTTCTGAAATGAGGTACAAATATTGTCACATGGGTGTGACAGCATACAGATGGGTCTGCTCTCACCAGCCTCTATAGTTTAATGCACAAAATAAAACTGACAAAATGTGCAAAGTGATTGTCTTCAGGTTAGAGATTATGGGGGGGGGGGGGCTATCTCTGTTTTCAGGATGAGTGGATCCGTGAAGGGTTTGAACGGGTTCCCTGAAACAGAAAGCTTGATTGGGGGTGAGGTTCAGTGTGGATAAGGTTGGTAATACACCAAGAGCTGTAGATATTATGTAAGCTACATTTATCTGTGGAATCAGTTAAAGACGTGGACAGTGGAAACTCTTCAGCATCTCCCAAATACATTCCCATCCATAAATAGAAAGTAGCATGCGATGCACATGCATCACAATACATAAAACACCCCCTTATACAGTCACAACTATAGAAAAAATGTCATCAGTACAGGTAGTATACGCATTCCATGTGCCAGTTACATGCGGTTCCTTTATTCACAGCAGATATTCCACAGGAATCTTCTTGTGATAATTCCACCATTCTTGCTCACAATGCATTCAGCACAACGAACCTATTCGTTCTCCTCACTGCTCCGTTCGCTTCAGACAATGGCGACCAAACCTTGCTATCGTTTTCTAAATTATTTGATGTTTCTATCGTTTGAGTGCTCTTATTGGAAATATACTTCTGCTGCTTCTTTAATTTTTCATCTCAGTCCACACCATCAAAGTACAGCTTCACCTATATTTACCCCACACTAGACACCACACACTCATGATGTTGTTCACTTTTCAGTCTGTATAATGCAAGTGGGACATGAAATCAGTATTCAGGTGGCATAGCCTCACTCACTCGCCTTCTGGTGGAGATGGCGACCAAAAGTCAGGTGGCATGCTCTACTTTTTTCATTAGTCTAAATAATGTTCAACACAATTAGCATTATGTTCCGCAAGTCCCAGAAACAATCACTGCTGTTCTATATGTCTGGGGTTAGGGGCCTTTTTGATGGCCACTATCAAACTTTATTTTAAGTCAGTGCCCTTTTTGGGTATCGAGTGACCCAAGTATCTTACTTCATTACCAGCAAACATACATGTATCCATTGATCCAATGATGTCTGCCTTTCTCAACACCCGTTCAAAACTTTTACACAACATCCTGTCATGGTTTTCCACATCAGCTCCATATAAGAGAATGTCATCTTGAAACTAGGTCCCTTTTTCAATCCTTGACACAGTTTGTGCATCAACGCCTGAAAGACAACTGCAGCTGGAGTCAATCAGAACGGCATTCTAAGAGCTCGATATGCTCCTTTCATGTAATAAATGGCATTAAGAGGTTACGCTTTGACAAATCTGTGGAGCTCAGCGTTTTATCCTCACCAGCCAATATGCCCTTTATGTTTAGTAAGGGGTGCCAAACCACCCAAATGAATTATTTAAGATCAGGTACACCCATTTACTTCCGAACGCATCCGTTATGTTTATGTGCTAACATTGCTGGTGATCCAGCATACACAGATCAATAAATTTGCAATGAACAAGGCCCAATTACATTACCCAACAAAGTCCCTTCACGCTGGGTTCAGTGTAATGCAAATTTCGTACCTAACTTACCAATCTCCAACCGAACCTGCATTTCTCATAGAAAATAATGTGGCGATGACATCTTTTTATAGTTGAATAGTTATAGGCAATAATCTATAAACACACCCTAAATGAAAAACGGAAACAGTGTGTATATTTATATTGTTTAGCTAAATAATGTGAAATAAATGCTCATCAAGTACCAATACACAGTACAAATCATGAAATATCACCAAATAAACATTTAGCAAGGAGAATGACAAAATTCACATTACATTGACAGTGCATTGAAGGAGTGGAAAGGCGAAGAGAGAAAAGTTTCAGACATAAAATACATTTGCAAAATGATTATGCAAATTCAGGTTTCTATCTATACTAACCCAGAAGGAACAGGAAATCTACTCCCTGGCCACGAGAGCAGCAAAGCCCCTCAAGAAGATTTGAAAGGGCAAAGTCCAAGTCAGGAATCAGGAAGAACAGGTAGGCCTCTACAGCAAACCGACGACAGCGACGATCACACCTAATGCCATCAGCATCGCAAGAAGACACCTAACCCCTCCCACCAAGGCACCTCAATTATACCCGAAAACCCAAATGTCCAACCCACATTTGTTTCAAATAAGAGAAAATTGTACTTCTGATTGGTTAAGGAAGGGGGTGTACTGTCACACCACACTCGACATGTCCATCTTACTCAATGTTCTATTGTTTTGTTTTTTTCAACATCACGACTACATCATCCCAGGAAATACAAGTATACTAGTATCAGACTTCAGCTTCCTTCTGTCCGCTAATGTTTCCAGTTCTGTTACTTCTTGTACCACTCGTGCGCTTCCAGAGGAAACGTTCATCACTTTCTGATTGTTTTTCGTCTCCATGTTTAACTTTTGGCAGGCACACATAAATTCGAAGGTCGCTCGCCTTTGCCTTCCCTCCACATTCTCTTTTGCTTTTTCAGTTAATAAATCATTTTTCTTAACCCATGCTTCTATGGAAAATAAAACAAGCATTATTACTCATTTTGAAATGCTTTTTCTTTACGCACCCTCCCAATGCTGCATCTAACCATGCACAACCCATATTATTTTCCTAGCAAACGTTAATAACGTGCACAAAAGCAGCATTAGTCTCTTTATTTTCATTAGTCAAGCATTGGCAGCCTAGTTCAGTGCTTTAGTACGCACTTGCGCAGTATTATTTTCCCTCATGTTAGTTATTAAAACCACGTCTTTTTCACTGCACACTGTTAGAAAAATTAGGAAATTTTACTAGGGGTTTTAATCCGAGCAGGTTCCATTTTTACGAAAATCCTGTTCTATCACTGGTGTCAACCACTCAGAAGGTTTTCTTGGTTGAATTAACTTATCCCTACACTGTATTTCAAATTCCTTCAATACCCATCTCAATGTTATGGGCACGCTCCTTACCTTGAGTCCCTTAATTTTGAAATTGTTCTTTAGAACAACCAATCTGTTGTCCTCTTCCAACATTCTAACCTATTGCTAACAGGGCCGTAGCCACGGGGGGCCTGAGGGGGCCGAGCACCCCCATAAAAATGCCTGCCCCCCCCCCCAAATGCAACTGCAAGCATGTCAGAGATTGCTCTCAGAATAAAAGCTTACTCTGCAATGCTTACGGGACTAGTGAAGTCATCTCAGAGGCATCAGTCCTAAAAAACTGAAAATCAGGAAACCGGGCCTCACTTTTAGTTTTTACACAGATGCCTTTCGCTTTTGCTAATGATTTAGGCGAGAGAAAATGACTGAAGGTAAAGCACTGCTACAGCCATGGTCAGAGGCTTTTGGATAGGGAAAGCATCAACATTGAAAAATTATGCACATGCTGGAGGGAGGAAGCAGGTTTCTCCCGGGCCCCACCACACCCCCAAGCAAAACAGGAACATTTCTGTTCAGTCTGCAGCTCCTTTTGGGACTGCAGCAGTGCAAGACACACTGGCCAACAATTAAGTTGAAGATCAGGTCAGTTTTCGATTCTGTTTTATAGTTTGACACACAAAATGAAATCATACCCATTCTCTGTGTTCAAAGTAGCATTAGTCAGTAAATAAACAGTCACACTCAGCCAGAGAGCATGTTGCTTGTATATGGGGGCTGAGTTGGGTAGGTCTCTCCTGTGGTTGATTACTACAGCCATTGCTTGCAGTAAGCACAAATGGATGCGTCTCCCATATCTTGCAAACAGCCAGCCATACAGCGTGTCTCTGCAAGCTCAAAACTAATCTGATTTATAAATGTGGGGTTCTTTATCTGATTCGCTAATGAGTCCAGGTTTATTTTGGTTTTCTAGCCTATTCTCTGTCACAGTCCAACCCTGAGGCTGAGAAGGGAGACAGAGGTTCTGTCTTTTAGGATCCCATGACTGTGGCCTCAACACTGTTAAAAGAGGAAAGCAGGTCTTGGGAAGTGAGTCGATGAGTAAGGAAACAAAATTCTTTTGCATTCCTATGAGAGAATTGGTGGGTGAAATATGTTTCTTGTAGTGCTGCAGTGAATATGCTTCTAACACCATAGCCTTTCAAGTCCCTCTTTGTTTGTTCCTGAAGAGAGGAAACTACCTGACATGACTTCTTCTCTTTGATGATAGGAATCCTCCACCCTCAGTCTTAGAAAAAAATGTTTGTTCATTCCAACAGCTTATCTTAGCATAGAAATACATGTTCTTATGTCTTTATAGGTGTGCAGAACAACAGGGTTTACTGGATTGGGGTATGGTGTTAGTGAACTCAATGAAAAGACAATTTTCAGTATTTTTACGAGGGCAGCATTAAGAGTTAGTGGATAGAGACATGCAAGGCCACTGCTTGCATTGGAAGGGGGAGGGACAGCAATGTCAACTGCAGGAAATACAAATTATGGCCTGGTACCAACACTAAGCAGAACTAATGGCAGTGTCAAAGTCTGTATAGTGTATTGTAGTGAAATAGCGCTTCATACCCTTAACAAGGTGCCAACCGAGGTGCATATTTGTGGCTGCATATGTGTCCACTGATATGTATGCTGGTGGGTGAGTGTGTGTGTGTTTCTGTGTGATAGACGTGGGGAGGGGAGGCTGTCTTTCTATTCCCAAACTAAGGGGCTCATTACGATGGCGGAAGGATCACCACCGCCAGCCGTGCAGTGGCCATCCCACCGCCATCTAACGACAATTTTCCCCCTGCCACATTACGATGGCGGGGGGAATCGGACCGTGTCCGTGGCGGGCGCAAAGACCGTCCGCCACGGATCCGCCACAGGCAATCGTTCCGATTGCCTGGCGGACGGTCCAGATAGGGTAAAATGGTGGCGGTGCCTAGCAGGCACCGTCCGCCAAATTACGATGCGGGCTGAAGCCAGCCTTTCCATGGCGGTGAAACCGCCATGGAAAGGCTGGTGGGGATTGGTTTTGGGGGCCCTTTGCAGGCCCCCCTTGTGTTGGGGGGAGGTGGGTTGCACTGGGGGGGTACCCATGGTACCCCCTACATTTCACAGCACTAAGTGGCAGGCACCGTGTGGTGCCTGCCAGGTAGTGCAGTGAAATGCACAACCTGCATTTTTGACATAGCGGCGGGTGCTGCAGTCAGCAGCACCCGCCGCAATGTTAAATTGCAAGATGCGACCGCCATGGTGGCAGTCGCATCCTAATTTGGTGTGTGGGACCTCCGCATGCATGGCGAGCGGTCCCACTCCCCGACACGATGGCGGACGGACTGAAGTCCGTCCGCTATCGTAATCGGCCCCTAAGACAGAAACACCCTACCAGTTTTGTTGAGTCTATTATTTTTAAGCAAAAGTGCCTTTAGTTTTTCTTTCTCCACTTTGACAAAAACCTCCAGTTCAATGTGAATTAACATGTTGATGTGTATGGTCAATTGTCCACTTTCACAGCTATCGCTGCCCAGCTCGCTGGTATACCTGTTTATTGGCATTAGGTGTAATTAAAACACAAGAAACCTTTGTCAATTGATGATGCTCAGAATCCCCCAGTGCCTGGCCTGGCACTGAAGCCTTGCAAGGTGAAGGGAGATTCTTTAATGCGGCACTGTTCACAGGAATATGCTAAATTGACTGTCTTCCTCAGCTGTCTCATTCCCTTTCCTGGATGCAAGAAGAAATCTGCCCTGCACCGTGATTCATTTGCAGGAGAACAAAAGACGTTCTGATGGCAAAGCATATGAGATAAATGTTAGCTGCTCTAACGTTGAGCCAGTAATTCATTTTAGAGCATCAGGACAAAACTGGGGTTTTTGAATCATGCTTTCAGTGACCCTGCTATATCTCAGTAGCAGTGGCATAGTGAAGGCCCCCACAGCCCCCAGGGTTTCTTGTTTTGGAGAGGACCCCTCACCCTCTAAGCCATGCCATTTCAGAATCTGTGCAATGGCATGGAATAAGAAATAGTGAAATGCTCTGGATAGCCACTTCCAAGCAGGCCCCTGCAGTGTAAGAGGGGCCCCAACCGTTCAGATGTCCCCCATTGAGCCCAAGACCAATGAATCTGGGCTACGCCAGGATCCTTCATCACATTCTGCAAGGGGGCATCATTTTGCCTTATGCCACTGCTCAGTAGTTGTATATTTTTAATAAACCACCACAACACTGCAGCTAATTGTGAGTGACATGTAAGCATTTTATTTCATGAATGAGAGAAGTGAGAGTGGTACCAGTACCACCCAAGCGCCTCTCCCCTTTTAGCCTGACAACTCTTGAAGCAGGAAGTGTGGTCCAGGACAATCAGTAATATGGTAGCAGCTTCTTGTCTGGATCGGTATTTGCAAGGTTGCATTTACATTTGGATTTAAAGCCTGTGTTAAAAACAAATCGGAGCACTCAAGTCAACCTATGAAATACAAGTAACCTATCAATTTGTTTTTTACATTGAATCCTATTTCTAGTAGATTGACGTTTATTATATATTCAGGACTACAAATACCAGAATGCAAAGTAAAACAGGAATCGAAAAGCTACTACAACAAACAAAGAACCGCTGTAGGTTAAATCAACAGTGCATGAATGTGGAATTCTGCAGATTCAGAAAACATTTTAGTCTGCAATGTATTGGTACTTATGTTCAAACCTATTTGGACATCAGTAAGGTGCAATACATTGTACAATTGTACATTGTATATTGCATAATACTGGCAGTAGGCAAAGTTGAGAGTGACTTGGTAAGAAAATATTTGGAAGCTGGCTTTCATTTTAAAACAATAAGCACTGCAAGCTTCACATCCAGCTGATCAACCTCATGAGAGACAGAACTTATAAGAAGCACACTATTATGCCTGCTGGACCAGCTACTGTTGAAGGGTTTATCACGAATCCCATCAACCAGCTTTTACATACACAATCATACATACAGCACACACAGACTTCAACATATAGCACAACACTAAGCACACTACATATGAAGCAAAAAGACAGACCATAGACGCAAAAATAAGTCATCACGATTACAGCACATATAAGCCTTGCATACTAAGCATATAGCACACACGTCACAACACAGCAATCAATACATATGGAAAACATGCACACACACATCATGCACAGTTATATTTTCAGCTGCACTTTGTCTCTCCCCATAACTGATGCAGGTCTAGAAAGTGCCCCTATGTAGAATAAGTTATTATTGCTTCAATGGAAACTGGGCATTGCTAGGCAAGATGGCCACCGTGAGGGGCAAGATGGCCGCCGTGAGGCTGTAGCGAGCAGCAGCAGCCGTCGCTCTCTCCCCCCCCCCTAGCGCAATAAGGTCGGGAAGTTGGGAGATGAAATGCCACATTGCACTTACCTGCTGGAGCAGTCGATCTGCCGGTTGGCGGATCGCAACTGTCAGCGGTGGAACCAGGAGTTGACAGCTAGGAGGATATTGACGCGAGAGATCGGCCGCTCAATCCAGGCTTTGTGCCGCTGCCTGGTTATCGGCAAAAGGATGGCACCACGGCCGAATAAGCCCACGAAGGAATCGAAGGAGGCACAGAAGGAGACAGCGACCTCAGCATCTTCGGCAGCTGGGCGAGGCTCAGTGCAGTCCAGACGAGCGCCATCAAAGAAAACAGATGGGCCCAGCAGCGGCAGCGGTAGAGGAGGTATGCAGAGGGATGGCATTGAAGGAGGGAGTAAGGCTCGTGTGGGTGCCCTCCGGCAACCTACCCTGACGGAGACCTTCCAGGCGGCAACTCCAGCAATCCCAGTAAGCACTGTGGGTGTCAGACTCCATGAACAGGCTGAGATCAGCGCCGGCAAAACTCCTGCGGCGGCCGTGAGCTCGCTGACTGAGGATACAATGTTGCAGCTCTCCTCTGGGCCGGGTGACAGGCAAGGGGAGCCGAGTGCGGAGAAAGCGGATGGGCTGAATGTCTCGAGTGGCTGGGACATGGCAGGTCAGCAGGTAACCACAGGCTGCACACCAAACAGTGAGATACCTATAAATGAAATACCGCAAATGCCGGGTAACAATGGGGAAATAAAGAAAAGCGGCAAAAACTGCAAAACTGGCAATGACATGGCAGTGACACCCAAACTCCCTAGCACAGAGGCGCTCTCAGGGATAACAGTGGAGTTAGTGCCGGGGGCTCACCGCACCAAGCCGATAGCTGGTTCTCCAGAAGTGGACTGTTTTTTCTCGCCTAATGAAGACACTGACCTGTCACTTTCTAGTGATGGTAATTTCTCTGATGGGTCTGACTCGGCTGAGACCTCCTCAGCGCAGAGAGCACCAAGGGCTACTGTGCACAAATGCAGATCTAAGTCTAAGCCCAAAGGAAGCCCATCCATAACAGATACAGCAACAGCCCGTAAGCTTACCTGGGATTACTCGCCCACCACTCAGCTGTATCACGACGATGGAGCAATGCCTGAACATGGAGGTTGGCCCCGAGGGGTGGGGGGGGTGGGCAGGGTTGCAGGGGGGTCTGGGCACGGCACAGCACAGCACGGTATCTGAGACATAGTAAAACACATGAAGAGTAACAAGGTAACGGAAAGGGGAAAGCTAGGAACTAAAATAAAAAACGCAGAACAATGCGCTTAGATCTTTTGTGTCTTCAAGAGACTCATCTAGAGGGCACGAGAGGTAGTCTCATGGAACAGCTCGGCTTTCGCCTCATCGCACATATTAGGCAAGGGACCAAGACTAGAGGGGTCGCCATACTCTCCAGACGAGGCGATATAATAGTTAGGAGGAAGCTAGAGGACAAATGGGGTAGATGGGTGTTAGCGGAGTGTATGATACTGGGTGAGACGTTTACTATCTGCTCTGTGTATGGTTCGACCGAGGATGATCCCGATATTTTTGAATTTCTAGACCTAGAGTTAGCCTCCTGGCCTGTACCAGTTATCATGTGCGGAGATTTCAATATAAATGGACTGGGTGGACTATGGACTGAGACTGGGGATAGGTATGCGGGCCGGAAGAAAAAGGTTTTTCGTGCAATCTCTAGTCTAGCCCGGAATAACTCATTGGTCGATCTGTGGGCCAGATTAAAGCCTGATGATCCTGGTAGTACATATTTCTCGGCTCCACACAAGTTGGTTGTAAGACTCAACTACTTTTTTATCTCTAATCAATTAGTCCCCCGCTGTAAGAACGAGAAATTCCCCCGGATTATCTCAGATCACAATCCATTAGTGTTAACGATGGATATTCCAAGGGGGGGCAGACCAGAGCGGGTATGGACTTTTGAGAGAGGGCTTCTGAAAGATTCCGGATACCTACTTCATATGAAGGAATGGATTACGGGCTTTTGGGACATTAACAGAAGTAGCACTAGCTCAGGGGTAGTCTGGGATGCATTCAAAGCTGCGGTGCGAGGTGAGACGCTCAGTTATAGTCTGCATAGACAGAAGCAAGAGGCACAGCTTGAGAAGCAGACGTGTAAAGCAATAACAGAAATAGAAGAGGAGCTGAACGTGGCAATTGCTTCGGGTGCATCACTTGATGGTATCCTGCTTAGATTGGCTTTAGCCAAATCCGAAGCTCAGGATTGCATAGCCTCCAAGGCAGCAGCAATCTTTCTTGTAAGAAAGGAGCAATGCTATGAGTTCAGTAAACGAGTCGGGCACACATTAGCTGTGCGCGTAAGGCAGAAAGATGCAGTTGGGGAGATCAGGGAAATATTGGACGAAAGTGGGAATCTAGTTAACGACTCAACAGGGATCCGAGAGATATTCAGGCATTTCTATGGCGAATTATACAATGAAGAACAGGCGAAGGATCCCCTTGTAGTACAAAAATAACTTAATGAAATCTTGGTGCACCCCATCGTCGATGCAGACAGGGAGGCATTGGAAGCCTGTTACAATTAAATGAAAGATACGTAGTCCGGTGATGTAGTTCAGGATCACAGCTTTATTCTTCAGATAGGATCCATATTAAGTCTCATGCTAGGCCTCATACAATGCCCCACCAGGAGCAGCCTCATGCCGCTCAGCCCTTCCACACCAACTGATTCCTTCTTCCACTCAAACACTCTCAACATTCTGATGACATCACATAGACTGAGCAGCAAGGCAAAGGGCAACAATAAAGGGGATGCATTAATCACTTGCTAGATTACAACACATCCCCCCCTCATTAAAATTGTAAAAATACCAGCATGCAAGATAATAGTACATACATGCAAGATCATAGAACATACATGCAAGATCACAGTACATACATGCAATATGACTAAAAAAACAAATGTGCGGAGGTGGACATACACACATACGAAAAGTCAAGAGCTTCAAGAATAACATCAAACTTAAAAACATCGTCAAACACCACATCCCCATCCCATCTAGAAAAGACGAGAGAAACACAAAAGCGTTGTATTCTTCAAATCACACGCCTAAACTCCAAGGCGTTACACTCTAAGGGTAATTTACAACCCCTAAACACAGGGTACTACGTAAACCCCAACCAAAAACAACGGTAAATCCAGAGAAGCTTCGGAGTCTTCTCATATTCCCAAACAGTGAGAAACCATATACTCTCATATCAACCACAGGGGGTAAAGACACAAATTGCCTACAGGGTGACGAACCTATGTCAACCCACAACCAAGAACAGCGGCAGGACTAGGGACAACCCTCTACTGCACACCCTCACAGGACTAGGGACACTACAGAACTCCCCTACTGCACACACACAACTGCGCTGCATACACTTGCAGGACAAATTGCTTACAGGGTGACGAACCTATGTCAACCCACAACCAAGAACAGCGGCAGGACTAGGGACAACCCTCTACTGCACACCCTTGCAGGACTAGGGAGACTACAGAACTCCCCCTACTGCACACCCACAACTGCGCTGCATACACTTGCAGGACAAATTGCTTACAGGGTGACGAACCTATGTCAACCCACAACCAAGAACAGCGGCAGGACTAGGGACAACCCTCTACTGCACACCCTTGCAGGACTAGGGAGACTACAGAACTCCCCTACTGCACACACACAACTGCGCTGCATACACTTGCAGGACACCTTGCCTACAGGGTGACGAACCTATGTCAACCCACAACCAAGAACAGCGGCAGGACTAGGGACACGGACACTACAGAACTCCCCCTACTGCACACACACAACAACAATCAGGGCTACAACAACAATCAGGGCTACAACTGCATCGTTCATAAAAAAAAAATTAATGTAAAACTTTTTCTCTGGTGAGTGATATTTCACCAGAACCTAACTGGAAATACAAACCCTGGACTTTACTGAGTGAAATCTCATCCATAATAACCATGCCCAGAGATCCCCCCCCCCCCTTTTTCACAGTCCAGACGAAAAGGAAATGCTCACGTCAAACAAATCCACTTGTGATAAGCGCAGCCGTTTATGAACTCGGCCACAATCTTCAGAAAAGTTCATTGCGTGACTTGAATTCTTCCATCAGTGATGCAGGGCCCTAAATCCAGAGCTCCATACCATGTCCATAAAACATCCCGGTGATAGAAGATTCCTTCGATTCCCAAAACCAAAACGTGCAACGTCCAACGTGATTGGCAAGGATATATTGGTGGTTTGTGTCAAGTGCCAATCCAAGAATGGCGGCACGTTACAAACGCAGAGCCGGGTGGCTAACTGCACGTCCTTACAGCAGAGCGTCCTTGGCAGCACAGGAGATTGGAACCGAAGGTGCCACGGATGACAATCGCGTCAATATGGGTTGCACGCGCGCACAAGCTCGCTCCTGGTAACTGCCACAAGCAATTCAAACGATGCGGTAAGGAGGCACTTATTTTCGACAATACTCGTCACACTTTCACGGAGATTAATCCAAACAGCTGGGCAGTCCTCCGGGGCCAAATTTGACAGTCCGGTGATATCGGGGCCAAGTGCAAACCAACTAAACACCAACCCAGTTAACTCCGGGGCTCGACATATGCCCCCGATCACCACACCATGCAAGGGACAGGTCTAAGCAACAGATGCCACAGACACAGAGGGTTCAGAGACATCACCATCCACCGTATTATCAAAACAGCATAACAGTTCAGGAAGGATGTCAGTTTCCTCAGCATATTTCATAACCGTGTAAATTGTGTTTAAATTTAGGTGGGCAGCAGGAACAAACACAAGTTCAAAAGTACAGTACACTCTAGTACAGGCAACACAATGCAGGTTACAGTAGGTTACAGCAGGCCAATGTAGGGAAAAATGAAACAAAATTCTTCCAAGGCAGCAGGCAGGCAAACAGAAACTGGCAGATTTAAGTTGTGGGCGACCGATGACAGGGTCACTGGTGGGGCATTAGGGGTGCAGGGGTGCCAGGTTTCTTCAAATCCACGGGTTGTAATTTCACTTACTTGAAGTTCCTTTAGTTTCTTCAGTTTTAAAAATCCATTTTCCATTGAAGTAGCACGCAGGTTCTTTAAAATCGTCGCCAGTGTTACAATTAAATGAAAGATACGTAGTCCGGTGATGTAGTTCAGGATCACAGCTTTATTCTTCAGATAGGATCCATATTAAGTCTCATGCTAGGCCTCATACAATGCCCTACCAGGAGCAGCCTCATGCCGCTCAGCCCTTCCACACCAACTGATTCCTTCTTCCACTCAAACACTCTCAACATTCTGATGACATCACATAGACTGAGCAGCAAGGCAAAGGGCAACAATAAAGGGGATGCATTAATCACTTGCTAGATTACAACAAAGCCCCACTGACAGCAGAAGAGATCTAGACCGGCCTAGGTAGCCTCACGTCGGGTAAGGCAGCAGGGCCCGATCAGATACCGCTAGAATTTTACAAAACCTTTCTAGAAGTAATCGGACCTGATCTTGTGGAGATAATATCCCAAGCCCAATCAGGTAGCTCTGTTCCAGCGACATGGGCTGGTGCTGACATAGTAATCTTTCTGAAAAAGGGAAACCATCTAGAGAACCAGGGTCATATAGGTCAATAACACTTATGAATTGTGATGCTAAAATTTTCTCTAAAACCCTGGCGACCAGGTTAAGCAACATAATTGGCAAGATGGTTAACCCCAATCAGCATGGCTTTATCCCAGGGAGAGGTACAACGCAGCATGTTCATCGGGTTATAACTCTCTTTGACGCGGCGGAAGCCTCAGGGGACCCCATGGCAGTTATGCTAATGGACGCCAAAAAGGCATTTGATCGGGTCTCCTGGGACTACCTCTGGGCAGCTATGAAGCGCTACGGTATCGGGGGAGGCTTTGTCAGTGCTATCCAGGCTTTATATAGAGATCCAACAGCCCGACTTAAAGTGAATGGGGGCTACTCAGCATCTCTGGCAATCAAGCGTGGTACACGGCAGGGCGGCCCGTGCTCACCATTGCTTTTTGCTATATATATTGATCCCCTTATTAGGAGACTGGAGGCAAACGAAGGCATTATCCCAATGAGATACCATGGTTTGGAATGTAAAACCCTGGCATATGCAGACGACATCGCGTTGGTTACCCCTAGTCCAGCGGATGCTTTGATTGTAATGGAGACAGAAGCCCAAGAGTTCGGTCAGGTATCAGGGTACGCTTTAAACAAATCTAAGACTCAAATAGTCAAGAATGCGGGGGCGGTGTGTGATGATGTACGGGTGATAGACTCTGCTGTCTATCTGGGGATAAGGGTCTCTGCAGATCTGGGGAAGACCGTAGAAAGCAACATCAGGCCAATAATTAGTAAGGCGAAGAAGGACTTTGATAGAACACATAACCTGCACTTGTCTCTAGTGGGGCGGTGCAATGTGGTGAAGATGATTTTCCTGCCAAAAATCCTGTATTTATTTAGGGCTATTCCGCTCGAATTTGAGAAAAAATGGTTCGCTGCACTGGAGCACATGGTTAATAGATTTATTTGGGCACACAGGAAGACTAGGAGGGCACTGCGGTTTATATCTTTGCCAAGGGAAAGAGGTGGATGGGCTGCTCCGGATTTCAAAATGTATCACTGGGTGGCCGCTTTTCAGTATATGTGTGGGCTAATTGGGGGAGATGTGACCGGACCTGGGATCAGGCCTGGATCAACTGAAATATATGCAATTCTGCTTGGAGAAGATGCTCAGAACTGCTTTTTGAAATTTACTGAGCCTAGCTACTTTAAGAGAACTAGGTTCAAGACCCTGATGGCTGCATACAAAATCTGGACAGCATTTCGTTAAAAAAACGGTCTTGGTCGACTAAATGGCTACACACAGCTTTTTAGAAACCCCACTCTTCCTGGGGAAATTTTTTCAGACTCCACGATGGCAGTATGGGAAGGTTGTGGGATCCGGAGACTGGGGAATCTAATGGGGCCCTCTGGAATTCGGCAGTTTGTAGATATACAGAATAGATTTGGCATTAACAAAAGAAACTTTTTCAAATACCGTCAAATTCGCAGTTTTATTGGTGGGAAAAAGGGGGGGCCCTTGTGGGTTTAGTGATAATAAAATCATGGAGGTAATCAGAGGAGGGGAAGACTGTACTATTCGGAGGATATACGCTGAACTGTCTATATTTAAACCTGACGACCTCGGAAAATATGAGAAGAAATGGGCAGATAAACTCGACATAGACAAGGACAGTTTTAAGGTCTTCTTTAGAGCTAGGCCAAACTCAACTCTGTTCCGCAGGGCTTCAAGCTTAACAGTACAAAACAATCTTCTCCTTATATAAGCACACCTGCGCGGATTGTACAATGGGAGGGGCAGACGGGAATCCGGTGCCCCCGGTGTGATAGCACGGACGCTGAGATAATACACATGTTTGCGTCATGCCCTCAGTTGCAAACTCTGAGGAATAAGATAGAATTGTTTTTGGACAAAACATTAGATATCAGAGTCTGTCTCACCCCATCTATAGTTTTGCTGGGGATAAGTAATGAGGACAGGCTAGACCTACCCCAAAGTTTCATCTTTGTGGCAATGGCAGTAATGCGAATTTGCATAGCTACAGCCTGGCTGGACAAGGCACCACCAACGTTCCAGCAGTGGCTCGCCAGGCCTCTGTCTACATTTAATCTTGAGAAGGGAATTTACGAGAGGGTAAAAAGGGCAGACTGCTCGGTAAACGGATCTGGGGTCGCATTTATAGGTGGAAGGAAAGTCATCCATAAATGACAGCTTTTTATGGATAGTACGGATGGTACTGGGTTTTTTTCTCTCTTCTTTCTTTCTTTTTTCTCTCCCCGTCTTCTCTTTCTTCTCAGGAACCGGTAACGTTGTATTAGTAATATCTCGTGTCACGTACGCTGCTTAGTAGGTTTGAATTTCTTTTTCTCTTTTTTTTTTTTGCAGGACCACTCATACTGGTTAATGTACTGTAAGTTTGTATATCACTCAGATAATCTCTATGTTTATTTTGGATAAGCTGCTGTGCTATAATTAAAAAAAATTACAAAATTTAAAAAAAGGAAACTGGGCATTGCTATTTTTTACATACCATACCTCAATTTTCAGTGAACCTCTACTGTCAGAAAGGAGTAATTAGTAACTAGGTGTGTACCAAACATGACTAGGGCTCCCGGTTTTATGGTATTTATTTTATTGTCATTTCCGTCTGTATTAATCCATATTTATTTTTTGTCAACTTTATCTGTATTTATCCATATTTATTATGGGCTTTGTGAAAACAGTAAAGCTGAAACTGGTATATTTCCACATTTATTTAACCAATAAATATGCAGTCATGCTTGAATGTCTGCCAGGTTTCAGTGCTGTGAACACCCGCAGAAGATAAATCAATGCACTTATATGAAAATATGCACATTTCAGTATCAGCCTTGTCCATAGCTACTGCTGTTTAAGCCTCTTTACTAAAATTCCTTTCTTTTTTAACCCCCTTATCTATCAATCCACACGTATTGGCCTGGCAGTCATGGCAAAGTGTATTTAGAATCACTCAAAAAGCACTCAATTTTCATTTTTATCATTTTTATCCACATTTAAAAATAAATACAGACAAGAAAATAAATGGTTTTCTGTCTGTATTTATCTGTAAAAATCAGTAAAAACGGGAAACAGGGAGCCTTAATCATGACCCACAGCCCCAACAGGTCATTGAGAATATCACTTTTGTGCATGTCTTGCACCACACACAGTGGCTAAGGCTTTTTTTTTTTTTAATATCTCTTTATTAACGTTTTCAAGCATGAAAAAAGAGAACATTTTGCAGTATTGTTACTGTAGCTCTGAGAGGGGACCAGTCTTACGGCTAATGGTGGCTAAGGCCTTTTTAATGCTGATAACTAAGTCTAGTCCGCTCTCGTTAAAAATACATGCAATGGTTGAATCAGCACTGGTGTAAAAACAGTTGATCTCCCCGCCCAACAAAAACTGGCCATCAAAGCACTGGATTCTTTTATGAGTGCCATTTCAGATGAATTGGCTTTCTAGAAAATTTAATTAAACACTGGTCTAGGACTGCAAAATGCACTATTTGACCCACTTGAAGAATGCAGGCGCTCTCGCTACAGTCTTATTTTTGAGCGTTGTCCATGCAGTAGTGGAACTGGGCGGCAACATTGGTAGAAGTGGGATACGCTTGAGAAGAAAGTGAGTAACTTCTTATGAAAAAAGTTGGGGCCCTTGTACTTATTTATTTATTACAAATTAAGCACTGCTCCACTGCACTGTGAAACAAATCTCAAACTGTTCCTCTAATTTTCAAATGATCAGTGAAACTGCAACCCCATACGTATTTAGAAAAATTAGCCTGATGTGGAGATTATCATATGGCTTCATCTATCACTTTAAGACACTTATCAATGAAATGCTTGTTTTGCTTTTCAATTTTCCTTTTTTTTTTTTAAAAGGGTCATCTTCCTAAAATGCTTTTTCACATCTTGTTTTTTTAATATATCCTTCCCAATACCCTTTATCATCCCATAACCACTTTTTATATCACCAAATCACTCGTGTATCTGTATCCCAGGCCTTGTGACTCTTCTCTCCCCTTGGTGCTTTGAAGTCAACGTAGGATGGGATAAGTAGTTTATAAGCAAACAATGCCATTATGTGAGGCGCTAAGGCTAGTACAGTGACCCAATGGGGCCTACACTAAAACTAGGAAACTGACACAGGGACACCAAGAATGACTCGGGGGCACTTACCATGGGGCTCACACACTGTCACTAGCCCACTGCCAAAGGAAACCAATGATGACATGGGGACATTGATGTGACCACAGTGACAAATAGGCACTTGCACAACAAGATTGGGACACTGGCACAGGGGCACTAGCAAATGGGCATTGTTAGTAAGATAATGAGACAGGCAAATCAACACTGACGCTAGGGCACTTGAACAGGGGTACCGAAACAGGACCATCCATACTTACATGGGAACAGTAACATTCGGACCATACATGGGATACAAACACTAATTCTGGAACACTGACACAGGGATGGCAGGGCACAAAGCTATTGACACTAAACAGTGGGACATAGTATTAGACTGTGTCATGATATACTGACAAATGGCCATGACTGGGGAACACATCATTAGTGAAACTGTGAATGCTGGCAGAGGTTACTGATGCAAGGAAACTGACTTTAGAGACCCTGTCATTGGGACATAGACACCAGAACACTGACCAGTGGCACCAATAGTGGCATGGGGATGTTGGTAATGTGGCACTGAAAGTCGTTTATTGACATGAGTCACAAATATTGACACTGGGACACATTAGGACAGTAACACACCAGCACCATAGTGATGCTGACACAAGGGCATTTCCACTGGGACAGTACCACTTGGACACAGATAATAGAACACCAACATGGAGAGATTGACTTGGGGCCAAAAACACTGGCACAAACATTGATGCTGGTCCAATGCCATGGGACAGTGCTATAAGGAGATTGTCATAGGAGGTTTAAAGTATAAACACTTAGGTATTTATGCTTGAACACAACATCGGTTGATAAAAGGACAGTAACACAAGGGCACTTACTGGGGGGATGCAACATTCAGGTACTGACGTGTGGTTGCTGAGTTGGGTCACTGAAACTGGGATACAGACACAAAGGCACTGGCATGGGGGCATATACATAGGGTCACAGACACTGACATTTACACTGTAACACTGACATGGACATTGGACAATGCAACACTGCCAAGGGGTTACTGCCCAGAAACACTGTTTGGGTACAGAGACAGACACTAGGAAAAGTGAACACTGACACCAAGGCACTGAAACTAATAAGGTACATTGGAATTAAGATACTGACATGGGCACATGGACAATGACACAGAAAAACTGACCGGGGGACAATGACACTGTGATACTGGTGTGAGGGCACTGCCACTGGGACATGGGTAGATGGGGATATAGGTACATTGACATTGATACTGGAACACTCATGATGGGAGAGAAATAAAGGGACACGAATGCAGTAACAGTGACATGGGGACACTAACCCAGTAACACTAATAAGTCCACAAACACTAATGCTGAGGTAAGTACACAAGGGTGCCAGCATTGGGATACTGAGTCATAGATGCTACATGCAAAGAGGGCATGAGAAACAAGCATGGACTTACTGACACTTGGTCATTGGCACTCAAGCACTAACACAGGGAAACTGTTGCATGGACCTCGACACTGGAACACCAACACAAGCACACTGCGAGGAATATATTGACATAAGAACAAAGGGATAATGCTGACAATGGAACACTTGCACAATAATAGAGCAGTCCATCACTGCCACTGAGACATAGCCACAGATATTGTGTGGCACTGACACTGGATATGTTACACTTGGAAAATGATGGGGATATTACCACTGGAAAACTGACACAGGGATTAAAGGCAGTCAAAGAGACACATGTGGACATGGGGCCCCAATAATGGTTTGGGAATTTTGACATTTGGACACTGATATGGAGATAATGAAAGACAGACTTACACTAAAATCTGAATATTGACACTAGCACTCACAGTTGGGAAATAGGGCTACACGGACACAGAGGTACTGACAAAGGCACTAAAACGTATGCAAGATCACTGACACAGATGCACTAATGCATGGATACAAATATAGGGAGACATACCAGAGACCACAAACAACCGGACTATAGACATTTTTTGGCCACCTTTGCCCAAAGAATCATAAAATAGCAAACAACAAATGTTGTCAGTGTGTCTTCAATTCCAGAGCAATAAATTAACAACACAAATTTAAACAAATTGCTCGGCCAATGTTATCAAACAACAATGCAAATAAGGTACCACACTGTTCAAAACACAGCCACAGCTGTAAGAAGGAGAGTATGTACACATTAAAGATGGATGTGAAAGTGTATGGGAACTTGATTTGCTCCGCCGTATACAATACCGTACATTCGAGCAGCATATATGCTTGAATGTGCATTGGTTGAGGGGGCCACACAGGAGCAGTTCTATTCTTTCAAGGCAAATATAAGTAAAGGTTGAATTCACCAACAACCCCCATCAAAGTAAATCATACAAAAAAATGCATCATCCACATCTTTGACATCTCATATCACACAATATCTGGAATAAGAATGGTGAAGGCTGTGCATTGATGGTGGGATACTATTGTGGCTTTGCATAAATCACATGAAAAATGTCACGATTGTGTAGTTTTGCGGTTGTCATATGATGCTTCCTTGCTTTGGATTTTGGATGGATCCCCTGATGACATAAAAATATACATTTGAACATTAAATGATGATAGTTTCAGATGAAATTGCATCGTAGATCAAAGCATCAATAAGTATATTCTTTGATATGGATTAATTTCTAGTAAATGACGAGCCGACATTAAGGGAACACAGCAAGCCGATAGTCACAAATTCATTTTTGGACTAATGGAATAGCCACTCTAGCTCTACCATCAGAAATACCCCTGTGGAAAAATCTTTAACACTGAAAATAACTTGTCCTTAGAAGGCGAATATGATGATCTGTGGAATGGAAATTAAAAATAGCGCTCACTAATGTCCAAATGGAGAGTCCTAAACTGAAACTTGAAAAGGCCAGACTTTACATAAGAGCAGCTGCTACAATTAGAGGAATGTTAGAAACACGTTGCAACATCTTGCAGTCAGATAAGAATTAAAATAATGGCGTGGGTCTCTCAATGGGGAGTCAACGACTTAATGCATTCTTGGTTTGGTAGTTGAGTTTGGGGGTACTGATTTACGTCTGCGAGGTCTGTGTCTGTTTTTCTCGTTTTTCTCATTTCACTACAAGGTTTTAACTTGTTCATTTTTTTGGGGATCGGGATCTTAAATATATATAGTGACTGGTTCACCAAAAAAGTAGTACCTATAGAAGCTCTCCTTGAATGGGTGTAAATGTACTACTTTTTGAAATTCACAAAAAATGGTAGTAGTAGTCTTGGAAAGCTGAGCCAGTCTCAACTTTTCAGGCATATTATTAGCAATCAAACGCTCAAAAAGTGAGGGGATGTATGCTTGCAAATAGCCTAACCAGTGGCAATCACTCGGGGTATCATTCTAACTCATTTCTTTCACCCACAGTACCACTCTAGACAGAGTGCCACGGAATGCAAACCAGAACTGACCCTGTTCCTCATGGCACTGGCGTAATGAAACTTGAGGGGGCCCCCCTGCAAGGTATGTGGAGGGGCCTCCTCTGGACTCAATTGTGAGCTCTCCATCCAGAGTACTGAGCCTGGAGCTTGGAGGCCCCGCTGCGCCACGGGGGCTGCGGGGGCCTGTGTTGCGCCACTGCCTCATGGTAAGAGCCCATCTCGAACCTTGAATATCTCACCCGTCCACCCTACAGCCCACTGTTTGTGTAGTTGGGAAATTTGAGATTCACAACCCCGAATCCCACCGACTAAGCTACGCCCCTCAACCACTGCTCCTACAAAACTGCATTATTTCCAACTGCTCAAGAAACAAGCACTGGCATAGCCAATAGGTCTCGCATTTGGGGCCTTATAAGTGTTTAGGCAGAGCTATTGACTTTGCCAATGTGTTTAAACTGTGCTGTAGAGAAGTGTGGCTGCTGTGCAGCATGCTGAAAAGTTGTAATAAAAAAGTGCCAGAAGCATTTGTTACCTTATATATGACCAAGAAGGCATTATGTCCAACAGAACAACCATATTAAAAAAATGTATGTACAATAAAAACTACCTCATTTTTCTTTTGTTCTTGCAATGCTTGTTAAAGTATTTTTTGAGGGGGCATAAACAATTGGAGGTTGAAGGTTGTGAACTAGTACCTGTATTATAAACACTAGCAGCGGCCAGACGCTAGGGGAGAACCAACAGATGGCGGATTCCGAGAGCAGGCTGAGGTGGTGCTGAGTGATGTTGAGGTGGTAGTGGTGGTGGTGACTGGTGCTGAGACGATGCTGAATGATGATGATGTGGTGGTGTACTATTGCAAAGGCGATGCTGAGCGATACTGATGCTGTGCTGGCCCCGAGTGATGCCGTGGTGGCGCCGAGTGATGCCGCCGAGTGATGCCGTGGTGGCGCCGAGTGATGCCGTGGTGGCGCCGAGTGATGCTGCTGTGACAGTGTCTTTGCTAGTTACAGTGGGTAGAAGAGGAGTAGAAGAGGGGTAGAAGGAGCAGCGCATGCGCTGGCTCAGGCGAGACCTAAAAGGGTGACAGAGGAACCCCATATAACTATCGGCCCATTAGTTGTATAGACCATCTGCAGAAGGTCTTCTGTCGCCAGATCTCGGTTAGACTTCCGGACTGGATGGTCAAAGACTATCTTGTCACCGTTACAGGCAGGGTTCCGCTCCAAGGTGAGCACAATAGATCAAATTTTCCATCTTGCTCTTATTGCGTCTTAATATCTTAAGTTATCCAGGGATCATTTATATCTGGCTTTTGTGGACCTCAGGGCTACCTTTGATTTGGTCCAGAGGCAGCACGTCTGGTCCATTCTAGCTGCCATGGATCATACACTATTGAACACACTCAGACTACATAACCCCACTGCACAAGTCGGGGGGGGGGGGGGGGGAAATCGAGTGGCAATCTAACTGATCACATTCCGGTCCTGCGTCTGGTACGACAAGGGTGTGTACTTGCGCCAACACTTCTTTGTAAATAAATGAGGTGGTAAATTTCTAGGCGAGAGCGCCCATGATACTCCAAATCTTGCTGTTTGTCCTACACCTGCACTGCTGTTTGCAGATGACACCCTCCTCTCCTAAAGTCCGTCAGGGCTCCAAAACCTCCTACATAAATTCAGAGTTTTGCAACACCTGTGTTTTGGCTGTGAATACCACAAAAACTAAAGTTATGACATTCAGCCTGCATAAATCCTGCAAAGGCAAGTTTTTAATGAATGGGGAGCCCTTAAAGATAGTAGGGAACTTTGATTATTTGGGGGCGGGGGGGGGAAGAGAATCAGAATTGACGAGAAGAACCTGGAAATCACACGTACAGAAGAGTGAAATCATGCCGTTTCACTTTTCCTCAGCAGTCTCAGAGACTTAAAGCAACTCCTCCCAATCTGTCTCCCCTGCAATAGAGGTGTATAGGGCAAAAGCTCAGGCCGCAGCGCTTTATGGAGCGGAACTAGGGGGGATGGATCTCAATTATCAATGGCTTGATTACAAAGGAAAATAATTTCTTGAGGTCCCCATTCAGCCTATGACAGTACCCCCAAATTACCACTATTCATCTATACAAGCCTCAAAAGAGTGGGAGATAAGGCAACGTTAAAACCCCTCCTGTATTGTGTTAGATTGTGGCCCACCCCAGAGCTCGATCATTATAGGCTGGCTCTGGTAGAAGGACTGAGCCAGCGCAATGCACAATCACTACCCTGGCTCAAGTTTGTTAAATTCCATCTCAACAGCCTGGGTTGGTACTGGAACAACCCCTCAACAATTGGGGCAGACGCTAAGGGTATATCCAAAGACGCATTCTGGCACAGAAATGTAATGGACTATAACAAAGCCAAATCTGGGGGTCTGGTGGAAGCATTTTTAGCATCCAAACTGCCCCCGCTAGAGAAATGTATCTTGACCAGATTCAACCTCCTTTAGCCCGCACACTTTATAAAATTCAGGTTGGGAACACCACTGGTTAATAAATGTATACATAGTTAGAAATCCCACGAACTCACTTCAGCAGCCTGTGAGTTCAGTAGTCAAGAAACCAAGGATATTGAACACAAGTTATTCTTTCGCCCCAAGTAGGATAGGCCCTGGCGTGGTTAGAATAAACCCCTATGCACTTTGATCGGGGTGAGATACTATTGGGAGGCCTACCACAAGCCAGGCCCCGTTTTCGTTTTTTTTATTTTTTTTTATGTCGATATCTGTATACTATATGTCTACTACGGAAAAAGGCGGGATTGTTGTTCTAATTCCCAGTCCCAATATCGTAGGTACCATGCTCAGGTTTCACATCTCACCTTATTACTAGGGAATTGTGGGGTGTCAAGTTTGGAAAATTGTGTTACTGATGTTATGAAAACTTTAATGCTGCTATATTCGGGTTCTTACTTTTCCCTTTTATCTTTTTTCTACTGGAAATCCTGTTGTACTGTGTATTGTTGTTCTATGGTATTGCTATTGTTCCATCATGAACAGTGACCCGAGAGAAGTCAGGTGCTTTGTTTTCACTTTCCTTGACTAGAACAAGTATTAATTCTTTACATCATATTGTGCACCTTATAACTTTTACATGTTAGCCATTACATCAAGTTATCATGACTTTGTAACTAGTTTTGACCTTCCAGATGGCATCGCGGACCTGATTTTAGCCCACATCCAAGTCTATTTTTTTAGTTTTCACAATTTTAAATACAACTTCCTTTTAATAGTACTGTATTGATTCTTAGGTGCCTTCATGATTTTTAAATATGTTTTTTGTACTTTTATGGCTCAAGGACCGAAATAAAGTATACAATTGAACAAGATAATTTATGTTGTTTTTCTCTGGGAGCAGCACAGATGGGAGAAGGTCAGTCGTTAACCTACATGGAGTTTTAGGTCTGGCTTGACAGTGCAACTGTCACCTGACATTTGAGCATACACCAATATTATTCTTCAGTTCTTTGCTTCTACACAAATACATATCTACTCATGCCCTTTACTTGTGATGCTTCACATTACCATACACCATTTCTTTACATCCAGACCTACTAGCATTTGCCAATGCTTGTTTGAATTGATGAGTCATATATATGTGTAAACAATTATAATCTGCATGTTTGTGTATATATATATATATATATATATATATATATATATATATATATATCTATACACACACACACATATATATACATATATACATACACAAATATTTGCACATGTAGAATGAGTGAGGAAAGCAGTTTAAAATCATTTTAAATTAATGTTTTATTTGTAATTAAATTACATAAATATTTTTAATCTAAAAATATTAAAAATGAGTGCAAGTTTAGTAAATTACACAGTAGGTTATTAAAATTGAGATATTAGTTAATACGTATTGAGTAATCTTGACTTAATTTTTTTACAAAAGGTAGGATTAAAAAATATTTTAATTATAATCTAAATGTAAGGTTTCATTTTTTGTGTGGGGTAAGGGATTTCAGGGTTCAGAGACAGGTGGTGCATAGGTCTAGCATGGATTTTTGGGTTCAAGGATTCGTAGTGCACAGAGGTGGTAAGGTTTTTTGGCTTCAGAGCTGGGGAGTGAATAGGGGTCTTAAGGGGTCCAGGGAGCAGTAGTATATAGGCACAGTAAAGTGTTTTTACGGTTCAGAGATGTGTAGTGTATATGGATATTAGCTGTCAGAGGGCAAGTAGTGTACAGATGTAGTTTGGTGTTTAGTGTTCATGGGTAGTTAGTGTACAGGAGAAGTCAGGAGATGTGGGGGTTAGGGAATGGCAAACGTACAGGGAAAGTAAGGTATTTAGGATTCAGGGTTGTGTAGTGTATAGAAGAGTAGTAAGGGGTGTTTTTGGTTCGTGGGTAGAGTAGCGGGGCAATAAATTTTTAGGGTTATGGGGTATGTATCGTACTGGGGTAGTTATAGTTTTTAGGAGTCAGTCATAGGATTTTCAATGTTAAAAATATAAATAAATTAAAAAACAGAATTTAAAGAAAATTATTAATCGGAAAATAAATTTAAAATTTAAGTTTCATTATACAATTAAACCTATAATAGTGTATTTCTACACACATGTAAAAAAGTATTATATGCACATACACACGTGTAAATATGTATATTTACCGACCTGCGTGTGAAGTAAAGCCCCGTCATGTAAATGATCACGTGATGTAATGAGCCCCTGGGGTAAAATACAGTGAAGTGAGGACTTACTACCGTAGCACCATCAGAAAGTAATTATGTGGAAAACCGGATTGTACTCCGTGTTAAAAAGAACCGAGGATATTTTCCCCAAAAAGCTTAGGCTATAGTTAGCAAATAATTACTTAGAACTACCAAAGGATTACTCAAGCTCCGATTCCAGTGGTCGGCGGATGCCAGGGACACCAGGCGCTATGTCAGTGGCAAGGCCAAGTTTGCAAAATGCAAAAGTGCTTATTTCTGTATCCGCCTATGGCCTGAAGAGCCTCATGAAAGATGACAATTTCAAAATAAATGCACGAATACCTACGGCCCCTACAACTCCATGGAACGGAGGGCTTTCTGGCATTTTTCAAGGAGTAGAATAAAAAACGAAACCATGTTTGTGAATTGTGTGTACTGTTACCTATATTTTATGTGCCGCTTTTATTGTCTTGCGTGCCCATTATGAAATTAATAAAATAAACATACAAAATGCTTGTATAAAATGCACAAGTTCTATGTTACTGGAGGCAGACGGCATTATTGCTGGAATAAAGCCATGACCCCTCGATACCAGGGACTGAGGGATTTAAACCAAGTTAAAACGTGTTTATGCATTTTCTGTTTTTGTCGTATTATTCACGTCAAATAGTGATTCTAGTATTACATTTCTGCTTTGTTTGCATTTTTTTATTACTGCAAATGTTATTCATGAACAAAATGTTTTTCTATTTTTGGACTTTTTGTGCAAGTTATTCAATGTTTATGTACTTTTGAACAAAAAATGTAATAAAGGTTTGCGATATAATTTAAAATAAATAAAATAAAACAGTGCGGCTGTACCAATGGTGCAGATGATGCTGGTGTTCCGGGCCGTGGTCGGTTCCGAGTCGATGTCCAGGAGGCAGAGGTGCTCCAGGAAGGTGTCCGCCATCGACGCATTTAGCTGCTGCTTCTGGAAGAAGGCCGTGCCGAGGTCATGGGTCAGCTGCGCCATGATGTCAGAGTAGCGCCTGTTGACTGTTGCTGCGAAAAGGAAGAATTAAAAGGCGCTTGAATGTAAAAGCATAATAAGTAATGACAGATAAAAATAGCCCTGCCCAGACCCACATACCCCAGGCCCTCCCACAGGTACTAGCCCCTTCCACAGGGTGACTCCAGAACACCTCGG
This sequence comes from Calotriton arnoldi, assembly GCA_963921515.1. Lineage (NCBI taxonomy): Eukaryota > Metazoa > Chordata > Amphibia > Caudata > Salamandridae > Calotriton > Calotriton arnoldi. The sequence continues at coordinate 328,635 of CAWUFW010015324.1, forward strand.
GAGCGGCCAGGCAGTATGAGCTCCTTTCAGGGCATCAGCAGCTGCCAGAAACCACCGCTAACACGAGTCACCTAGGGCTCCCTAAAACCCCATCTCCAGGGGCCAGTCTTCCATTGGTGTAGCAGGTGCAGTGGCACCGGGACCCACTGAACCCCGGTTATTGCTATATTTCACAGTTCAAAAAGCGGCCGGGGGGGCATTACCTTCTTTGCCCTAGGGTACATGACACTGGCTAGGCCAATGCCCATCTCCACAGGTAACCATAGCTCACCATGCTCCTCCAGACACACCCTTTGCCCCCTCCCCCTCTTTCAAATGTATTTTCATTTCCTTTTGGGGGCGGGGGGCTATCTCCATTTCTTGAGCTGGTTAACAATCAATCATCACGAGGTCTCTGTGATACACCTCACAGCGCCGGGGTCTCACTGGCAGCCCCAGGTGACCCCCTGCCCTCCCTGGGTTTACACCTACACAGCAGGCCTCGCAGAGCTCTGGTCCGGGAATACATTCACCTGTCCGGCGCAGGTGCACCCCTCCCACCCAGCTACTGCAGTTAGTAAAAGAAACCAGGTCTCCTATTTAGAGGGAAGGACGGTGGGCCCGTTCTTGTGCAATGAGAGAGTGCCTCGGAGCCCGGGTACGGTCGAAGAAAAAAGGTTTATTCATACGAGGGAGAAGGAGGGCCGCATTCTGGGGAGCGAAAAGTACCTAACAACGCCAGCTATTTCTCATGGCATTTCGCATCAGTTAGGAACGAGGGTCCGTTAATTCCCACCTTACCTTCCATGGCGTTCATCTTAAGGGGGCGGCAGCCTGCAAGGCAATCCCAAAAACGCTCGTGCGTCATGGCTGGCCTTTGGATGAGTACGCGCGGCAGACATGTGTTTCCACTTATCGCGCCCACGTCTGGGCACGATAATTGGAAACACATGTTTGCCGCGCGTACCCATCTCAAAAAGGCCAGCCACGACGCACGAGCGTTTCTTGGACTGCTTTGAAAACTCACTTACAATAAGTCTTCGCCTCTAAGCAACGCTTGCGCGCTACTCGAGGCTCGACCTAAAAACACACTATGCTAACTCTGAGTCCATCAACGGCAGTACCATACATGGCATGCATAGCTCTATAAGCACAGGCAAAATGTAAATAAGGCTCACTTAAGACGTGACATTTATCCAAACTGGGAACAGGCAATAGACAATAGACAAGAACTCTAAGGAGAAATGTGTATACATTTAATGCCAATGAGATAAAACTCTCTGGTATTAAAACAGTAAAAAATCCGAGGCCGAATTTCCAAAAATCTGAGATTTAATATAGTTGAATGGTATTTTGTTTTGGTTTAGGTCATAGCCATTTTGATTTCACTGTTAACTGGTACAATGAAGTAAAGCATGACTAGGAGTACATTTTATATGATGTTGTGTTCAAGAAGTTGGTGGTATTTCGAAATATCCGTATGCTCCTAAAAAAACGTTTTGCTATTGTGCTTAACTAACTGTCCTAATGAGTTGTGACTTTTTCCATAAATGAAAAAATGAAAAAAATTGGTTATACCCTGTAAAATTTCGCCTTACCATGTGGTTTATAGATAGATTCTTCACCTTGTTATTCAACGCAGTTGATGCAATGCTGCCCTCTATTGGTTGAAGGTGATAATATTTCAATGTATTAGAGGAATTTCACGTGAGGCTGAATGACAGACACATACATATATAATTGATACAGTGCTATTTGTTTTTACTTTCAATGGATTAGCCATACGCAACATATGTATATTCAGTAAAAAAACAAGTGTAGTGGACTAAAACATTTAGGAGGGTGATATTGATCTGCTCTCCACAAACATTGAAAGAAGTACAGAGGGAGGTTTAAGAACACTTAACACAGCGCAAGAAAGATGCTTGAATCCTGGAGCTAGAGTACAACCGCCGCCTGAACAGGATCGTGAACAAGCATTGGAAAAACCAATAGGTATCGTCTATGTGAGAGCTATTAGCATTGGCAATATGTTTTAGGATCAATTCTGTTTAATAGCACAGTCAACATGTAGAGTAACACAGTATGCTGCCTACAACCCATCAGGGCCGGCCGCGCTCACATGGCGCTATAGTTCACTGGCATAGGTAGGCGAAGTGGAACAGGACTGAGTTTTGAATACATTAAATGAAACAAGACAAAAAGAGCAAAAGAACAACCCCATCCTACTTCCTTCCATGATTCTTACAAAAAGAGATACAGGCAGCGATCAAGTGGCAATGGGTTTTAGACATTATGTACACCATTGTGGCTGCTGTTCGGCATGGACACAAGTTAGTGGCGTGGGGTGGGGTAGATTGGAGTAGGGTAGATTGGGGTAGAGTGGAATGGGGTAGATTGGGTCAGGGTGGAGTGGGGTAGAATGGTGTGGAGTGGAGTGGGGTAGAGTGTGGTAGAATGGAGTGGGGTGGATTGAAGTGCATTAGAGTGAGTGGGGTATATTGGAGTGGGGTGGATTGAATTTGGGTAGATAGGGGTGGAGTGGGGTAGATTGGGGTGGAGTGAGGTAGACAGGCATGGGGTAGTTTGGAGTTGGATAGAGTGGTGTGGGGTAGATTAGGATGAGGGGTAGATTGGAATGGAGTAGATTGTGGTAGTGTGGCAAATTGGATGGGGTTGACTGGAGTAGGGTAGTTTGAGGTGGAGTGGAGTAGGGTAGGTTGGAGTGTGTTAGAGTGGGGTGGATTGGGGTGAAGTGGGTTAGATTGGACTGGAGTGGGGTAGATTTGTCTGGCATGTGGCAAATTAGAGGAAAGTGGAGTGAGGTAGATTCGGTAGAGTGGAATGGAATGTGGTAGATTGGGGTAGAGTGGAGTGGGGAAGTTTGGATGGATTGGAGTGGGGTAGATTGGGGTAGAGTGGAATGGGTTAGATTGAAGTGAGGAGGGGTGGAAGGGAGTTTGATATATTGGAGTGGAGTCGAGATTGGAGTGGAGATGAGATGAGTGGAGTGAGGCAGAGTGGGGTAGATTGGAGTGGAGTGGGGTAGTTTAGGGTGGAGTGAAGTAGAATGAGTGGATTAGAGTAGGGTAGATTGGAACGGAATGGGGTAGATTGGAGTGGGATATATTGAAGAAGGATGATTGGAGTCGGGTAGATTGGAGTGGGATAGATTGGAGTGGAGGGGTAGATTGGAGTGGAGTGGGTTGGATTGGAGTGGGGTAGAGTGGGGAGGGTAGATTACAGTGGGGTGGAGTGGAGTGGGGCAGATTGGAATAGAGTGGAATATATTGGAGTGAAGTAGATAGGGGTAGATTGGCATGGGGCACATTGGGGAGGGGTAGATTACAGTAGGGTAGATTGGGGTGGAGTGGGGTGGGGTAGATTGGAGTGAGGTAGAGTGGTGTGGATTGGAGTGTAGAGGTGTAGATTTGGGTAGAGTGGAGGGGAGTGTGGTAGAGAAAATGGCGCCAATTAGAGTGGAGTGGAGTGGAGTGTGGTACATTGTGGTAGATTGGAGTGGGGTAGATTGTGGTAGATTGGGGTAGAGTAAATTGTTGTGAGTGGGGTATATTGGAATGGAGTGGGGTAGATTAGAGTGGAGCAGAGTTAGATAGATTGCAGTGGAGTTTAGAGTGGAGTGGGGTAAATTGGAATGGAGTGGGGTAAGTTGGACTGGAGTCGAGTCGAGTAGATTAAAGTGGAGTGGGTTGGATTGGAGTGGGGTGAAATGGGATAGTTGGAGGGGATTGGAGTGGAATGGGGTAACCTGGGGTAGATTGGACCAGAGTGATATAGATTTGAGTGGAGCGTGGTAGATTGGGGTGGCGTGGGGTAGATTTGAGTGGGGTGGGGCTGATCAGGTTAAATTGAGGTAGAGGGGTAGATTGGAGTGGAGTGGGGTATGTAGGGGTAGAATGAATTGGACTGGCGTAGATTGCAGAGGGATAGATTGGATCGTAGTGGAGTGGATTGGGGGGTAGATTAGATTGGAGTGGGGTCGATTGGGGTAGGTTGGAGTGGGGTGGTGTAGATTGGGTTAGAGTGGGGTAGATTGGAGTGGGTTGGGGTAGATTGGAGTGGAGTGGGGTAGATGAGTGGAGTGGAGTGGAGTAGATTGGAGTGAAGTGGAGTCGGGTGGGTACATTAGGGCACATTGGAGTGGGATAGATTTGAGTGGAGTGGGGTAGATTGGGGTGGAGTAAAGTGGAGTTGTGTAAGTGGTGTGGAGTGGAGGGGCGTAGAGTGGAGTGACGTGGGGTTGAGTGGTGTAGTGTGATGTGGCGTGGCGTAGAATGTCTTAGAGTGGAGAGGCATTAAGTGTAGTGGAGAGGCATGTTGTAGAGTGGAGTGTCATAGAACGGAGTGGAGTGGCATAGATTGGAAGGGAATAGAGTACAGTGGAGTGGCATAGCGTGGAGTATGCATGTTGTGGTAGCGCATTGCCATTACAGAGAACACATTTTCAATTGAAATGACCATTACATTTGCACCGAAATATGGTCTTACTGCACAGAAATGATAATGTGTGCAAATGTCATTGCCTAGTGTATTGATGTGTTTTGATCATATTCAAATATTTGTGTCCAGCACACTTCAGGATTACAAAAAAATGTGCTTCATTTTCACTAATTCTGATATATTCCAAAACATCAGCGCAGTTAAAAAAAAATTCTGTGTGTGCTAGAAAAAGAAATCCTACACCCTCTCCTCTTACATGGATATTTAGCAGTATTGTCACATACATTCTCTCACTTTGAAGTCAGAGAAAGAAAAGTAAATACCAAGTTCCCTCAGGAGAGAGAGCTTGACATTTGACCTCTGTCTTTGAATACACAGCAAATGTGACAAGATAAGAACAAGATTTAAAGGGCTGTTTACAGAAAGTGAGTTACTGGAAGAATACAGTAAACAAGATTTGGGCAACGGGAGGGACAAACCCAAGCCGGACTGCTTAAAGCAAATAAAGCCAGCGAATAGAAAGCCAGAAAATGTGAGTTACATACCACAAAGCCAATGGTAAGCAGCGGGTGGAATGCATTCCTAGGCCAGCTTTCTCAATGCTCCCAAGATGTCTTTAGCAAACCAGACAGTTGCGCTGTCTGGTAGGCTTTGACCTAAAAACAAGATGTGATAAGAAACAAGGTTGCTACTATAGTTTGTTAAAACAGTAAGGGCCAGATGTACAAACATTTTGCATTTTGTCGCAAATAGGTTAGCAGTCGCCAAATGACTTTGTTGCAATGTATGAGCACCAGAAAGACATGCTTTCTTTATTCTAGCACAGTAAACTGAATCCAAACGAATCCAGTACAAAATAGTGATTTCCAAATATTGATTAGCAAACTATATGCTCTAAGTGTTCTCTATTAGTGAATAGTCGCTGAATGGGTTTTTCCACATGTTATTTAACACCAAGTGGATGCAGGTGATAACCAGATGCAAAGTATAAAAGGAGACCCAGAATTTGGAACACTTTTTCAGAACGGCAGCACTCTATGCAATCTTTGGTGAATGCACTTTTGGAGCCCAGCAAAGGAGGAGGAAGGAGAGAGTATAAAGGCAGCATGTTATACTGTTTGAACAAAGTGAGGAGGAAACACATTGGATTAATAGGTTGAGTGTGTGGGTCATATTAGAATTTTTAGAAGACGTGAACCCAATGTTGAGGAGAAATACCTAGTGCAGACAGGTAAATACCTACCCATGTCCAGGTCATGTGCTGTGTACACCTGTTGGCATCAGGATTTTATCAGGGCATTTTTGCAGTTGCAGGCAGAATATTTCACAGTGCTCTTTCCAGTCTAATCCAAGCATTCTTAGATGCTCAGATAAGTAAGATACGTCAACATGTTTACTTTCCCAACACACAACAGGAGCTCCATGACAAAATCCTGTAATTTTATCAAGTAGCACGATTTACTCCAGTTATTGGTTGTGTAAATGGTAAAGACATACCATACCCCCATTAGCAACAAAGTACTTGTAACGGAATAGAAAAAAGCCATCAATCACTGAATATACTGGTTGCATGCAAGTCTAACTGCCTGATCACAAACCGTGTAGTATGATATTCTTGTTCATGTTTCAGTATTACGAATACTTTCAGCATTTAGCAAGAGGAGAGCTGGGAAATGGGTACCTCTTAGGTAATTTAGAATGCATTATCCCATGATTATTTTCCAAACACAATCCATAAATATTTAAGGGCTTGACATTTTTTTGTGGGGACAGTGCATATCCAATCAGACCATGGATCACTACACCATCCGTGCATCCCAGAACACCAAGGGAAATGAGCTTTAACATAGCTCCCGTAAGAACAGGCTCAGTGATGGAATCTACATTTTGATTACCTAAAGACCAACACAGGTGCCTACACAAAAACGGGGGGGTCGTGTAGTATGTTTCAGAGACTTATAAAATCACCCTGCCTCTACAACAAGCAACCAGTCATTAGGATGCGGTGTGTTGTTGTTACAGGTTGGGCTGAGCTGGTCTCTCAAATTTCTGGTCACTCATCTTCATCTCCAATGGGATCATCATTTTCCTCTGGCTGCGCCATATCATCTGTGTCTAATTACATTATGTCTCATCAAAATTACTTGGGCAAAAAAACCAAGTATTATTGTATATGCATTCAGAAAGTAAGAGCTATATTGCTTTATTAATTGTTGATGGAGTACAAGGTATACATTTTGGTTATTCTAATATTGTTTTTATATATTACAACTTCCATAATGCACCTCAAAACTATGTCTTCTTAAACTGAACGGGATTACGTTTTAAAAATATGTTGTCTGGGCAGAATGTTTGAGAGATGATTTTAAAATATACATGCTTCTAATGAGAAAATATACCATAATTGCTATTGGTGTGGGACATGCCATTGTATATTACTCATGTTCCAATGTTACTGATTCCAGACAGGTCTTCTGCAGAACCGGTGGATTCTACCAGTTCCGAAAGGGGTGTTGTTGGTGGTGTAGTTGTAGATTGTCCACATCTTGTGCCAACTGCTTCTCTGAGAACTTCCTCACACACCTGTGCGGGCCAACAATACACCACAGGGGCAGGATTTCCTGGCTGTGATGTCATCAGTAGCTTTCAATGCAACATTCACAATTTGTGACTAAAGATTTGCAATTTGCAACGGTTAACGGATAGGCAGTTTGGAAATTCTGAATTTGTCAATGTGACTCCTAAGGAATTGAAAATGTTGGTATATTCCACCTTCATACATATCATTTTGGCATTCTGTAAATGCAAATCAGTACTTTTCACAAATTCTGAATGGTGGTTTTGACGTTTTGTATGTCGGGCTCTGGCCTCTCACACAAGAAGAGCATCATAAATGGTCAGAGGACAGTCAGTGAGAGACAAACATGGCACTCACGGTCAACACTGCCTTGATAACATTGGGCAGAGGCATGAGCACTTGCCAACCTCCTACCACAAAGTGCTTCGGTTGAAGGTGACAGGTTTCCACCCTGAATTACAGGAACAATTGCAAAATATTCCTTTTCATGGTTATTCCCATTTTTACAGGCAAGTTGATGAAATCCTAAAACACATGAAAAATGAGACAGATGACTTCCTCCACTGGGGTATTCATCATTGTAGAGAGGTGTTCAGTCTACTTAGTATCCACAGTCTCCGATTCAGTACTTTCAAGGGTGGACATATATACACGTGCACCCAGGCATGCATGTGCACAAACACACACACACACACATCAACAGGCAACTTCACAACGGCCAATAGTGCACAGCACTAAAGGGGTTGACATAGAAGCAACACCATAAGCAGAAGCAGACTCACACAGAACACCTTGACCGAATAAACCTCCGACTGGGAAATAAGGTTGTTGTCAGACCCAAAGTTTGCTGTAGCCACAGATGAGCATCGGACACTGTATCTCAAAGTGTCAGTTCAAAGCTCTTCCAACATATATGCAGCAATGAAACAAGACAAGAGAACCAGACCATATCTCTACTATTGTTGTCAAAAGAAGTGATAGAAGAGCAGCTCAGATTAAGAGATGACAAGCAGAGCCGGACTGGGAACCCAACGCAGCCCTGGCAAATTTTCTTAGACCATCCCCCATAAGGTGCATAGCGAGTGCAGCGAGGGAGCCTGACCATTACAAAGGTGGGCTTGGTGGGGGGTTCTCCCAAGAAAATTTGGGAAACAATGGTGCATTCTACAATAAATTTGTCATTATATATATTCAACCGTATTTGCTTTTAAAGCATAGTAAATAATGACCTTACTGTGCACCGTGATATGACAATCTTTGTTGGGGCTCTTCAAAATATTTAATATAGCACACAAAAAGGGCCTGAGGAGATTTAAAGTCCAGCAGGGGATGACTCCCCTCTGTCACAACTAGAAGTACACAGCAATACCCCTAGGTCTCAATATTAAAAAAAGAAGAAGAGTGCTGGAGTATCCCTTGTACAGGACGGTTTCCTCACCCACTCGAAGGTGGCATGCTTCATCCTAGGGTAACCTCCTCGCACTGCGAACCTAGTCGCAGTGTGGGCTACAGCCCCCTCTCTATGAGTGAGGAGCTCAGGGATGTTTTGTTTGTCAAACAATAGAGGTATCCTAAAACCTATAGATGAGCAGGGTGTTGTAAGGGGCAGAAAGAAAAAAGAGTGTATGAGCTCAAACTAACTCTCAGGTATACCAAACAAGCTTTATTGGGGCATCCTGAGGTCAGGATTAAGGGAAAGAAGCTATGACAGGGGGTTATTGAACCTGTCATAGACCAGTGACTGTCGATATGTTTGAGCCTCGTAGCCTACGTAGAGGTGTGGCGGTTTTCATCAGGACCAGGGTGAAAAGACGATTTGTAGGGTGAATACCCCAAAACAAGTATGAATGAAAGCTATACAAAACCAGTGCCTCTCATCTCTCCATAGCCCTTCTCTCACATGTAGTTTATTTGTTTTATAGCACCTCTCATACCAGTGTAGGGTGTCCGAGCACTTTACATCGCACACACATACAGTCACAATGAATCATACATGTGTAAATCGGTGTATAGAAAATGTTACATAAGGCAAATTCATCCATACTGGTAGGCATTGTTTTTTAACAAATTGTATTGTTTTTCCCCCTTTTTTAAAGGCAAAAAAGAATATCTGAGCGACATGAGGTATACCCTTCATTTGCAGGATATGTCCAATAGTATCTTTAGTCCCCATTTCCCCCATGTACATTCTGGTTGGTAGGCATTTTTTAAGCGTGCTTGGTCTGGAGATGCACAAACTCATGATTCAGAACATAACACAGTGGTTAGGGTTGACTTTAATAATATGAATTTATTTCTACCCAAACAAACCTTTTTTAGCAACGTCAGGATAATGAAAGACTGAGAAAAATACATAATTTTCTAACCTGTATCATGCAGTTTGCATGCAGCTCTTTGCTGGCAGTTCATAGCTCATAGTGCCAGATTACGATTGTAACTGCACAGTAACGAAATAATCTCTGTAAAAGCAGTAACCCACTGAGCTATCCACATAAAATACTGTTGTTTTGATATGCATGGTAAACGTTCTTTGCAGCCTATCTTTGCAGTAGGCATATTAACCCTCTGCGTTACCTTAGTTGAGTCAAAACTGCCACTAGACAAATCTGCCATCTCTTTCCAGAAGGTACATTAATCACCAAAGTTATCTTGACACTTGTCCTGTTGCCCCAAAACTGCTGGATATACAAGACCTTTGCAGTGCTTTTAAAACTGCTGCACTGCTACAAAACCAGCCCCCACTAATAAAACCGGCCCCCACCCTTCCAGCCTCCCGGGGAAACGCTTAATGCCCGTTACGGCCAGTTCGGCATTGATGACAAGTATCATACTCCACCTATTTACAGATATCCAAGAAGTTCAGTCCACTACAGCTACTGCTTACCTCTGTCCATGATACAGGTGAGTCCAGGTGTAAATATTTTGCACACCCACTCTATAAGAAGTAATGCCAATGATAATGAAAGGTAAATTCAGAATGACAATAGATCTGAGGGATTTGTATGTGAAACACCAGAGAGCAGGAGTCTGTGACTATTATAAAGGATGAAAGCAAAAAAAACATGCAAATGATGGACGGACTGCAGAACAAATCAAACATTGACCTGTCCGCCATCTCTGCCTGGATGGCGGCCAACTGTCTTCAACTGAACTCTACTAAATCTGAGATACTTCTCCTAGGAAGAGACCCCCATCTCTGGGGCAGCAATTGGTGGGCTCCTGAGCTTGGCGCACCCCCTCTACTGAAAGCTGTTGTCAAGAATCTAGGCGTCTGGGTGGATAGCGCCCTCTCCTTTGAAGCTCATGCCAAATTGGTAGCAGGTACCTGTTTCGGCCTGCTTCGGTGCCTAAAACCCATATTAGGACTCTTTGACCCCCACACTCGCCAGCTGATTGTCCAAGCCAGGCTGGACTATTGTAACGCGCTGCTCCTGGGATCTAATAAGTCTGTGACCAAGAGGCTACAGCGCCCCCAGAACGTCCCAGCTCGTACGTATTTTGCTCTCCCCAGGCATTGCTCGGTCTTCTGTGCTGACTTCACTGGCTGCCAATAGAGCAGAGAATCCAATTTAAGGCCCTCTGCCTAACTCATAAGATTCTCTCTGGCATCTGTCCAGCGATTTTGAGCGATCTATGCCTCCCTTACATCCTGACACGTGCCCTATGCTTGGCTGACCTCCATCTGGCGTGGGTCCCCGGTTTCACAGAACCAGAGCCGGAGGGCGCTCATTTTAAGGTGATCGTGCCGGCCCTTTGGAATTCCTTGCCTCTCTCCACCAGAAGTATCACCAACCACCTAGCCTTCAGAAGGGCGGTGAAGACCTGGCTCTTTCGCTGATTGACCCAATATTGTTCTATATGTCATAAATTGTACAAGCTCCAGCCATGCCATATAGTTAAATTCAATGACCTCCACCTGATATCAAACTGTTGGTTGACCTAATTTTCAAAGACTTAGATCGCAACCTATAACAATAGAAACAGACTCTGGCAGCTTCAGAGAATCTAGCAGGAGGGAGCAAGGGGAAGAAGAAATGAAGAGATTCTACTATGCACTTGTTCCTAATGAAGCACATTCGAGTGTTGGAATGTATAGATTTAAAGAACTAGTGCACATGGCCTAATGAAGAACTTCAGGGTGATATAATTAACTGAGAACTCATTAAGAAGAATCGCAGAGTATTTTTGAATGTTTTATGAACTGAACAATAAAGACATAAATAAAAATATTTACTATAACCCAAAAAACCTCCACTTGACAGTGATTTGTCCCAGTCAGGGATAGAATACAAGACAATATTCGGAATAGGATTCTCAGATTAATTCTTAAGTGTGTTTCATATACCACACGTCACTTTAACTTTGTACCCAGAACTTTTTCAAAATATTCATTGAGTTTATTTCCTAACTAGAGCAAGTATTTGTAGTGGTGCTTATTAGGGTCAGTTATCAATTCTAGTTTGCAAAGTGTGATTTGTGCCAGTCACCTTTGAGTCGAGTTTCTTGGTTCAAAGATAAAATCCAGGACAGGGTTCGCATGTTAATACTTACACAATGTCTTTGAAAATTAAATGAGTAGAGTTTTCAAAGAAGCCAAGAGTGTAAAACGATCTCCCCTAGTCTCGAGCCGAACAGCAAGATAGTTGTGCTGGTGAACTTGTTCCAGAACTCGATCTGGAAAGTGCGAATCTGCACTCTCACCCTCCTTTAATCTCACTTGGCCAACTCATTCTGAACTCCTTTCTACCTCATTCTAGTACCTTAAGACATCTCTTTCAGTCACTGTTTTCCTCATGCACTCTCACCAGTACAGGTTACATCATTAGTGGTGGGTGAAACATTTCATCCAAAGAAGTGATGTTGTAAATGGCAATATACTAGTGGTGGATCTCGCTCTTTAAAGTACTTTTTTGCTCCAGAAAAGTAACGGTACCCTCCCATCAAATGTATTGCACTAGTGTTGAGAAGTGCAAGTACTCTCCCTTTCAAAATAAAGAAGTGCAGGTACTCAGTACCGAACAGTACTCGACCCATTTAAAGCACAGATCCAAAGACGAAATGCAGCAGCGGCGTGTGCAGGTAAGCGCGGTGGGTCTGGGCGGGTGGGGGGGGAGTCGACAGACGACAGAATAGGATTTATTTATTTCATTTTCCCTATTCCGTCATCTGTAGACTTCCCCCTCCCACCCTGCCCTCGTCCCGCCCCACCGCGCTTACCTGCACCGGCCGCTGCTGAGGAAATGTGTGGAATCTCAGGGATTTTACCCTCACCCTGGATTTTAGGCAGAAGGAAGTGTATTTCACATTTCCCTGTTCCTTGACACATGCCTGGTGCAGGACAACCACAGCCTGTGTTCGGAAAACAGGCCAAACTTCAGCAATCAGGATGCACGAAGTATGGAATTCAGAAGCAAGCACAGGAGTTGCAGCCAGGGAGGGCCATTCTGTTCGGGATGACCCAGAGGCAGCTCCTGGTAGTCAGCCTAGGGGTTGGCAGCAGTGCTTAATTTGTGCCGGGGTTTCCCGACACTTATGACTGCCTGCCGCATGGTGGCGCTGTTGTCTGATATAGAGTTGAACACAACAACAGTTGTTTATTAATTCAAAATACATTACAAATGACTAGTACCTTGCGTCCAAGCTATTCTTATAGCCAGTCAATCAAAACAACTTTATTTCGCCAACACAATGATGGCATAAAAAGTATTCTACAAAAACAACAGTTTTCGTTGATATTACAATTTAAAATTACATATGATCACACAAATGTATTACAAAAATTTAGATTAAAAGATTATTTGTGTTTTAAAATGAGTAATAAATCATGAATATACACAAAGTTAATACACAATTCAATGGATTAAATTACAGTTTAAAAATCAAGTTGGGAATATAATCTTCTTTTCCACAAAGCAGATAAAAAGAATGAAGCCAAAGCGCAACATATAAAGGGATCAGACAATAACTGTAGATAATACAAAGCCACACGACACTGTTTAAAATTCATTTTACGAATGAGGGGGACAATAAATCTTTTCCTTTCTTCAACATAGAATTTGCAACAAAAAAAAAATGAAGATCATTCTGGGTAGATCTATTGTCACAAGGACAAGGTGGCAGTTCAGAAATCACATAGATTTTAAAAGGAAGACCTAACATCAAGGGAATACAATTTAAACGAAACCTAATTAAGATGTATCTATGTTGCAAATTTATAACAAACGATAGATAAATGCGATGCAGCGCGCGCAACGAAATTCGTTTTATTTATTTATTTGTTTACTTACCTCTGTTCGGCAGTATGCCGTAGTTTACTACCCCCCAGCCTGGTCCTCCCCCGCCCCGCCGCCCCGCAGCACTCCCTCCACGAGCCGCTACTGAGATTATATTAATAATCTGTAGATCGATCCCCATTGCCTCCATGATCTGCCACAGCCTGGACTGTGCCACGCAGTCAAAGACTGCCGACAGATCCAAGAAGGCAAGATATAAGTGTCCTTTCTTAGCTGCCGTATATTTGGCGATAATTAAATTCAAATTCAGGCACTGGTCCACTGTGCCCTTTCCTTTTCTAAAGCCATATTGGCATGGGATAATAATGTTCCTTTCCAAAGCCCATTCCTCAAGCCTGTTTAAAAGTAGCCGGCCCATTAGTTTAGCAGTAGAATCTAATAAAGATATGGGCCTATAATTTTTTGGAAGCATTTTATCCCCCTTTTTATAAATGGGTACAATTAATATTATTATTATTAGTTAGCTTGTAAAGCGCCTGGTTACTTCAAAAGGAGTGTCCCGGCGCTAGGACATCAATGAAAAACCCAGCGACAGTCCTGACCTAGCGACCTTCCTGCGCATAGGACTGACAGAACAGTGGAAGGCAAGAATATTACTTCCGTCCACCAGAAGGGACAATCACAGTCGTCTTCCATGAGGAAAGGGCACCTGTTTGAGCAATTTTATTAAAAACATTTGTTAAAAGCGGTGCCCAAAGGTCTTGGTTATCTAGAAAAAAGTCAATTGGTACACCATCAGGTCCAGGTGCCTTCGCTCTTTTACATTGATTAAGGGCGTATATTGTTTCTTCCAAAGTGAATATGATACTGTTTCCTGTGCCAGCTAAACTTAAAGGGGGAAGTTGGACAATTGCCTCCTCGGTACTTCCAAATTGGCCTTCAAAATGAGCAACCCATGCCTCCTGCTCTACATGAGTGTCTGTTGTCATCCTTTTGTCGTCTCTGAGGAAAGGCGCATTAATCAGTGACCAAAAGGCCTGAGAGCTATTTAATAAGGCGGCCCCTTGCAATTTTTCCCACCAGTCCTCTTTCAGAAGTTTTAACCTTGAAAGCCTTGCTTTCCTGTATACCTGGCGTAGGCACTTGACCAAAATTTGGTCTCTAGGTTTTGATTTTAAGGCCATATGGAGGTTCTTAAGTGAATGGGCACAATCATCATCAAACCAAACAGGGCCCTTACGGGGCCCATTACGTATAAAACGTATTAAATTATTTTTAGTTTCCAATAGGATTTGTTCAAATGCTATAATTATGCCATCATCAGTTATTGGGTTTAAGCATGTCATTATCTCCGATGCTCGTTTGGAGACTATATTATCCACAAACTTCACGGTGTCAACTCTCTCCCACTTCAATGGGATCCCATTCTCTCTTGCAATCACTGGGTTAATATGTAAATTAACAGGATGTTTATTTCTTAATAAAGAAGGGATGAGAAAGGTGATTGCAGCGTGGTCACTGAAAGCATAAAAGTTGGCCTTAAATTGAGTAAAGAGCTTTTTTATGGTATCTGAGACCAGAGCATAGTCGAGGGTCGAATAGTAGGAGCGACTAGAAAAAGTGAAGCCTAACTGGCCAGTTAGGGTTTCAAAAGTGTTTATAATTGTAAGATTATTTATAATTAACAGCCTATTTAAGGCGTTACCATAATCATTATGATTAAAATGGGTTACTGAATCCCCGTCTTCATCTACTAGCCCACATACTGATGTATTAACCTTATTACAAGGGTGGGCATTAAAGTCCCCTAACCAGATTATATCGCAGGGTTTATTATATACTTTCTCCAATTTGGCAATATCGCTAGCCAAAGGGTCCAAAATCACTGCATAATTACCATCAAAATTATTATTGTAAAAATTTATGAGTAACCAATATCTCTCTTTATAATAATCTAGAACAATGATATAGTAATATGAGGATGTATTTGAAAAAGTTTTAACCTTTAAAGGGAAGGTATTAGAAAGTAATGTCAGTAGACCACCTTTTACACGACCAGCTACTGAGGGGATAGCAGGCGTGTGAAATGAGCGATACCCATTCAAGTGAATCTGGTCAACTTCCCACGTCTCCTGCAGGCACATGATGTCATAAGGCATTAGCAAAGACAACCAGTCCGAGTTTAACTTCTTTTGGTTATACCCAGCAATGTTCCAGGAAATCACTGCGACAGAATCCAGGATAGTCTCAGTGTGTATCAGGTTCTGAGGAATAACTAAGCTACCTGACTGCAAGCTTATATTTGGTTGACAACTTACAGGGGGGAGAGAAATTCCAGGTGACCCCTCATGTAACACTGTATACTCATCATTATTGTCTAAAGGATTCTGCTCATCAAGTCAATCACATTCAAACTCACCTTCCAGCAAGGTAAATCTATTACTGAGAGGTAAGGGTAAGATGGGTTGTAAGAGACATTGGTTAAGAGGACGTAAAGGCAGAGGGCCATTATTTATTTTGTAGGATGTAGCTTGGGATGGCATGAAAGGTCTATAAAGAAAGCCAAGAGGGAGTGCACAAATTTCAGAATAGAGAGTCGGAGTGCTGGGTAGTAGACTTAATAACTCACCCACCATGTGGTGGTTATCAAATTTAATAATAATACAGTCCCCTTTGATGGTTTTAGGTGCCCTTCCTACCCAACCTACCCTCCTGGCCATTATAAGATGTTTGTATAAATTAAAGCTATCCCCTGTATACTTAGAAAGCCAATGCTGGGCTTTATGAATTTGCTGCTCTGTAGTTTCATGTTGGTTAATTTTTAGTTCTGGAACATTTACTAACACTGTAACATAAGGGCAGGCTGCTGGTGGGAGATCTAGCCTTACTCCTGATTTTGTTACGTAAGCTGATCGATTATTAGCCACCCTCCCAGAGTGAAGACCTAAAGTGCCACCTTCTAATGAAGCGATACAAAAGGGGATGATGGACGGAACGCTTGAGCCAATCAAACACTCACCCCCAGTCAACTGATCTGGGTTTAATCCATCATCATTCTTTAGCTCACTCCACCACCCCAGTTCAGACATGGCCATATGCAAATCAGTCTGACCCTGTGCCTCATGGGAACAGTCCAGCCCGAACTGCCAAGCCATGTCTTCCCTGGACCGGAAACAAGCATCCTAGGACCGGTTTCTGGCATTTCAGCCGTCATCAGCCAGGCTTGCTTGAATCCAGTGGCAAAGTGAGCAAGGGACCCACGTCTGGGCATACCCCCGCCAACTTAGGGCGACCAAAGCGATACAAAAGGGGATGATGGACGGAACGCTTGAGCCAATCAAACACTCACCCCCAGTCAACTGATCTGGGTTTAATCCATCATCATTCTTTAGCTCACTCCACCACCCCAGTTCAGACATGGCCATATGCAAATCAGTCTGACCCTGTGCCTCATGGGAACAGTCCAGCCCGAACTGCCAAGCCATGTCTTCCCTGGACCGGAAACAAGCATCCTAGGACCGGTTTCTGGCATTTCAGCCGTCATCAGCCAGGCTTGCTTGAATCCAGTGGCAAAGTGAGCAAGGGACCCACGTCTGGGCATACCCCCGCCAACTTAGGGCGACCAAAGCGATACAAAAGGGGATGATGGACGGAACGCTTGAGCCAATCAAACACTCACCCCCAGTCAACTGATCTGGGTTTAATCCATCATCATTCTTTAGCTCACTCCACCACCCCAGTTCAGACATGGCCATATGCAAATCAGTCTGACCCTGTGCCTCATGGGAACAGTCCAGCCCGAACTGCCAAGCCATGTCTTCCCTGGACCGGAAACAAGCATCCTAGGACCGGTTTCTGGCATTTCAGCCGTCATCAGCCAGGCTTGCTTGAATCCAGTGGCAAAGTGAGCAAGGGACCCACGTCTGGGCATACCCCCGCCAACTTAGGGCGACCAAAGCGATACAAAAGGGGATGATGGACGGAGCAGCTTGAGCCAATCAAACACTCACCCCCAGTCAACTGATCTGGGTTTAATCCATCATCATTCTTTAGCTCACTCCACCACCCCAGTTCAGACATGGCCATATGCAAATCAGTCTGACCCTGTGCCTCATGGGAACAGTCCAGCCCGAACTGCCAAGCCATGTCTTCCCTGGACCGGAAACAAGCATCCTAGGACCGGCTTCTGGCATTTCAGCCGTCATCAGCCAGGCTTGCTTGAATCCAGTGGCAAAGTGAGCAAGGGACCCACGTCCCCTTTTGTATCGCTTTGTTCGCCCTAAGTTGGCGGGGTATGCCCAGACGTGGGTCCCTTGCTCACTTTGCCACTGGATTCAAGCAAGCCTGGCTGATGACGGCTGGAATGCCAGAAGCCGGTCTAGGATGCTTGTTTCCGGTCCAGGAAGACATGGCTTGGCAGTTCGGGCTGGACTGTTCCCATGAGGCACAGGGTCAGACTGATTGCATATGGCCATGTCTGAACTGGGGTGGTGGAGTGAGCTAAAGAATGATGATGGATTAAACCCAGATCAGTTGACTGGGGGTGAGTGTTTGATTGGCTCAAGCGTTCCGTCCATCATCCCCTTTGTATCGCTTTGTTACGCCCTAAGTTGGCGGGGTATGCCCAGACGTGGGTCCCTTGCTCACTTTGCCACTGGATTCAAGCAAGCCTGGCTGATGACGGCTGGAATGCCAGAAACCGGTCTAGGATGCTTGTTTCCGGTCCAGGGAAGACATGGCTTGGCAGTTCGGGCTGGACTGTTCCCATGAGGCACAGGGTCAGACTGATTTGCATATGGCCATGTCTGAACTGGGGTGGTGGAGTGAGCTAAAGAATGATGATGGATTAAACCCAGATCAGTTGACTGGGGGTGAGTGTTTGATTGGCTCAAACGTTCCGTCCATCATCCCCTTTTGTATCGCTTTGTTCGCCCTAAGTTGGCGGGGGTATGCCCAGACGTGGGTCCCTTGCTCACTTTGCCACTGGATTCAAGCAAGCCTGGCTGATGACGGCTGGAATGCCAGAAACCGGTCTAGGATGCTTGTTTCCGGTCCAGGGAAGACATGGCTTGGCAGTTCGGGCTGGACTGTTCCCATGAGGCACAGGGTCAGACTGATTTGCATATGGCCATGTCTGAACTGGGGTGGTGGAGTGAGCTAAAGAATGATGATGGATTAAACCCAGATCAGTTGACTGGGGGTGAGTGTTTGATTGGCTCAAACGTTCCGTCCATCATCCCCTTTTGTATCACCTTCTAATGAAGCAGCATTTGTAACATTTATAGATGGTTGAGCATAAACATTTTCATTTCCTGGCAAAACCGGGTGTGATAAAACTGAAGGGTGATGTGAGTGGAGATGCGCATTCGGGAGACGTCTCTGCTCTAAGCTGTCTGGGACTTCGTTAGTTTTTCTAGTAGGATTGTTACTCTCACTAAGTGGATTCGAGACTCCTGACGTTAAGGGAAGAACATTGGAAGAGGCTGAGTGAATTGGATTTTGGGTAGGTAGCAAAGATTTCAAACAGTTGTGAGTGGTTGTTTGTATCCGTCCTATATTACCCCCTCGCCCTCCCCCTGCCCCTCCCACCACACCGGAGTGTAAGCTATTACACAGCACAGAGATCGAATCCTCAATTTTTCCCAATCTTGCTATAAGCGGTTGTAAGAGACGAGAAAAGGAATGTTCCAACTTTCCACATAGCTTGTCTAATGATAGCGGTGTCCCCCCCCCCCCACTAACCAAGGGAAGGGTGTCAATGCCATGACCATTACCATTGGAGTTCGAAGACTTTGCAGGCTTAGAAGCAGTCTTTGGCGCTATAGTTTTCTTTGCCCTTCCCCTTCTTTTTTTCTCAGGGGGTTCAGTCAATGGACTTTCTTAGGGCGATGGTACAATTTCTAAACCAGTTTCTGAGGATAAGGCAGAATCAGGCACTACAGAGTTCAAGGGAAGCAAAGAACCTTGACCAAAAACCGGACAGGATCTTACCTCTTCAAGTGAGAGGCGCCGTTCCGTAATAGCGATCTCTTTTGAGATGACATCTGCCGCTCTCAGGAGGAAAGCATCTAGAGTGTTGGTAATTACATCCCCTCCTTCGGCTGCCTTGGTTTTCCTTTTAGCCATCTAGGGTGCAGAATGGAAAGCACTGCACGTTACAAACACCGAAATGTTGGGGGGGGGGGGGGGTGACCCAGCCCGGCCTCTTCTGGGCGATGACGGGCGTGGATGGGCTTGTGATCGCCCCTCCTGGGGAGAAGAACAGATGTAGTAAACGTGGCTCGCAGTCTCCCCGCTCAAGAATTGAATAACGCTGTGGCTTTGACTTTGGCTTTACACGGCGCCGCGGACCGGCGTGTGTGTTAAATACGCGCTTGTGCGTGAAGGATGCTGGGCGCTGTAGTCCTCTGGACTCGTGCAAGCAGGCTTGTGATCTCCCCTCCTGGGGAGAAGAACAGATGTAGTAAACGTGGCTCGCAGTCTCCCCGCTCAAGAATTTAATAAATCTGTGGCATTGACTTTGGCTTTACACCGCGCCGCGGGCCGGCGTGTGTGTTAAATACGCACTGGTGCGCGAAGGATGCTGGGTGCTGTAGTCCTCTGGACTCGTGCAAGCGGGCTTGTGATCTCCCCTCCTGGGGAGAAGAACAGATGTAGTAAACGTGGCTCGCAGTCTCCCTGCTCAAGAATTTAATAACGCTGTGGCTTTGACTTTGGCTTTACACCGTGCCGCGGGCCGGCGTGTGTGTTAAATACGCCTTGGTGCGCGAAGGATGCTGGGCGCTGTAGTCCTCTAGACTCGTGCAAGCGGGCTTGTGATCCCCCCTCCTGGGGAGAAGAACAGATGTAGTAAACGTGGCTCGCAGTCTCCCCGCTCAAGAATTGAATAACGCTGTGGCTTTGACTTTGGCTTTATTCTTATAGCTTTGAGTCCTCGAAGAGTCTGAACTGTCACACTTGTAGGAGTGTGATTGTTAGAAGTTGTGTTGGCACCATTGTTGGCAGCACTGGTGGGGGCAATGCGTCATGCGAGCTGCGGTATCCTCCTGACGAGGGCCCTGGCACTTACTGTTTTACAAATTAAGAACTGATTGGCAGTGCTTAATGAGAGCCAATGGTTGCAGATGGGCCACACTGGCACTCATTTTTTGGGGAACAGCTCTTATTTTTCCTATTCAGACTTTAACCCAGAGCAAGAGGGAGAAAAACACAAAAAGCGTAAAGAAGAAACAGAAAGACGGAAAAAAAGTGACAAAGTTAGAAAGCAAAGATGAAAAAGAACCTGCAAGCATGAGATAAAAAGATAGGGAGTGTCTGGTAGTGGATTAAAGGGCATGAGGTGGAATCAAGAGTACGCGGCCTTAGTACTCTGCACTGCACAGTGTCGGCTTTAGGGCAGTGCGACCGGTGCGGCTGCACTGGGCACTGACCTAGAGGGGGGAGGAGGCGCTGACCTCAGCTGTGCGCGCTGTGTTTAGAAATATCTTACAATTTAAAAGCAGCTGAAGCAGAGTTCCTTGTACTCCAGATTTCAGGCAGCAATAAAAATGTCAAGATAACTCTTGTGATTAATGTTCCTGCTAGAGAGAGAGAGATTGGAGTTTTGTCTAGTGGCAGTTTTGACTCGCCATAAAGTAGCGTAGCGGGATAATATGCCTGCTGCAAAGAAGAGGTCTGTATTTAAAGTGGATAGCTGAGTGGATTAGTGAAGCCAGCCTTTACCAGTGCTTTAAAATAAATGAAATGTATGCCAGAGAGTGGTTATGGAAAGAAGGGGGGCCCTTTTTGCCGGGTAGTAGTGAGTAAATCTGAGAAAGAGGTCAAGGGCGTTGGGGCGCTAAAAAAGATTGTCGCACCAGGCGCCACCAGCGCTATAGCCGGCCCTGATTCTGCACCCTGACCTTCGATAGCGCCGGCCTTCGGCTTCTGAGCACAACTTAGAGCCCTAACACTTATTCTATTACAAATTAAACACTGGTGTTTTGGATTCCCAAAGCTTCTCCTCTCCAAAGGGGAGGATGATAAAGCAGATCGACCCCTTTCACCTACTGCAATGTCACTTGTAATTCCTTTCCCTCCGCAAGAGTGCCAATTTTAAAACAGATTATTACTTGAATTATTCGAAATTTTACAATGTTTGCTATTAATTAGCTTCTTAACTGGCTTAAGGTCTAGGAACCTAGATGATGTTCTTGTGTTCTAAAATCTATTTATTTGTACAAATCCAAATGCATGTGTTCTCAGATAGTTAAATAGCAGAGGCCAATGTTCATTGTTAAATAAACCAGACCAGCCCAAGAACACCCGTTATAATTATTCAGATTTTCTATTCAGCTAGAAGAAAGCAAATACCCCATGTAATTGTGTCTGCTTTTTGATTGCTGTTATATGAAACTCTTTATAATTAACCTTCCATTGTGTACATTTAAAAGAGAAAGCTACGTGGGTGCACAGCATGATCCTACCTTGAGAACAATTTTACTGCAGCCATTCCCTCTGTTTATTTAAAAGCATTAACATTTCGATCAGAGGAGTTTTAAATGCTGTAGATGGCAGTACATAGATAAATGATGATGGGGTTATTAACATACTTTAGAAGGAATAACAGTTAATGGATTATCAGCGCCTGCTGTGTGGCTGGACATGTTATTAACTAGTGGAGCATTCAGGTGTGAACTATACATATTGAAATGAATCTATACAATGAAATCAAGTTGCCAAAAGTGACTTTTCAGTGCTTTAGATTCATGGATGAAAACCTTCACATGTTCTGTCCAAGTCCTTAAAAATAAATACACATCAAAGGGGGCTTCCAACAACCTACCATACACCTTCTCTCTCTCTCTCTCTCTCTCTCTCTCTCTCCCTCCCTCCCTCCACGTCACTACTGGAATTCCGAAATAGTCTGAAGACCTGGCTCTTCAACTAGAAGTCTAGTCCCTAATCCGACCACTGCTAGGCTGTTTTCACCTACCTAGCGCCTCGATGCCCTCACGGGCGATAAGCAGCGCTTTGCAAATCCATTCAGTTAACTAACATAACTCAGCAGGACAATGCAGGTGCTTCAGAGATGGATATATAATCTGGAGGTAACAAGTTGCAATCTAAGATGTTCTAATTCAACATTCAATGCGTCTACAATTTATAAAGCTTGAGGAATACCAGAAAACCAGTATTATTGGAAACCTGTTCCTTACTCACAGTATCCTTATGCCATAGATATATCTCAGTATATGTACAATCATCAAAAACGTTCTGAAGTGACCAAACGAGATATTCAGATAATTGTAGAGACAGAACATTAAGCAGAATGGGCATCAATCAGTATGACAGCGTCTCATATTTCTAACTGTGAAAACAAATCAGAAAATAACAGGACACCATAGCGGCAAGTCTGGTAAAAGTGCCTTTATGGAGGGGAACAGTAGGGGAACAAACAAAGATGCCTTTCAATGCATCAAGTACCAATCCAACCCCACCAGCCAGTAATGTGTGACTAAGCTCAGCGTGGTGTACATAAAAAGCTAGTAATGTATGTGAGAGGATGGAGAAGGGAGGAGAAATGAATGGGGAATGGGGGAAGGATGCTATGGTGATCGTAAGTTATAAGTTTGTAAGGAAAAGGCGAGGTATCCACCATCCCATCTATTTAGGGTGGTTTAGTGTCATCTTTGAGGTATTCCTGGAAAGAGAAGATCAGTTTGTCCCATAACGCCGCATTGGGGTACTTGCGAAGTCCCCTGGCCTCCTCCCTGCACAGAGACAGTGACTCAACCTCCACCCACTGATGGACTGTTGGTTGTGCACCAATGGAAGACAATGACTGGAGAACCTACCATTTCATGGTAATGCAGCGTCTGGCAAAGTCTATAAATCCACTCACAACCTTGACTGTTTTGGGATGCTTATATTAGCCTAGGAGACAGCTCTCCAGGGTAAATAGACCCTGGCAACCTGTTATGGAGGTCAATATAGTGCATATTTCTAACCATTAAGAGGACACAATGGGCAGGCCCAAGATATGTTTCATGTCTGCATTGGGAGGAAGGCAGCGAGGGAATTCAGTGGAGGCAGTGGTGTAAATTGTTTGGATGCATACAAGTGTCAAGTGTGTCGGGTTTAGTATATTGAATTGGATATACTGGAACCCAGTATTCCGTGAAATCTTATGCACGTGGGAAAGTGCTTTTTCTCACTCTTCCCGAGTGAGTTATTGACGTCTGTCAGTGTTCCACTTAGTATGGAGTTTTGGTAGAGGAGTTATAGTGCGCACCCAGATCGCCCTAGCAATCCAAGAGATCAGTCTACGGCCAGAACCAATGGTGAATAGCATTTGGGATGGTGGGCGTGAGGGTGGCTCAGTATCACCGATACTGCATGTGCTGTTGAGTGCAGCTAGTAAGCACCAATGTGTCAAGAATTGGCCCACGGGTATCCGTGCGGTTCAGTCAATGTGTCAAAAGTTATCAAAACTCTACCTTTCAATAGGTCTCCCAAGCAGTTAATCCAAACATTGTCCCACTTCCCAGCAGGTCTGCAGCAACCAAGCCCCCATCAAACATCAGAGGCACCTCAGGGGAATCTCCAGTGCATACAGCACTGTACTGGAAGTAATGTTCAAGGCCATGCGATAACTGGGCCTCATGCATGGAGGAAGTTAGTATGCCTACTTGAAGCACTGAGTTATATAATTTGACCAGTCTCAGGATCAATAGAGTCGTATATGTGCTAAACAATTCAATCGGAAGGCCATCAAGGCCAGTAGTTTTATAGGTAGCAAAATCCCAAATGGTGCCCCGAATTTACTGTTCCATGATTGGGCTTTCCATGGACTTTGCATGTTCAGCTTGGATCTTTGCAAGGGTGAGTCTCTCCAGGAATGCGGTAATGTTGCCCTTTGCAGTGGAAAACTCAGGGCTGTATAGTGAGCGGTAATGGGAAGAAAAGGAGGAGTGGATAGCTGGATTGTGAGTGTACGATTTTGACTGGGGAGAGACGGATGGTGTAGATAGTGATCTTATCCATGTCTTCTTTGAGCAACCAAGCAAGTAACTTTCCAGGTTTGTTCCCTTCAGCATGCGTTTTGGCACTGTGGACTTTGTAGCCAATATATCTGAGAGTCTCAATCAACTGAGCTTGCCACACCTTAGCAGTAAGTAGCACTTCTTTAGAGGCAGTATCAGAAAATGATGCTTTCTGCAAGTCCATTAGGGAGTGTTCAATTTTCTCCAGTTCTACTTCAACTGTCTTACGGGCCATTATCACTGCTCATATACTGTGACCTCTCAGTACTGTTTTGAATGCATCCCACTCAATAAGGCGGGAAGAGGACGCGCCACTGTTCTCGGAAAAGTAATTACTAATGTCCTCCATAAGCTGCTCCCAGAATTCAGAGTCCTGAAAGGCAGAGGGTTGGAGTCAACCAGGTAGGGACCGGCGAGGTGTACCCACCCAAAGTAAGATACATAATCAGAGTGTTGTGGTCTGAGATAGACTTGCAGAGATACTCAATATCATGAACCAGGAGTTGTATAGATGTTGGGCATAGATGTCAGTCCAGGCGAACATGGAGATCATGGGGAGTAGTAGAGGGAATATTATGGTGAAGGACCCTCCAGACATCCACCAAGTTCAAATGAGTAGCTCATTGTGATAGGTATTCAGCATGACAAACTATGTGTGTAAGTTAGGCAGTGGAAGGTATGATCTATCCAAATGGGGGTCCAGTGCACAGTTAAAATCCCCACCCAAGATCCAAAGGAGGTGGGACCATTGAAGAAGTTGGGTGAAAAGGTGCACAAACAATTGGGGTTAGCCTGTATTTGGTGAACATATACTACCCGTGCCATATAGTACTCCGTCCACCAGTATGTATCTACTCTCATCGTCCGTGACTGCCTTGACACAAGTGAAGGGGACCACAGGTCTGACCCAAATTAATACCCCCCTTGCATAGCTGGAGTGGGCAGTGCAGTAACATTGTCCCCTCCAACGCTTTTGAAGTCTGAGACCCTCCACCCTTCGCTAAGTGGGTGTTTTTCAAGAAGGCAACATTGGCACCCCGGCGCTTGAAGAAGGTATGGATGTTGTAGCGCTTTTTTGCTGATGGGCATCTCTCTTGTGTCCCAAGAGACTATTGTTAGCTTAGCCATAGCATGTGAGGTATAGTGAGTAAGGGAGGAGTGTCCGCTGAGTTGGCAGCGGTGGAAACGGGACCCGGGTGATGCGCAATGTTTCCACTGTCCTTCCAATAATACAACTGAGACATACAGGATGCAAATATAAATACCAGGCTTGTCTGTGTGAAGTTCCCAACTCCCCATCCTAGGGCCACAGTGTAACATCTGACCGCCCACAATGACACAGTAGTAACTGTTTAAGATTAGTGCTACTATGATAGTAAAATGAGTCCAAAAGAGGGGGTGGGCTGGAACCGAGGTAGTTGAAGTGCTGTGAGGCAGCCCAAATGTATCAGTTCAGGTGGAACATGTCACATATTCTAGGTGAGCCGGCCCCCACAGAACTACGGAACAAATAAACCCCATCCCAGTGATTAATGTGCTTCCATGGGGTAGTAATACCAATGCTAAACTTAACGCGCAGAAGGTCGTCTCCTGCCCCCCGAAGGGCAACAGGGTGGTATTAGGGAAAAAGAGAGTGTTCCCAGTGTCATTTTGCAATACATGCATTACATGTATTCAGTATGTAAACATCTGAAGTGTGGTGTAACCGTTGACAATGTAGTAGATCACATAGACCATTATATTTGCGATATATTATTAGAAACTATTTTAGAGGCCCAGTACTTAGATTATATCATCATTAGTCTGTAGAATGATCATCAGAGAGACCACTGAGTTGGAACTTAGTAGAGAGCAGTTTGAATCTTTGGACGAGGAAATAAAGTCCGAATCTTCCAGGAAGCGCTGCTTGCCTCCAGTTCTTGCTACTGTGCGGCAGCAGACAATAAGGAGTTCCTCTCCAACTGTGACTGAGCAGGAGAGGGAGCACCAAAGGAGCTCCACCACGAACAGGCTCGCTGAAGGGCATGGTGACCCAGGCGAGGATTCATGAGCTGAGTTTGGGAGGGAGGGGCACAATCGGGCCTCGGAGCGTCTCCCGGTACCATGCACCCTCAGGCTCTGTGACAAAATGCAATCTCTGGTTCAATATGACTTTCAACTTGGCTGAGAACAGCAAGGTATTGTTTAAGTCCTAAGTCTCAGGGCTTGCACTTGACTCAGAGGAAAGAAGCGCAATGTGGTTGCACTGCAAGGGTGTAGTCCAGGAAGATCATAACTCAGGACGCTTCCACAGTATTCTGCCCCACGTGTCTGGATGAGTTTGGGCCCCCGGTGGAGGTCAACGGACAGGTAAACAGTGGTCCTGCTCCATTGTGGAGAGGGAAAAAGGGCCGGTTATGCCATGTTTTTAGTCAGCCAATTTCCAAATAAATTAGTTGGACAGGACCCCATCCTCTCTTCAGGTAATCCAACGATGCAGATTTTAGTGTGCTGGGAGTAGTCCTTCTCATCCTCTGCTCTATTCTCCAGTATTCAAATCTTGTCCACAAGGTCAGTCAGTTGTTTATGATGGTCTGTTGCTTGTGGCATGAGTTCTAGGAGCGATGTTTAATTTTTCTTCACTTGCTCCGACATATTACGCTGGAAGGAAGCAAACCTCATCTGGAAGGAGGCAAACCTCAACAGCCACTGTATCAATCTTGCACTCTAAGGCTGATCTAGTGTCTGGTATTGCTTGTACTCCATTCCGGTCTGCTAGAGATGAATTGTAGATGTGTGGGAGATATTTGCAGACTGTTCTTGGGACATTTTGAAGTTTGTATTCAGGGCCTTTCCCCATGTTACATACATGTCACAGAGCCGGAAGTACTATGTAAGTTCTCTGATTCCCCTCCCCAAACCCCCACCCTCCCAAACCTCTGCGCTCACTATACCAAGAATGTGGCGTAGGACAGTCAGCAAGTCTGTAGTAGGGAGGCACGTTGAAGCAATCCAAGAGAGCAACTTTACCCCCCTGAATCAGTGTATTACCTCAGTAAGTAGGGGAGACACAAGCAGTGTCAGCTATCAACAAAGAGGCAACGACTAAGAGGCATGTGTTTCTGCCTCCATGAGGACGTAGTGGCAGAGGGATTAGGACTACGTCACAGACAGTTTAATGTGCTCACTAAATCGCTTAGTGATAAATTACGGTTTAACTGCAATTCAGAGTAAGTGTAGTGGTAAGAGAGTGTGCCGCAGTGTGTGAGGGGCCAGCAACGCGTTGTATGTGGCTCAAACTTTCTATCTCTCTGTTTCAGTCACCACCAGGTCCCCCCTCCCAGGTCTAGAAACCTCGCCTTGGGGAAAGACTCTGGCCGACCCAACTGTATTGAGCACTTCCATGCAGCGTGGGTGAACAGGGCCTATAGTAGAGGCAGCGACCTCCAACATGAGTTATAAAGGCTATAGATATATTTGGAAGGGGGCCTAGTTACTGCATGGGTTCTTCAGTGCAGCACACACGGAGTTTGGCCCAGAGTTCAATGCTTAAGAGTGCCTGTATCAGGGAGCCTGAGGGACAGAAAAAGCCACTTTAGGTTGGGCAGGAGGAAGTTGGCCTGCTTCACCCCAATCCGGCAATGCCATTATGGAGCCCAGCAGGAGTGGTGGCATGTAGAACCCTCCACAGTGAAGGGGGAACCCCCGTCCCCTATGGAGGGCCCACAAGGTCCAGAGGACGGGGCCGTGGCACCAGCCCACAGCCACAATAATCTGGACACCAGGCACCAGCTCAGAAGACATGAGCACAGCCCCACTCGCACATGGCCCTCATACCATGAGGGGGCCACTCTCAACCCCAGAGACACAGCGACAACACCAGATAGCACAGAATCTACTTCAGACCATCCAAAGGAGCCAACATATAGGTGGGTATGCAGGACCTATCGCAGGAAAGGGAAACCATCTTCTGCTCCCCAAGGAAAGGGTGCAAGGTCTGAAGATCTGGGCCAAGTTCTTAGCCCAAAAGCAATGAGGACTCGGCGAGCAGCCTCGGTGAGAGAATGATCTGGGCATCTCCCTCCGCAAACAGTCCTCATGTCACGAGGGGTCAGTTCCCATCATAGGAGCCACAGGTATAGCCTCAGAAGGGTTGGGATCGAATATGGGCCAGCTTGATGGCGGATTACTGGAGAATTCAGCGGGCCCAGACAGAAGCTCCTGTATAGTGCATCTGTCATGCTGCAGGACCTAGCCACACCCTTCCCAATCAACTTTTGTCATTCCTGGCTGTAAGAAAGTGGTTTGTTGGTTTTCTAGGATGCAAGCCGTGGTCAAGAAGCAACCACAATACTTGTCAGGGTGAGACACAAGCCAACCCTAAATTAACCAGTGCTCAACCCTCTGGTAGCTTGGCACAGAGCAGTCAGGCCTAACTTAAAGGCAATGTGTAAAGTATTTGTGCAACAGTTCAAATACTAATAAAGCGAAACACACCAAACAAAAAGAATCCCACACCAAGTTAGAAAAATAGCACTTCTTTTAATAAATAAGACAAGACCAAAATGACAAAAATCCAATCTGTAAAACCGGAGGTATGTAATTTTAAAGATTTCAGTGAAAATAGCAACACAAAGCACCAACTGTGGGTATCTGGTAGCGCCGGACCAGGACAAAGTCACAAGTTCAGTCTGACCACAAATGAGCGCGGGCCGGCTACAGGGACCAAGTTAGGCCAGCTGAACAGAGTATATTGGTTTGCTGAGCGTTGTGCTGGTTCGCGTCAAAGATGCATCGGGTAGCCGAAGCGATGCGTCAGTCTGAGATGCGGCGAAGGTGCGATGCGAGGGCCTGCATTGTCGTTGAGATTCCCGTCGACGGGGCTTGCGATGCGAAGACCAGCATCAAGGATGCAGCATGCAGTCGGAGTGGTGCGTCAGTTTCAAAGAACTGAGAGGCTGCGATGTGGAGTCTGGCATCGCCGTCGAGGCTACCGTCGATGAGGGATGCAAGGG
This sequence comes from Calotriton arnoldi, assembly GCA_963921515.1. Taxonomy (NCBI): domain Eukaryota; kingdom Metazoa; phylum Chordata; class Amphibia; order Caudata; family Salamandridae; genus Calotriton; species Calotriton arnoldi. The sequence goes on from CAWUFW010015324.1 coordinate 357,904, forward strand.
CCTGTGCTGAGGATGCGTTGCGCAGTGGTGGTTCTGATGGGCTGCGATGCGATGCAGGTCTTAGCAACAAGTTCAATCCATGCAGCACGGGTGATGCATCAGTTCTGCTTGGGTTTTCGTTGCACAGCAGAGGAGATGTGTCAGATCCGCTGGATCCACAGAGGCTGGCAGAGCACCTTATGCCCACTTCCAAGGGTCCAGGACTGTGGTGGCACCACTTGGCAGGGTAGACTTGCAGATGGCAGAGTCCAGAAATGCAGGTCCAGTCCTTCTCACCCAGGCAAGAGGGCAGGAGGTCAGCAGTCTTTCAGAGCAGCAGTCCAGCAGAGTGGCAGTCCTTTCAGCAGCACAGCATTCCTTCTTCCTGGCATAGCATCCACAGGTCCAGAAGTGTGCTGAAGAGTTGGTGTCTGAGATCCAGTATTTATACCCAGTTGCGCCTTTGAAGTAGGGAAAAGCTTCTAGAGGCATGCTTTTGAAGTTCACAGGTTCCCTGCCTTCCTGGCCTTGGCTCCAGACTAACTACTGTAAGTATGCAGCCCTTTGTGTGGAGACATGACACTGAATATTCAGGTGGGGCTTGGACCAGCTCCTCCCTCCCATCCTGCCAGAAATGGTCCATCCAGTCACACCTAAGCTTCCCATTGTGTGTGGCTGTCTTGGAGAAATACACAAAGCCCAACTGTCAACCAAAGTCATGAGACCAGAGACAGGCTGCTTTTGAAATGGCAATTTAAACTGCACACACACAGGCTGCAATGGCAGGCCTGAAACATGTTTGAAATGCTACTTAACTGAGTGGCACATCAGTGCTGCAGGCCCACTAGTAGAATTTAACTTACATGCCCTGGGCACAGTTAGTGCCACTTTACTAGGGACTTACACATAAATTAAATGTGGGAATTGGGTATAAGTCAATCTAATTTGTTTTAAGGAGAGAGCACAAGGACTTTAGCACTGGTTAGCAGTGGTAAAGTACTAATGCCAGCAAAAACAAAGTCAGCAAAAACAGGAGGACTGTAGAAAAATGTTAGGGAGAAAACCACTCCAAGGATGCTAGGTCTAATACTGGCATTCAAGAAAAACACTTTGTACCTGATCATAGCCCTCAGGATACCATACCCCAACATTTAAAGTGAGGACGCATTTTTGCTTTTGGATTACCAAAGATAGTCAACAATGCTTGATGATCAGTCACAAGCGTGAAGGGCTTCCCATACAAGAATATGTAGAAATGCTCACAAGCCCACACCACAGCTAAGCTTTCTTTCTCAGGTTGTGAGTAAGCACGGTCAGTTTGGGACACACTTCGGTTTGCATACGCCTCAATATGTCTTCGGGCATTTGGGTGTCTGCTGTGCTGTGCAAAGGTGGCGCCCAACCCAACAGTGCAAGTGTCAACAACAACTTCAGTGTGAAACTATGGATCAAAGTATGTAATTTCAGTAGCATTCTCAATAGCTTGCTTGATTTTCTGGAAGCTTTGCTCGCATTCATGTGACCAAAGAAAAGAAACATTATTTTTGTCAAGTCTTTTAATGGCACACTGACAGTGGCAAAGTCTTGTATGTATCTAGAGCAACAGCTGGCCATGCCAAGGAATGAATGTAACTTGGAAACATCTTGTGGGGGGCTGGCAGTTGACACCGCTTGCACTTTATCTGGATCGGTTGTCATGCCTCCATCAGAATAGATATGGCGAAAGAATTTGAACTCTGTTTTATGGAACTCACATTTCTCTGCATTCAAAGTTAAACCGACATCAGCAAGCAACTGGCACATATGCTTGAGAGGTTTGTCGTGGTCCTTCTGTGTAGCCCCGAAAACCAATATGTCATCACTATCATTGAAAGTATTCATGACAGACTGTATAATACGTCGAATTACATCTTGGAATAGTCTTGCATCTGGTGACACACCAAAACATAATGTTTTGTAACAGAACAGACCAATATGTGTAGAAAAGGTTGTAATGTACCTGCAATTCTCCTCAGGTTCCAACTGACAATATCCTTTATTCAGATCCAGGTGAAAGAATACCTTCGCAACACTCAATTGTGTTATCATCTTGGCAATGTGCGAAATGGATATCGTTCTCTTTTAATTGACTTATTCACTTGATGCATGTCCAAGCTGATATTATAACAGGGAACTGGCAACAGTCCTGGCACCTGCAAGAACGTCAGCTGAGTTCTGGGAGAAATTGCAACTCTCTCAATTGGGATGTGAGGCCTTATCCAAGATGGTGCTCTTCCCAAGGATGGCATGGTATTTCTCCAATATTCTGGCCATCTTCAGAGGCACTCCTTCAAAGACCTTAACAAAATCCTAACTGATTTGATTTAGTGAACAGGTAGACGCAGAGTGTCCTTGATACAACTGTATCTCACAATTTTATGAAGGTGGCCTAGGGGGTCCCAAACTTTGAGTCATACTACTTGGTATCAGAACTCCAAATGGGTGGCAGTGTGGCTAAACCTGACGTGTACCCTTGAGGAGAGATATGTAGCGTTTGCATCCGAAGGCATCGCAATACCAAGCTCAGGTTTGGGTGAACGATGGCACCCAGGTCCACTTTGGTACTCATGAAAAGAGTCAGGTACTGCTGGAGAAGATATTTGACGAAAATTAAACTACATGAAGTATATGCACCAGAGATCCGCCTTTGGTCCTTGCCGAAGTTAAGCTGAGCAAACCAAGTAACTGGGAAAATGGCTAAAAATCAAGTGGGGCTCCTTTATAACTCGAGCACACCAATGACCTTCAAAGAGCTAAGAGAGTAATATGCGCCACCTGCAGGGCAGTTTATAGCACATGTGGCTCTACAGAGAGCAGCCACAATGACATGGGGAATCATTGTAGGGGAACTTGAGACAGATCAGGCACTGCAGATTATCCTGGCATGGGGAAGAAGACGGCAGATGATAACAAATTTATATAAAGCCCTCGGCATAAAGCAATGCAAGGACTTAAGCAATCTCCAAGAAAGCTGAGAAGGGGACTTAGGTGAAGAGCTCATGCAAACTGAATAGTCAACAGCCCATCACTATGTACACAAGGACTCCAGGAATATGCTATTTAAAATCATGCAATTTAACTGTCTGAATGTCCTAAATGCAAGAATTCCTAAGCCACATTTTATCATATGATATGGTCATTCCTCGAGATCAATATCTTTTGGAACAAGACAGCTCTATAAATTTCATTGTGGTCAGGTAAACAATTCCTACCAAGACCACAGTTATGTTCATTAGTTTGATGCCCAGGCCTAAGATAGATAAACCACTTGTCAACTTGCTGAGCTCGCTATTGTCATGGAAAAAGGGCAATTGCCGTGGAATGGAAAGTCACGCATACCCCTGACATTTGCAAATGGTGCCAAGAACTATGCAAAGGGTGCAAGCCAAAAAAATAACAAGGAGGCGCCTTAAGAACAGAGCAAAGAAAATTATGGAAACCACAGGATAGGATACATTACAGGACACAGTGCGTTCTGTTGAGACTAACTTGAATTAACAGTATTGCAACTTAGTTGATAAATATATGTGCTTGTCAAATCCATAATCAATAAAAACATATTTGAAAAAACAACAAAAGAAGATATGTGCAAACAAAGTGAAAGTTATGGCCAGGGAGAAGGCTGGGCAGATTGACACTGATCTGTCATCCTAAAGAACATCACATGGTACATGTATTAAAGCTATTCACACGGAGTTTGTAAGCATGTCTGCTGGAGGTTAGGGCTGCAAAGAACCTGCCTTGCTCAGCTTAACTTTGGTAAGGACCAAAGGGGGATCTCTGGTGCATATACTTCATGTAGTTTCATTTTATGCAAATATCTCCTCCAGCAGTACCTGACTCTTTTCATGAGTACGAAGGTGGTCCCTGGGTGACATCGGTCACCCAAACCTGAGCTTGGTATTGCAATGCCTTCCGATGCAACCGCTACATATCTCTCGTCGAGGGTACACGTCATGTTCAGCCACACTGCCACCCATTTGGAGTTCTGATACTAGGTTGTATGACTCGAAGTTTGGGACCCCTAGGCCACCTTCATAAAATTGGGTAATACAGTTGGGTCAAGGGCACTACGAGGCTACCTGTTCACCAAATCAAATCAGTTAGGATTTTGTTAAGGTCTTTGAAGGAATGCCCCTGAGGATGGACGGGATAATGGAAATATACCATGCCATCCTTGGGAGGAGCACCATCTTGGATAAGGCCAAACGTCCCTATTGAGAGAGTAGCAATTTCCTCGAGAACTCAGCTGACGTTCTTGCGGGTGCCAGGACTGTTGCTAGTTCCCTGTTATAATATCTGCTTGGCGTCTACAGATGTTAATACCAAAGTACTTAAAAGGTATGAGTTCTAATGTCTGGCCTGAGCATTATGGTGGGAAATAGTTTAGGCACCCAGATCTGTCATGGGAAAAATGCAGGACTTTTCCACGTTCAATTTGAACCCTGATATCTTATCGTCTTAAGTCCTCCAGCCTCCAAAGGTCATTCACTAGACCTAACCTTGCATCTGGGATGTAAAGCAAGACATCGTCTGCATATGTCTGCACGCGCCTTCTAAGACAGTAGCTTTGACCTGGCATCCGAGGCCCCTGCAACATAGGTTATTTTTCGTTGCCTTAGAGTTTGATAGGACCTTGTTTAGGAATATATAAAAATTGCTCTGGTTATTAAGGAACTTGGGCAGTAGATGGTTGCAAGTGTGAGGTAAAGGTGAGTTTAGATACCTCTGACTTTTTACACAGTTAAGTGACCCGTTCTGAAGACCACACTCACGGTGATCAATTATTTGGTATTCTGTACTTTGGCCCACCATTCATTTGGGTAGGTCAGAGGCCAGCAACTCAAGCCCATGGATAAGCTTAAGTGGAAGAAATAAGTATAAAATACACAATTAATCTATGGTTTAGTGATTGCAAAAATTCGAATGTTAACTTACGTAATAATGCTTTTTGGAACAGATTGCCTATGGTTTCTGCACTGATTCATAATCTGGACATAAACAGACTTGAGCTCGGTTGTTTATTGGTTTTACATCACATGATAGTCGGCCAAACGTTAAATTATCGCTTTTAAATATGTATGCTTACTTGCCATAAGTGCTTCTTATAACTTTTGTTGTTTCTTAGATGTGATGAAGTAACAAGCTACAAAAACTGATTTTAGTCATAGTGTTGAAACACGAAGAAATACTTATGTAATCTTGCTTTCTACCCAGGCTTGTACCAGAACAGTAACATAATTGTAGGCTTCCAGCTGATGTCACACTTAACCTGAAATAGAAATGACATTGACGAATGGAGCTCAGAAAATCGGTCACAAAGTCATCTGCAGACCTTTCACATCTCAAACCGAGTATATAAATAGCCCAGTACGTCTTCGCTTGCTGTAAGTCGATAGCCATTTGCACTTTAGCATGTCTTCAGTGCAAGAGTTATCCAAAAATTGCTGTAAAACATGCTTCCCGTTATAGTTCTCTAGATACTTGCTTAATTGTGTAAATCTGTGAATGCATCTGGTTTATACTCACTAGCAGTAGGTGTGTAAATATTCTATGGGAATCCTTGCTTCTCAGCCTTGCTAGTAACATAAAATATTCATGTGGTCCATCAGCACATGACGACTTTTCCTTAGGACATTTAGAGACGCTTATGCAATTAGTTTTCATTTTTTATATCATCTAAACTCCATGAAGAATATTCTGATCAGGGGCCATATTATACAAAGCGCCCCGGGGGCGCAACCGGCGTTTGCGCCCGCTTAGCACGACCCTGGGGCACTTAAGTATTACAGAACGGCCTGCAGACACTTGTGGGGCCCCTTCTGTAATACAGAGAGAGCTGGTGCACATATTGCGCCCGCGCCATCATCAGATGGTGATCCCGCATTTGCATGGGGGCGTGGCCCCATGCAAATGAGGGAATCTCTTTGCCTCTGCGCCTGCGCCATATTACAGATGCAGGCACAAAGGTAAGGAAGCTGTCAGGAGGCGCGCTGACAGTGCACCCCCGATGAAGCCCTCTGGAGGGAATGAAGGGGTCCTATGAACCCCTTAGACATCTCCTTGCAGGTGGGTGCAGTCACTCAATGCACCCACCTGCAAGAGGATCTCTCTCCCTTCTTAAAAGTGCAGGCGGGTTGCTGCCTTCACAATGAAACACAGAGTGGCTGCTTCAAAGCTGCTCCGTATTTCATTTGAAAGTACTACCCCCAGGACAGCATGAATTCATGGCTGCCCTGGGGGCAGCACATTCAATCGAATACAGGGCATTCTCCTTGTTAGTGCCGAGCGCACCTTTTGAAAGGTGCGCACGGCGCCAACAAGGAAAATGTGCCGCTTTGTATAATACGGCCCCAGATCTCACACTCTCTGATGTGCTCATAATGTACAATAATCACATTATTCACTGTAGTTACGGAAAACATTAATGTGGGCTCCATTATGCCCAAAATATAAGCACCAAGATATATACGTTCATTATTAACTTGCAGTTCTTAAACACTTGGCGTGGATCCTTGTGGGTGAATGTGAATGTTTAAAGCACATTTGGATAAGGTTAGAAACCCTTATTCCTCCCTCTCTTCTTGGATTAAACACCCAAAAGTGACCTTTTGGTAAATTATATCAAATTAAGGGGCTGATTTAGAGGTTGGCGGAGAGGGTACTACGTCAGAATGGTAACAGAGTAGCCTCTCTACTAAACTAACGGTCTATTTAGAGGAGGGTGGACCTTAAGTATGTCGACAACTGAGCCTACTCTGGCTCCATTGCCAACATACTCCTCTAACGGCCTGGCGGAGTACAGGCTGTCGGAGATTAGCCCCCTGACCATCTGCCCAATTTAGAGTGGGCTTTGTTTCATTATCCATCACCGCCAGGTTAAGGACAGTAAAAATAAAAAAATTACCCCCACGCCATGTGATAAAACTCCCATGGTGCGGAGGTTGTTAGTTTTACCATTTTCAAAAATAAACTCCTGTATTGGGAGCTTGTTTTTGAAAAAAGTAAACCTTTGTTAAAGTTTGATGACCAGCCCTCATGTTTGATGGAGTCATCCGTCAAGCTTTTGGAGATGTTAAGAGATGTCCACGGGGCCGGTGGTCAACTCTACCTTTGGGGGACGGGATGTCCCTCCAGACAACAGAATGATTTATTCTGTCATCCAAGCTTTAAATCAGCCCCTAAGTTTTAAACTCCAGAGTCAGCTGTCACCACACCTTGACGCCTCATTTTTATAAACCATTAGGATAGCATTTCTGGCGCTGTATCGCATAAAGCGCACTCAAAGTGCTAATTTAGGGCAGATCTCTGTCACATGTTTGGGCTGACGACAGTTTTAAGATGTTTAAGAGGTGAAGTAGTGTTATTTTACCACCTTAGATTGTGGTAAATGGTTGTTTGTCACTTGGTCTTTGAAAAAAGGTTTTGGCTGGAAATGTAGCAGCATTTGTTGACATACGTAAAGTAATTAAGGAGCACAAGACGACACAACATAATAACAAAACACAAAGCAAAATACCAACTCAACACTAAAATACCCCGGCACAACACTACTAAATACTTAAAACAAAATGCAACACAAAAACAGTAGTACAACATAATGCACTAATGCAGTATATAAACACCAGAGCACAGAAGGCAACATAACACATAATCACCATGATGAACTGCAACAAAACAAACATGCTCAAATATTCCTATAGTAAATTACCACCTTTACTGGTCTTCTTTCATAACACGGTGGTAAAAGCTGTTTGCACCAAACACTCCCTTAATTACCACAAAGGATGTGTAAGAGTGCCAACCAAAAACTTTTGTGCTCCGACAGTAGGCGTCACCTCCCTTAAGAATGGCATTTTGAACATTAATTTACTTTATTGATGTCTATGATTCTGTCAAGCAGTTTGAGATCCTGGCATTTTTTCCCCAGGCATGAGTGGTTCAATTTTCAAAAAGTGAACTGGCGCTTCCGATGTCCTATGTCATTTGTACGTATTAAACGTTCATTTTGCTTTGCAATGTCTCAACATCATATTTTATTATAGTTACCACTGAAAACTGCCTACAATGGAAATACATTTGTACTACTGATGGTGTTCATCGATATTTTGAGGTTGGTGCATGCAGAATTCCTACAGCAAGAATAGGGTGTTTGCTATGTGTCCAAATTGCCTTAATGAAGTATAGTGTACAGGGTTATCAACAGGTCATTTCCACTCAGGAATTACTTATATACCTTGTCCGAAGTGGTGGCGGGCCGTTTCAACTGTAATCAGTCAATCTGAACATCTATCCAAATCAGTTCATGAGCATTCATTCTGCGTTGGCAATAACTTTGCAGTGCTGTGGCTAAGCTTTTTACCTGCAAATGTTCCACACAGCTGAATAGTTTCAAACACACTTTAAGTCATTAAACGGTTGTCCTATATGGAGCTGTACAATGCATCTTTCCTACAATCATTATATTAGATTCTCCTCAAACATCTGGGATAAGGTTGCACAGGAGGTACTCGCGTGCTGTCACTGCTTTTTATATATTTAATTATTTATGTATTAGGAAATTGTATAATGCTCTTTGTAACCTTTCAGTGACCTCACAACGCTGGCAGGTAAAGAAATACATCTTCATTGTGGAGTAGTAAATTAGCGACCAATTGGGCAGGGTGACTAACCTCGACCAATATTCTTCAACACAACCTATTTTCAATGTTAATCTCAATTTTTAGAGAAATCATCTTGCTGTTGTCAGCGAGCACTGGATTCATGTAGTCATTGTGAAAACATGATTGTTCTTTGCACTTTCCACTTGTAAATAAT